>JACEFZ010014350.1:150000-370000 GCA_014155875.1 Cepaea nemoralis | reverse complement strand
AAGTGGGAGCGAAGACCAGGAGCATTTACATGTGCCAGTTAAGTGGGAGCGAAGACCAGGAGCATTGACATGTGCCAGTTAAGTGGGAGCGAAGACCAGGAGCATTGACATGTGCCAGTTAAGTGGGAGCGAAGACCAGGAGCATTGACATGTGCCAGTTAAGTGGGAGCGAAGACCAGGAGCATTGACATGTGCCAGTTAAGTGGGAGCGAAGACCAGGAGCATTGACATGTGCCAGTTAAGTGGGAGCAAAGACCAGGAGCATTGACATGTGCCAGTTAAGTGGGAGCGAAGACCAGGAACATTGACATGTGCCAGTTAAGTGGGAGCGAAGACCAGGAGCATTGACATGTGCCAGTTAAGTGGGAGCGAAGACCAGGAGCATTGACATGTGCCAGTTAAGTGGGAGCGAAGACCAGGAGCATTGACATGAGCCAGTTAAGTGGGAGCGAAGACCAGGAGCATTGACATGTGCCAGTTAAGTGGGAGCCAAGACCAGGAGCATTGACATGTGCCAGTTAAGTGGGAGCAAAGACCAGGAGCATTGACATATGCCAGTTAAGTGGGAGCGAAGACCAGGAACATTGACATGTGCCAGTTAAGTGGGAGCGAAGACCAGGAGCATTGACATGTGCCAGTTAAGTGGGAGCGAAGACCACGAGCATTGACATGTGCCAGTTAAGTGGGAGCGAAGACCAGGAGCATTGACATGTGCCAGTTATAGGAAAGATCTTGATTGGCATCTTGCCGTCTTGACAGACGATAGCTTGTAAAATGGAGTTATGCCTCTCCATAACACAAAGCCTGGACTGAGTTTAGAGACCATGTGTTGCTCATGCAGCATGATCCCGGTCGCTCTGCCTGTCTAGTTTAATCCAGAGAAAAGGTAACACCAATACGTCTGG
The DNA here is from genome assembly GCA_014155875.1 of Cepaea nemoralis. Taxonomy (NCBI): domain Eukaryota; kingdom Metazoa; phylum Mollusca; class Gastropoda; order Stylommatophora; family Helicidae; genus Cepaea; species Cepaea nemoralis. The sequence continues at coordinate 369,095 of JACEFZ010014350.1, read as the reverse complement.
AACAAGACAAGCTGCAGAAGATACCGGATCAGCAACGCAATACTCGCTCTGTCCGCCTGTCGGAGCTTCCATCCCAGATCAGTTGCCGAACAATGTTTATGGTGTGGTCTGCCCTGCCACATGACATTTAGTCTATGGGTTACATTTCCTCGCACTAGGGTAAGGCTTGTACCCTCCCAATTGCACTCCTCCGCCTGAAGCCGCTGGAACAATGTGGGGTGTCGGATTTGGTGAGGGCTGCCCAACATTCGTCGCTAACAGAAAGCAGGTAGTACCGTCTACTGTCATACGGTAGCTCAGTCATATCTGATTAAGGCCTGACACACAGATCTAACATTAACAGAGAAGATTCATCTGCAGATGTGTCACACGCCACCATGCATTGTTTATAGAACAACAGTAACAGAGGAGATTTATCAAAAGATGTGTTACATGCTACCATATATTGTCTATAGAACAACAGTAAAGGTGAAGGTTCATCAACATATGTGTCACACGCTACCATGAATTGTCTATAGAACAACATTGAAAGAGAAGATGCATCAGCAGATGTGTCACATGTTATCATGCATTGTGTATAGGACAACGGTAACATTGAAGGTTCATCAACAGATGTATCACATGCCACCATGTATTGTCTATAGAACAACGGTAAATATGAAGATTCATCAACATATGTGTCACACGCTACCATGTATTTTCTATAGAATCACGGTAAAGGTGAAAGTTCATCAACAGATGTGTCACACACTACAATGAATTGTCTATAGAACAACACTGAAAGACAAGATGCATCAGCAGATGTGTCACAGGCTACCATGTATTGTCTATAGAACAACAGTAACAGTGAAGATTCATCAACAGATGTGTCACATGCTACCATGCATTGTATATAGGACAACGGTAACAGTGAAGGTTCATCAACAGATGTGTCACATGCCACCATGTGTTGTCTATAGAACAACGGTAAAGGAGAAGATTCATCAACAGATGTGTCACACGCTACCATGTATTGTCTATAGAACAACAGTAACAGTGAAGATTCATCAACAGATGTGTCACATGCTACCATGCATTGTATATAGGACAACGGTAACAGAGAAGATTCATCAACATATGTGTCGTCACACGCTACCACGTACTGCCTGTAGAACAACGGCAAAGGGGAAAATTCATCAATAGATGACTCACAATTAATCACCCATCCATGTATTTATAAACATGAAATATAATTATTTTTTTTTTATTTGTGACCATGATGTGATCATCAAATATAAATAATCACTCTTAGTTGTCGATGTCAAGTGTTTCTGGTAGAACGCGAGTAATTCTCAAATTCACCCTTTACATGCGTCCTTTATAAACATTCTTGTTATGTTTCAATGTACATTTATCGCATGTTTTAACTTCATATTGTTTCAACATGGCTGTTTTATTCCCTAGAAAGTTATCAATTACCGACAAATCAGACAAGTGTGTTGTGTTTTAATTATGTTCTTGTCTTAGTAATTATTACATTATCAAATTATATCCACCAATGGTGGTTCTTATTCTGTTGACCTGCTCTAAGGCCATAGTCAGGTGTGTGCATAACTTTAAAAAAAAACATGCGCCGAAGCGGGAACCCCCCTTGGGTCTGTAATGTTAGAGGGCTATCCCATTTTGTGGACTGAATGCACTTTGAAATTTTAGCCAGTCTTTCCCTCTGTAGGCGGACGACGAACTCAGCGTCAAACCCTTATCCAGCCGCGTTCCTGGCATTATTGACGTGGGTCTCCATCAACTAAAATACCGCCCCCGCCAGGTGTGTACATGTGTATGTACATGTGTGTGTACATAGGTTTGTACTGATTGCTTCACGGCAAAGTCTAACAATAACTCTGTGTTATATTTTATATTGTGATATGCTGCTGCAGTCAAGATCTTTCTAATCCTTTCTTTACCATTCAGTATTTATATAACTATTGTAATGGAGACGATTCGTCACTAGGTGTGTCCCTATTCACCAGGATTCTATTTATTATCTATACAAGAACAGTGAAATAGTTTAGCCGTACTCTCGAAATAAAACAACGGAACACCCACAAGACGTACCGAATTGCCCAAAACATTCGGCACACGAACGAAATATTGTTTGTTTATTTTGCTCAGAACTCATAATGTAAAGGGGTGGAATATTGGCACTGTTCAAATTACAAACTATGTGAATATTTCTTTGAAACAAAATGAGAAATGTTAAAAAATGATGAGACCAGAGATAATTTTGACCTATTTGTAATTGGCGGGAATTAAAAACTAGAACTTAGATATGCAGATGACACAATTCTCCTCTCAAACATTGCTAAATGATTAGAAGAGCTGCCCCTGTCTGTGAAGCGACCACGTAAAAGTTAGAATCTGTTTCTAAACTTGGGTAAAACAGAAATAATGTCCACAGATAAAACCACATTCCAACAACAGATCTACATCAACAATGAAGAAATAGAAAACGTCACAGACTTTAAATGCCTTGCCTACATTTGCAACAACAATGGGGAATGATAAAAAAAAAACAATAAGTGCAGATGGCCATAGCACTGCAAAAGTTAAACAGTCTTAACTAATTACGTGCCATGGGATGATTGAGTTGAATGGAGTGGAACTAAGAACCGACATCACTGCACTCAGGACATTCCCTTACGCGCTCCATCCCCTCGTTCAATAGCCAGCGAAGAGTCACACTACTAATCGTTCCCACCGCTATCTGATTGAAAGTTCTCCTGGTCTTCCCTCTCTGTTTTGAGATTCTACAAGAACCTCTGCCAATCTTCCGCAATCTCATTCTTTCCACATATGGATTCTCACTCTGTTCCACCACCTTCTCCACCTGGTCCCACAGACACACAACCATCACTCCATTGTCCATAGGTAATCTACCACGAAGAGGTGCGGTCCCTGGCAGCCTATCAGCCTGTTCATTCCCCCGCACTCCCGCATAGGCCACGGCAAAAAATAATCCGCACAATTCTCACAATCTGAGACCTTTGAAACGAGGTGAGCCATTCCACACGAAACATTCCTTTCTCCGCCTTACTAAGCATACTCCTTGAGTCCGTGATGAAGACAATGTGTGTTGCAGTGGTCTCCTCTAACCAACGGAATGCCGCTGTGACTGCTTCCACCTCCATTCTCATGCTGGAGGTCGTAGCCTCATATGCCATACTCTCCTTTTTCAAGAATCGTCCATTAGCCTTCGCAATGAAACCCCAACCACTCCGTCTGTTTCTCACCACTGACCCATCAGTATAGATCACTATGTCACCTTGATGTGTATTACTCTGGATCAGTTGTTGCACCTCAAACTCTGTGCGGCCCGCTGCCCATTCTCTGCACTCACGACCCAGTGTTACTATTACATTGTGCCAGTCCGTCCTGTCTGCCGGTACTTCAACCCACTCTTTTTCACGATTGATGGTCTCTAGATCACACACCTGACGTATAGATATTTCTGCCTGTGCCATTCAGGACCTGCCTCGTCTTAGTCTATGGCCCTTAACCATATCCATGCCTTCTTGCAGGGGGTGATCCCTATCTACAGCAACTCTCAGGTACCATTTGGCTTGAAGGACCCTATGCCTATCCGCCATTGTTGGTAGCGCCAGGATATGCCTCATGCATATAATTGGTGTGTCCTTTGTGCACCCCAGAATCACCCGCATGGCCGCATTTTGTATGCGCTCCAACCTTTCAAGCTGGCTCTTTGATACTGTCAGGAGCCCCAAACCATACTCAATGACAGAAATTATTAACTGCTGAAAGAGCCTGTAAAGCATCCTCTGCTCTACCCCGGTTGCTGCCATCACCCTCAAAGCATTAAGTCCCCTACCAGCCTTCACCACCAAAGCCTCCACATGATCTTTAAAAGACAAACACCTGTCAAAGGTGATACCCAAGTACTTCAATTTACTCTCTCGACTAAGAGGACTCCATTCAGTATAATACATGGGACGTCTGCCTTGACGATCCAGTTATCCAGAGAGTACCACACAACCGATGCCTTGTCTAGGTTTATAACGGCCCCGGCGTCCCTGCATCACTCTGACACCCTGTTTACTGCACTCTGTAAGTCTTCAGCCAAACTGGCCCTGTCTCTGCCCTGTCTGTACATCAACACATCATCTGCAAATGTCAAGATTCTACCAACACCTGGTGTTTCAATAGCTGCGATTTTGCTGGTGTAGACATTAAAGAGCACTGGAGACATGGAAGATCCCTGTGGCAACCCAGGTGTAATCGTACATTGGTCAGAAGTCCAGGAACCCATGCGCAGTGCAACCCTACGCTCATAGACGACCGCCGCAACCCGTCTAACAAGGCAAGGGCAGACCTCCATGTCCAACAGTGTGTGTATCAACCGATCATACCTGACCCTGTTATACGCATCCTCCAGGTCAAGAGCTACCGCCAGTCTCTTGTTTATCTTGGAAGCCCTCGCAGACATCAAATGCAAAAGTTCAATTCCGGGCTGCGTTGGTCAGTTCACGAGTGCAATTTTCTCGGAGACTCCTGGGGATCGTCGCTGGAGCTACGGAGTTCGTACTTTGTGCGACGCTTTCGGTGCTGCTCTGTGGAAATAGACTGAGCCATATGGGGTAACACCCGGTGCAATGAAGTCGATCCTCTCGACTTTTAAACCCTTTGTTCTCCATAACAGGCATGTATGTATATGTGTGTGGGTGTGTGTGGGTGACTTTGTGTGTGTGGGGTGTGGGTGGGTTGTGATGGGTTGGTGTGTGTGGGTGTGTGTGTGACTGTGGGTGTGTGTGACTGTGGGTGTGTGTGTGGGTGTGTGTGAGTGAGTGTGTGTGGATGGGTGGGTGGGTGCGGGTGTGTGAGTGGGTGGGTGTGTGTGGGTGTGAGGGTGTGGGTGGGTGGGTGTGTTGGTGTTTGTGTATATGGGTGTGTGGGTGGGTAAGTGTGTGTGTGTGTGTGTGTGTGGGTGGGGGGGGGGGGTTACTGCCCGTGTTATATGCAAGACTGCCCATGTGTCCATGAGATACGCTGGCTTGGATGCTTGGATGGTGCAACAACAGTCATCTACAGGACGAGATAGCCTGTCCCACGCGCCAACCCTCTTTCCTGGCCTCTGACGACCAGAATTGCATATTACAGTGTTAACATTGATTGCTTCCCTTGTGGGTCCCGATATCACAGGGTTGCCTTTCTTAGATAACCTCAAACCGTCTGTGAGAAAACACGAAGTTGATCCGGCTATGATAACCAGCACACACAGAGAGAATCACAGAGATGCAGAAACGGTGATTGTCGCAACAGTAATGGCAATAAGACATTTGCATTGTTTCAGTGCTGCACCCTGACGTCGGAGACAAGACAACTGCGGCTTCCGACGACAACCCCACACACAACGGGAACTCCTATTTCTGTATCTATGTATCGATGTAAATAACCTACAGCTTCCGGAGCTCTCGCGTGGTATTGTGGGAAACATTTCAGATACTCATTAGCTCAACTCAAGATGCAGTAAACAAGTCGCCACGCTATAATTAGTTGCTCCATACAGCACCCACTTCGCTTTCCCCCATTATGTCCCTACCCAGTTTACAACTCAAATCTTTGTCGAGTTGCTACTTAAGCTTCCTGTGTTTTATCATCATCACTATGTGCCATGCCGAACAGGGGGTTATGGTTTACCATCTCATACGATCACCAGCCTTAGATCAGGTCTATGTATATATCCAATCATGATTTCCTCAGCGTCTAAAAAGAAGACAATCTGTGGTTGCTTGTCTTCCCGACAATGACCATAACCATTGTCCCTATACAGAGATCCACTTCCTACTATCGCAAACTTGAGACCATAGACTACAACTATCTGTCGATTGCTCCCCAGCTCAAACCACCATCTGCTGGCAAGGTAACCGCTAACCTTCTTGGGGGGCACTTCGTCGTGCCCAAAGAGTAGGCTAGCGGAGGAAAGGAACTTCCCGACTTCTTCTTTCCCCGGGAAGGTTAACCCGGTCAACAAATGCCCGCAGAAGTCGGATGTGTCGGCCTAACGGCGCAAGAACGCAGCTCTGCTGTAAACAGGCACAACGCAATCCCGTCTGGAAAAAAACTCCGGATGAACGCAGAAGAAGAAGAAGAAGAAGAAGAAGAAGAAGAAGAAGAAGAAGAAGAAGAAGAAGAAGAAGAAGAAGAAGAAGAAGAAGAAGAAGAAGAAGAAGAAGAAGAAGAAGAAGAAGAAGAAGAAGAAGAAGAAGAAGAAGAACAACAACAACAACAACAACAACAACAACAACAACAACAACAACAACAACAACAACAACAACAACAAGAAGAAGAAGAAGAAGAAGAAGAAGAAGAAGAAGAAGAAGAAGAAGAAGAAGAAGAAGAAGAAGAAGAAGAAGAAGAAGAAGAAGAAGAAGAAGAAGACTTCTTCTTTGACTGGGGACACCCTTCTTGGCCATCCAGTGTTTTCCACATGTGTCAATGTACCCCACTCAACCCCGCCAGTTACTTTAACTCCTAGTAGACCGGATGTTGCCGGAGGCCATATGGGGCGCAACAAAATATAACTATAACCCGCCTTGCGTATCTTAATGGGCGACTAAAGAGAGGGGTGTAAGGCTGGCTGCCTCATCCTGTACTAAACTGTAGATGTAAAATCCAGCCAGCCACGAACAAGTGAATATATAAAACAACTCAGCCAGCCATGAACAAATGAATAAAGAAAACAACTCAGACAACCGAGATGAAACTAGGCTCTTCTCCTAGAATTAGTATGATGCGATGTGGAGAAAGCCGTCAGGAGTGTGGACGGACGACTTAGCGTCTTCTACGTAGGAACATCTCCAGAAATGGTACCTGAGCCACAGAGACACCGAGCAGTATATGAATAGGAACATGCAAAGAGCTACAGGAAATAACCAAGTACAGGTAGGTTTAGGCTTGTGCCCCAATGTTCAATAAAGGGAAAAGAAGAAACAGTATCCGAAACCACATAGTGTTTCAGTGTCAGATGAATTTAAATCAAAGTGGGCAGCACATGCGCATGTGGGGACTATTTGAATACTACCAGCAGGATGATATTAGAAAGAGAAATCGTGTGGTATGAAAGAATAGCACAGATAAAACTGATCTGCGAACACCAACCCTTGAGATCAGTGGACATACATTAAAGCCCACGCCATTCAAAGCTCGTGTTGATGATGACTATTAATGTATTCCTCGCTCACCCGTGTGTTTTGCCCTGAGAAAGTGAACGAAAACATAAAGCATGGATAACACTCGAAATCGTTAAACATAAAAGAATGAAGAGATGGGATGATGAAATAAGAACTTTGGGGAACTTCTGAATAGACTAGTCCCAAAAAGACCAATCCCATCCTATCCACCATATAAAGGATCTAGATATCAACTGTGAGAAACCATCTGAAGAAGAAATTGGAAAATCCTTCAAACTCCCGAAGGATGGAAAAGCTACTGGTTCATATAGTACACAGTTAGAGGCTATTAAAGTCAATATAAACACCTCAACAGAACTACTGCACAAATTATTTCACAGTCTGTGAGACCGAAGAAATATCAGTAGACTGGAGAGATTGTTATCTGGTAATTTTGTCTAAGAGAGGGGACCTGTAGAAGTGCCGAAATTAAAGAGAGATAATGTTATTGTCAGTTTCTTGGTAAATATTAAGCAGGATCACCATGGAGAGATAAATAGATACCATTGACAAGAAACTAAAAGGCGAAGAACAGACAGGTTTTGAACTAAAAACATTCCCGCACTGACCAGATAGCCACATTGTGCAGAATAATAGAGTCAAGCATGGAACTGAACTTGTCCCTGTACACTGGATTTGTGGACTATAACAATATCAGCATTGATAGGATATCCCCTACATCGCAGAGACTCTTTATGATTCTATAGAAAATCACTCTTTTGGCAAGCGCTACATTTATAGACACGAAATGCAGAGTTCTCCATAAGGGAAACTAGAGTTCTCCATAAGGGAAACTAACAGCTGTATCCGAAATATGAACAGGGGTACGACAGGGGCGCTTTTTGTCACCTCTACTGTTCTGACTAACTGTAGACTGGATTATGAAGACCACAACAGCAACAGCTAGAAATGGCATTAAATGAAATCTAACATCCTCATGACCTGGACTTTGCCAATGACATTGCCCTCCTTATCCACACAGACAGTCAGACAATTGATGGGAGGTCAAATCAATTTTAAGGTCTCGAAATTCATGACCTTCGGCAGTGATGACCCAATCTCATCACAGACCCTGCTCCGGAACATATTGTTTTGTTGGACTTTCCCCTATGAACTGTTGGATCAACTGTTGTGATGTTTCTTCGGGTGTATTTGGTTTCTCTTGTATCTGATTCAGGACTCGAACATTCCACCTACAAATGACGGCAGCGCCACGCTGAAGGAGTATGTATACTCGGACGCATGGTCAACTAGCCACCTTTACAAAGGCCAGGTATATCAATCTGAACCCACAACTATGGAATATAGACAGGGTTCGTATCCAACCATTGACATAGCCCCACGGGTATTAGAGAGTATATCCGCCATACAAATAACAGACATGGAACCGTCGTGTTGGACCTTGTATATTGCAAGATTTTTGTCTTGTATGGACGTGGGATTTCCACATGTTTGGTGATGGATTTGTCTGTCTCACAGAAATGTCACATATCGTTGGAAGCCTGCGTGGCCGATGGGTTTAAAGCATTTAAATGTGGACTTAAATGTTGACTTCTCGTCTTGACTTGGGGACATAAATTACAAGTTCCTTAAACGTCGGAATAGGTTCTACTAACGGCGAAGGACACTAGTAACAAGAAAAGCCAACCCTCGGGCAAATGCAGCCCAGGGCACTCACCAGTAGTGGCAGCTACTATAGTAGTAACACTGTAACGACAACGCTCGAGTTAAAAGCAAGCAAACGCGATAACTAAAAGCATATCGTTGAAGTTATTGCCACAGTATTCCCTGCGGGTTGTGGTAGAAGCAAAAGAACAGACTTGATATTTCGCCACGATATTCCCTGCGGGTTGTGGTAGAAGCAAAAGAACAGACTTGATATTTCGCCATACCCCCCCCCCTTTCCCCTCCCCTGTTGTATATCTACTTCTTAGCGGGTAAAGGCACGTGAGTGTTCGAATGACCTCAAGAGATCTGCCGATGGTAGCGCAGCTACTGGTAGGGTCTCCCATGCCGGACAGATCAAGGGATAGGAATCAGTCGAGGTGACACACAAACCAGCTGCCTGGTAGACAGAGTGGGCACAGTCGATGGCTGTTGATAGCAAAACCGAAAAAAAAATTATAGCCGATGTCGGATGTACTGAGCCACAGGCTTGACGAAATAGTGCAACTAAATAATATCTGTTCCTCAAATCTGACAGCAAACGTGCAATTGTGTTATCTCCTACCATTCAATCGTATGCGAACTTAACATTTTTTTTTTCTATCGCGTAAATTTCGCCATTGCATCTTCTGCTCCGGGGCTAAGTCAAAAGCATGTACGCTATGGATTCAAAATGCATGCGCAGCTGATGTAGTCAGTTGGTAGATTGTTCATGTCACTCAAAGGTTATGAGTTAATGACCTGCAAACAGGGTTACATTACTCCACGATATCTAGCATGATGAGGCGGAGCTGCACCCAAGTCTGCCCTGGTCAGGGAGCAGTTAAGTTATCTTGTCAACACTTGACCGGCGAGACTGCACAAGCGGCAGATAGCACGCACTGATACTGTGTCAAGTGCGGACATTCCGATGCAGCATTGGCTATGGACCAAGGTTTCCACTTGAACCGCCTGCTATTTTTATCAGCTCTTTCGTTGTAATCTATACCCATATAAGGCCACTACGTATCCGAAATATTTCATTCATCATTTATATATCTTAGTTATATTTGACATGCATAGAGTATTCAAAACACGCCACTTCAAACAATTAGGCCCACGTGACAGTCTTGCCGCGCGGAGCTGTTCAACTCTCAAAGAACATTCCAAAGAAATGCAAATACCTGGGCAGTCTTAATGCTTTCTGTAGATTTGTATGCAGATGTATAACTTGGGTGGGACCTGTCTTAAAATAGAGTGTGCAATATACACCAAACATGAAAGAAACGGCTACTGTTGAACATCTTCTCTGACGAATGGGATAACTGTTTCCTTTCGCGCGCTTCAAATATGTGGGTGTCTAATTTGCCGGTTCTCAGGAAAAGTCGTGTCCTTATATGGAAGACAATTAGATAAAGATACATTCTCGGGATGTGACGTCGCGTCGCAGGGATTCAACATAAGTCGGTGGTGCGGGGTAGGCAGACTACAAAGAGTCATTGAGATATTTTCCGCAGTTTTTGTCGATCCCTGCGATAACCCCCACAAATCATCTCGGCTGAACTTGCTATATAAGTCTTGCAGTTTGTCAAGATAATATAGTCCTGTCTGCTACTCTTACAGATCAGTCACACGAGACTAGTGAAGAAGATATAGATATAGTATTGTCTGAGATTAACTGCATTCTACATTTACTATCAAGCAAAAAGACAAGGAGAAATTCTGCAAGTTAACAACATGAAGCTGCACGTATCTTTCCTGCTGGCAATCATTGTAAGTATTATATATCTTATTCGTATCTTTCTTGATGGCAATCATTCTTAGTAACATATATCCTGACATATACTTAGATAGATATAATTGCAATAGAAAGTCAAAACTAAATCTAGTCTGAATAACAGAAAGAAAAAAGTTATGGTAATTTACTGACGCCTTGTCGTCTTGATAGATGATAGTTTGTTCCATTGTGCTTTACAAAACAAAAGGGGGGGGGGGGAAGAGCATAATAAATACAACTCATGGCGAGGACCACGGATGGAGTTATACCTGTCCAGGGCACAAAGACTGGGTTGAACTGTAGAGACCATGTGTTGCCCATGCAGCATGATCCCTCTCTCGACCTGCCTAGTTTACTCCAAGGGAAAGGTAATACCAATACATGTGGAACAAGACAAGCTGCAGAAGCAGCCGGATCAGCAAAGTAATGCTCTAACTGTCCGCCTGTGTGAGCTTCGATCCTAGACCAGTTGCCGACCATGCTTTGGGCCTGGTCTGCCCTGCACTAACATTTAGTCTGTAAGCTACGTTTCCTCGCACCAGGATAAGTCCTGTACCCTCCCAGCTGCACTGCTTCGCCCGAAGCCGTTGGCACAATGTGAGGTGTCGGATTTGACGAGCGCAGCCCAACATTCGGCGCTAAGAGAAAGCAGGTAGTAAGATTTACTGTCGCTCAGTCATATCTAAGAGCTGACAGGTCTAGTAATTACAGAGAAACAAAGTCTTGCTTATTGCAATATCACAGTCATTGGAGCTAGACTAAAACAAGTCAATCTCTTGAAGCATTTGGGTACTTTAATAACAGCAGATGGAAGTTTATTGAGAAAGTTCAACTTAGAATAGCCCCCAAAAATGTAGCATTTTATAAGATGTAGAATATTCTCTACTATATAAGTTTATCAATGAAGGTGAGGAAAAGAATTCATAAGAGCTGTATTCAGCTGATCCTGACGTAAGAATGCGAATCGTGGACAACTCGCAGAAAAAAAAGGGAAGAAATTATGTGGAATATATATATATATATATATATATATATATATATATATATATATATATTATATATATATAGACAGGCACACGCACGCACGCAAGCGCGCACGCACGCACACACACAGGGTGTATTTTTAAAGACTGTGCAGTGTTTGAAAATATTGCATGTCCAAGTTTTGTATTTAACTATTATGTTGCATGAAATTTACAGAGGGTGAATACAAAACTTGGACCGGCAATATTTTCAAATACTGCACAGTCATTAAAAATACACCCTGTAGTTGCAGACGCTGCCATCAACCCCAGGTTGAGTTTCTAGGCGATTGTAGGTTCATTAATTTGTCAACGCTTCTGAATGAAGACGTCAATGTTTAAGTCTAAATGTGTGTGTGAGTGTGCGCGCGCGTGCGTGCACGTGTGTGTGTGTAGAGAGAGAGAGAGAGAGAGAGAGAGAGAGAGAGAGAGAGAGAGAGAGAGAGAGAGAGAGAGAGAGAGAGAGAGATAGTCTTCACATAACAGATATATAAACAGATATATACATATATAAACGATAGCCAGCGGTTGTAACACGCTGCTCCACTGGGAGTACACAGATAATACAACAGTGACGATGTACACAGTTACACGATTAGCCAACAGTTGTAGCACTCTGTTCCATAATAACTGAGTCTTTTTCTTTCGTTTGCTACACAAATATGTTAACGATGATGATGACGATGTTGATTCACAAACCTACATGATAAATGTTCTATTCCAGGCCCTGACAGCACCAATCACCTACTCAAGTCCTGTCACCACCCACTGTGGCAAACCCGCAGATGTCGTCTTTGTGATCGACACCTCCTCGTCAATCTGGCCCAGGGACTTCAACAAATTCGTCCTGCCCTTTGTCCAGAATGTGGTGTCCATGTTCAATGTGGGACCGGGCGAGAGCCAGACCCGGGTTGGGGCTGTCACCTTTGGTAACGACGTCAAGATGGAACTGAACCTCAACTCCTACACGAAGAAGGCTGATGTCCTTGACGCCATTTCTAGGATCAGATTCAGGGGCGGCAATACGTATACTGACAAAGCCTTGAAATACGTTACTGAAAATATGTTTACAGAAAACAAAGGCGGCAGACCAGATGTTGCCCATATTATTGTGGTCCTAACGGACGGGAAATCCAGCAGCCACGAGAAAACGATCATTGAAGCTGAGAATGCACGGCGGAGTGGGGCAGTCATCTTTTCTATTGGGGTTGGAGAAGCTGAGGTGTCTGAGTTGATCCAGATCGCGAGCTTGCCGTCGAGTCAGTTTATGTTCAAGGTGACTGATTTCGCTGCTTTGGACGGGATCAAGCTGGAGTTGGCGCTCAAGGCTTGTGAAGGTAAGGCTTCGTTTGGTGTGTATACTTGAGATAAAGAGAAGACAGACAGACTTACAGACAGACAGACAGACAGACAGACAGACAGACAGACAGGCAGGCAGGCAGACAGACAGACAGAGTGAGAGAGAGAGAGAGAGAGAGAGAGAGAGAGAGAGAGAGAGAGAGAGAGAGAGAGAGAGAACTTTGAGACTAATTGTGTGTGGGGGAGGGGGGGGCACAGTATTGTAGCCTATTGGGAGAGCTAACCGCATTTGTCACGGTAATATGTATTAGTGCCGGCTCCGTGGTGATGGTGTTATAGGCGCTTACCCACGTTCGAAATGGGTTTTAACGAATTGGTATGGGAGCCGGTCGTTCAGAAAGCAATGGCAAACTACTGAACGTAAACTTGAAAAGAGATCACAACAGCAAAACATGTTGGTGTTGACTGCAACGTCATGTAAAGGATTCGAAACTAACTTTTTAATATGTATTAGTACAGATGGACACGTGATGATGTGTTCTAATTCCCCCCCCCCCCCGCCAGACGGAACTGTTTGTTCATTGACCCAGAGCCCCATGTTGATCCGGCCTAAAGATGGGTATTGGGACATTTCTTGGGGCGTAAAGGCAGCCAGTGTGATACTGACCACACCCACAACGAGATCTGATTGGTCTAACAAAATTATGTGGCGACCAGCGATATACTGACCACACCCACAACGAGCGCTGATTGGTCTAACCCATGTCGTGCGGAGGTTCTTGTCCGTACTTTTTTTACAGACGTACATATAAGAGTACCTAATGACAGACTTTCTGAGACAAACAAACGGAAAGTTAAACTGACTTCCATAGATATACGCTGGGCCGTACAGACAGACAAGAAGGCAAGTGGATCAGACATGCATTTTCATGCACAAAAGACATTAGATCACACAATCAAGTATGTTAGGCAGACATTGAGGCGAATAGACAGACATACAGGCCTCAGAGAGGCAGATAGACTAGATAGTCAAACAATTATATATTGGGGGAAAAGTACACTAAACGCCTTTTACTTGTTAACTGCATGGCCGTAACTAGCAGACGTTGAGACTCTGCTATCTCACAACAGCTGCTAAATTGAGGCCATAAAGTTAGCAGAAGATTAAGTATATTAAATTTTACAGAACAACGCTCTTAAACGCTCTGTGCTGATGCCGGGGTAGCGGGTTCCACCCCTACACCGGTTAGTTGGACTAAATTGTTGACTTCTCGTCCTTGACTTGGGGATGTAAATTACACGCACCTCAGAATAGGTTCGCCGGATCACAAGGGACACTGGTAATACAGAAAATCAGCCCTGTGACTAGAATTATGGACTACGCTTAAGTTTAAAACGAACGAACGCGTTTGACATAAATATACTGTTCAAAAAAGAAAGAAAGAAAAAAGAAACATAACATTATTGCAGTTTCAATTGCAAACTTGTACCAACATTTTATTTTACGATGCTGATTCACCCACTGCAGTCAGTTCTTGCGATTATTAGACAAACAGATAGATTGATTAGGCAGACATAATAACTATATATGTGTATTTTGTTTGGATTTCCAGTGGAAACACCTCGAACCACAGCTACAACTACAACAACAACCACGACTACAGCACCCCCAGCCAATGGTAAGTTTTTTCAACTTATGAAGACTGACGCTAGTTTGTTTCATGATTTTTGTTCCGGTTGACTTTTCCATGCATCGACATCTCCATAAACATAAGCTAAAGAACTTTGATAAGTCATTCAACTTGAAGTATACACATGTTCGCACAGTAATTTCAATTAGTCTACGGTAATTTTAAAGCTGACTATCATGTCGACATACCCGGTTGGATTGACAGAATAATGCACAAATACGCTGGAAACCTGGCCAAGCCGACACACCACAAACCTCCTACGTCGTCGATTAGACGGCACATTTTGGAAACCGAACACGTGATTGATAGGGACAATGCGTTTCGCGTGTTGTTTAACACACAGACTAAGTCGCATGTTAAAGGTGGCAGAAGCGATAACCATCAATCTGTATAAACCAGTTTTGTGCAAACAGAAAGACATGATAGTCAGTTTAATATTACCGAGGTAGACAACTGAAATTACTATGCGAAAGTGGGTATATTTCAGCTTGAATTATTTATCTAATTACTTTAGTTTATATTGTGCGATTTCTGCAGTATGTACATGACGAGATGCGGCGAAATATGCTAGGCAGTAAATCGTGCAATTTATTCTGTGTGTCTTCGTTATTCAAATTCACTACGGGAAAACATTGTTTTGAATCTCCATAACCGCTACAGTTTTCACTGATCCTGTTGTTCATTTGTACTCTCGTAGCTACGTCTTTCTTTTATTAGTGCGAATCAATGTCTAGAAGGAGGCGAGGTGATGGTGATGATAAAGATGACAAAACATTG
The DNA here is from genome assembly GCA_014155875.1 of Cepaea nemoralis. Lineage (NCBI taxonomy): Eukaryota > Metazoa > Mollusca > Gastropoda > Stylommatophora > Helicidae > Cepaea > Cepaea nemoralis. The sequence goes on along the minus strand of JACEFZ010014350.1, from coordinate 353,662 downwards.
CTAATGATGATAACAACAATACCATTAGTATTTGGACTCTTCGCTGGCTGTTGCAGATGAGGACAGAACGCATATGGGAATGCCCTGAGTGCTGTGATGTCGGTTCTTGCCTCAACTCAACAAGTAAAGATAACACAACGGTGGTGGTGATAATTATTATGATAACGATGTAGCGATGACAACAAGAAAACAATGACAGACATTGATTTACCTTTTCTTTCTATCTCCCTCAGACTGCGGCGGAAACCAGCAGACATTTTCTTCGTGCTCGACTCGTCCAGCAGCATCTGGAAAACAGATTTTGAGAAACGAGTGTTGGGATTTGTCAGTGACATGGTGACCAGCTTTGACATTGGTCAAGACCTGACAAGGGTTGGTGTCATGACATTCAGCGACACGCCCAGATTGGTGATTGGTCTGGATTCCTACACTAACAAGCAAGACCTTCTCCAAGCGATTTCCCCACGAATCGTCAGATACACTTTGGGCGAGACTAACACAGCCGAGGCTCTTCATGACGTCAGGAAAACTGGTTTCCACGAATCAATCATTAGAGAAGGTGTGACCAAAATTGCCATTAGTGATCACCGATGGCCAATCATGGAACGAGAAAAAGACCTTCAAAGAAGCAGGAACTTTTGAGAGACAGCGGCGTGACTGTCTACGCTATCGGAGTTGGCAAGGGTGTGAAACAAGAAGAACTTGAAGGCATTGCAAACCAACCAAAAGAGGACTTTGTGTTCAGTGTCAACGACTTCGGAGCTCTGTCAGAAATCAGAGACGTGCTGGCGGTCAAAGCCTGTGGACACGAAGAGGCATCGCTAGACCAACCAGGTAAGAGAACAATTTGATTCCTTTTGTTAACTAAATCAGGGTCACGTGATGAGTCAGAAGTCTCATATAGGGTTTCTGAACCGGCCACCCCTCGATTCCAAATTTGTGACATAGTGATAATAGCGGGTGTTTGTAAAGTCTCAATACATTATGTATGTAGAACAAATATGAAAACAATTCTTGTTCCCGTTGATACCATCACCATTATGTCTGGAGTGCAAAGAATTACTCCAGCAGAAGGACAGCCATTTGCTGCATATTGCTTCACGAACGGACATTGGAACACATTTGTTATGACATTATGTACTTCATTTTTCAAATGTGTTCTACTACAAAGGGTAGTGAGACTTTACAAACACAATATTTTATTGAGAGGCACGGTAGTGTGGTGCCTAGACGCTCGCCTGCAGGCTCGGTAGTCGTGGCTTCCAATCCACATCTAGCTGGTTTCTTTTCTTTTTTCAAAATTGACTTCCAGGTCAACCCAGTTTAAAATCGATACAGTGCAGACCTGATAAGGCGAACTCACATGGGGCCCAAGAAATAGTTCTTCTTATCAGAAATTCCTCTTACAAAAGTTCAAGCATTGTAGTAATGCATTTACAACGTAAAATACAATATTGTTCTTCGCAACAGAAATTCGCCACATCCGAGATCGCCTTAAGCGGTTTGCACTGTACCAGCAAATGTATTGGAAAATCAAGTCCCGGACCACATAGTCCCCTGAGTGGCGATTGGTCTCTACAAATATGGGTTTAACATCCTGTGTCTCAATGCATTACAAGAGTCCTTTAGTTTACCCTATATTATTCTCGGGAAGAAAATGTTTCCCCTTGCCTTCCAAATGGGTAGCTGTAATCCCTGCCGGTGATGACACTTTCCGGCTTGCCGTACAAGTGGGGCCAGTTTCTGTGTGTCTGTGGCAGATTGTTTAATTAAGCGGTGCTAGCATACACACGTTCCATTTGAGGATAGACTCCATGGCGATGTCAACAAGCTTTGTTGGCTGTTGCTTTCTTGGCATCGATTCATATTGACGTATCAAGGTTGATGACGACAAAGAAGAAGAAGAAAGGGGAAGGGGATGAGAGGGAAGAAGAGTAAGAAGGAATCTAAAGAGGAGGATTGTCTGATAACGAGCACAGTTGGATGCGGATTCTATGCCTGGGCTCTTCACCTGCGAAAGTGCGGGAAAGACCAGCCACCTATTTCTCCACGCATTCAAACCTCCACATGCGATGGCTCTGTCATACCGCAGACCCACAACACAAAACTGCTTCGGGACACATTTTTATTTGTGACTGAGAAGTTACAGTGTTTGTCTCAGAAGGCACACAGTTGTTCGATCCCTGCATAGAGCTGAGGAGAATGATATCACCCGTCACCCTGATCTCCAGGGTAATGTTTCAATATCTAGCCTTCTCGAATAGAGACGAAAAACAGGAGGTCCCTTGTACAAATTAAAAATCTCACAGCGGTTGGAAATTGTAAAGAGTAGGCCGTAAGATCGTGCTCTAGCAAAACTATTTAGAAAGAAAACCTACCCCGGGGACAGAGTTGGACTTGCCCAATCGTCAGCTTGTCCGACGGAAATTATTATTATTATTATTTCATTATTATAAAAACTAGTTTAGTCTATCATCACGTAAAGCTATTACCCTAATATATTGTATCTGTGTCCTCAGTTTGTGGGAGCGGACCAACAGACATCACTTTCGCCTTCGACGCCAGCACTTTGACCGTGAAAGACAAGCATCAGATCCTTGACCAGATCCAGGGCGTCACCAAAAGACTCTCCTCCATTGGCGGCGACGTGAAGATTGGGGTCACTTCTGGACCTTGCCCGCCCAGTATGGACTTCCCGCCATCCAGCCCAGATGTGGCCAGTGATAACTTACATCGGATAAAGAGAACAACGAAGTCAAACATTCTGGGTATTGTGAAACAATGGCGGTATAAAAGTGTCGGCGATCTCAAGAAGACATCCGAGGAAGGCATCAGCAAGTACGACTTTGATCCCTCGTTTGATACTTCCAAGAAAGGATTGGTGCTTCTCCTGAATAAAGACAACGTGTCCCAATTCAGCCATCTCATGGAAGAAGTGCTTCTGTTGATCGACTCTGGGGTCGATGTGATGGTGGTGATTGATGAGTCCGTGGACAAAAAGGAAGTCGACAAATGGACGGAGCTGATTGGACATCGAAGGGTGTTGTCGGAAGTTGACCCAGACAACGATTACTCGGGTTACGTCATGGAGTTTGTCTGCTCTTTATAAAGTAGAACGATAGGTAATAGTTGAGTAGTATGAACTTGTTGCCGGTTATATCTGTCAATACATTCCTTTGGCGAATTCTCAAAATTCAATAGGCAATGAAGTCCCACGTGAAGCAAAGTCACGACAACAATTTCCCATACTAAGATAATACAATCGATATCTTTTGATCACGCCAAGAGAGAGAGAGAGAGAGGGGAGAGAGAGAGAGAAGGAGAGGCGGGGTTAAAAAATATGGTAACAACAAAGTTGAGGAAAGTTGTAAAGAGGGATAATCCATTAAAGATATATGATCATAGGAGTTTTATGAAAGTTATGAGAACCATCGGGATTCGAACCTGCGGTTTTCAAATAACGATAGCGCCTCGCTGAAGACAGTCAGTGGTTTAGTTTATCACGGGTATGTGGTAGCCGATGTCTCTGATATTATGTATATATGTGCCTGTTATATCACAAGTTCGTATGATGCAGTTCTGTCTTTGATCAATTCAGAAGCAGGACCCCAGTATAACACTTTCTGAGATATAGGGTGCATTTTTAATGACTGTGCAGTGTTTTAAAATATTGCCGGTCCAAATTTTGTAAAATTCATGCAACATAATAGGTAAATACACTGAGTGGCAAGAATGCCGGGCTATCGTTTGGGAGACCTGGGTTGGAATCCTCGGTAAGGTGTGGAGCTTTTTTCTGTCCCGAGCAAAAATAAAACCCTAACCTGCACAGTTCGTGGCGACTGCACTAGCCATGCGGCCTTAATTCCCCAGGCTCAAGACCTCCATGTCCTACACCACAAGGTAATAAAGGCAATAAATGGGGGGGGGGGGAGAATAAAAATGGCAACGTCATTAAAAATACACTCTGTATTACCATAATTACCAGCTACAGAAGATGTGGGACAGCCTGGCTACGTTAGTTCCAATACAATAGTCAATATTTTCCGTCCTCTACCACTACTCTTCCTGATGGTTCCAGACTGAATTTGATCAATCATTGCTTCGGTCTGCTCTGAAGCAGCTGCTCCACTGATATTCACTGCTTGAGTACGTCTGTACGAGGCTCGCCAGATCTGGAAACAATAGCGAATTATATTCCTCGTATGTGTTTCATGCAATGTTTATATATTGTTTTGTTACTGCATTTTGTGAATGTCATATAGGGCTGGCGTGGCACAGTAGTTAATACGCTAGCCTGTTATGACAGCGGTTTGAGTTAATCAAATGTAGGATTATTTTGTCCAACCCGTAGGGCTCTGTGGTTGACCCACCTTCATACACACTGGTTTCAGAAGTGTCTGAGATGGACGACGAGGAAGGGAACTATCCACCTCACCCCGTTATGTCGTTACGTAGACTATGAGAAGGCCTAACACTTCACAACCCACTGGCAGTATGTGCTATAGAAACCCGTACTTTGTAATGTCATGAATTTCATGTTACTAGTCTTAGTAATGTCATGAATTTTATGTTACTAGTCTTAGTAATGTCGTGAATTTTATGTTACTAGTCTTAGTGATGCCATGTCATGAATTTTATTTTACTAGTCAAATAACGATACTGGACTTTCAGTCATCGTTCTCGCGTTTCCCTCCAGTTTTGTAGTTTGATACAGTCATGATTCTCTCACAGTTGTAGAATGTCTACCATGTCGGAAACGTTGGTTGCTTGTATATTCTTGAAACTGGAATCAATCAGCTGTTGGTTTGTGGAGACTCCTGTCTGTTCCATTTTTCACATGGGGCAGCGTGAGGCATTTTGTGTGTTATTCACTGGCACAGGAACGGAACATTATGAGACGACCATTTGCAGTAAAGTTGGAATAGCGACTAACTGTTCTTGAATATATGTTAGCATCATGCTTCTGGACTAACTACACTACACGTTAACTTACTGCCATTTGAATTATGTTATCATATTAATGCCCCAGTACTATATGTTAATTGAATTATGTTTAATCAAAAATGTTAATTTAACATTGTTATCTTTATGCTGCTAGTACTATGTGTTAACTGAATTATGTTTAATGTAAAATTTTTAATCTAAAATGTTAACTTAACATTGTTATCTTTATGCTGCTAGTATTATGTGTTAACTGAATTATGTTCAATCTAAGATGTTGATTTTGAATTTGAGAGGCGTTATTATCTTTATGTTGCCAATACTGCATGTTAACTGAATTGTTTTATCCTAAATGTTACCTGAACATTTGATCTAACTTCCTGTCCTTTTGGTTGTGTGTGTTTGAATTTGACAATCAATATTTTTTGGTGCAATACTTTACCTATTATACGTACAGTTTCATGTGAACGTTAGTTTGTTTCATGGAGCGAATGTGTCAATCTTGTAAGTTTTGTGTCCAACTTTGTTTGTCTGCATCTAATTTTCAGTTGTAAATGGAATGTGCAACGTTGCGCATATATACTGGTTTGTTGCATATGACATGTAAATGTTGATTGACTGTAACTTGCAATAATATATAAACATTTGAATGTCTATTTAAATACTGATTGATTGTGATACGAGGAACATAGAAATTCGAGTGTGTATTTAAATGTTGATCGATTGTGACAGGAGAAATATACAGAAATTTGAGTGTGTATTTAAATGTTGACTGATTGTGACAAGCGAAAAATATAGAAATTTGAGTTTGTATTTAAATATTGTCTGATTGTAACAAGAGAAAAATAAAGAAACTTGAGTGTGTATTTGAATACTGATTGATTGTGACAGGCGAAAAACATAAACACTTGGATGTGTATTTACACGAGTGTTTGTGACACTAAAAAGTAGAGTAATTGTGAGCGTATGTATGTAAATGATTACAGAATACCAGATAAAAACAGTGTATGTAATATGCATATGTTGAAAGAATGAAATCATTGTTTAAACATTGTAAAAGTAGAAACATTTTCTGCATTTGTAAATGTTGATTGAATATAAATAACATATCTAATGTGGAACATAAAAGACTGTCTGTATTTGAGTATGTAATCATCATGCAAATTTAAACATGCATTTAGCCCTATTGTTTTCTCCTGATTTATGATGTACCTGTATGTTGTTCCTACTGTAAATACATACCAATCTGCATTTGTTTACACACATGAGATTTCCGAGCTGTTATGTTTTAATAAACAAATAAACAATTAAATAATACACGGATGAATTTGTTTTGTTTACTTAGGACAGCTATGATTTGCGTTCTAAATTGTTTTTGTTTTTTTGTTTTTGCGCTCGCTCGCTCGTATTGAACTCAAGCGTAGTCCATACACACTGTTTATAGTAGTGATGGACTGAATTTTTGCGTGTGGATTAGCTTTCCCTTTGAACAGTGTCCCTCGCCATCAGGTGAACAAAAACTCCGACTTCAGAGGTATCTTTAAGCCACGATAGCACAGTGGCTAAGATACCCGCCTCTCTGTCTGAGGGTTCTGTGTTAAAATCCCCCTAGAGACGATGATTCTGTCAGGATAAATTAGCTCTGGGGAAGATCTTAACCTCTGAAACATCGGTTTTCCTTTCTTCCTCTTTCTCCTCCTCCACAGTCTCCAGCTGTTTCTTCTCATCTCCCAGTGAAACATAGGTCCTCAACCTACTCACGTCCAGCCCTTTGCAGACTTGATTATGTTGCAGATGAAGACGGAACACGTATGGTAATGTTCTGAGTGCTGTGATGTTGGTTCTTGACTCAACACAAGGAGGCCAGCATGGCGGAATGGATATGAGTGCACCTTCAATGGACATCATTTACTCACTATTTGAGGTTGGACTGATGAGTGCCTGAGGCTTTTCCACTTGGTGGTTTCTGCATCTCTAGAGACCACCAACTCCAAGATTCTATGCCAGTCCATTTCAGGCGTATGGTGGCCATTTATCAGTGATGCACAAGGATATATGACAGAAATCTTAGGGGGGGGGGAGGGGGAAATTACAAATTTTGTTGTTGTTGGTGTTGTTTTCATTTGCTGATGAAGCCCTTGTTTTCATTTTCTGCTGACGCCGTCTCATTGCAAATCCTTGCGTTTTTTGTGATTGTGTTCATGTAAAATGTGATCCGCATGTCTCATTTTCACTCCAGTTAGGTTTGTCATTCTCACCGTTTTATCGCAGTTAAGTGCATTTCATTTGGGTCAATCGGAGAACTGTGTGCAGCTGGGGAAGCAAATAATTCTTACAGAGAACAGAACCTTGACCAATTAACTGATGAAACAGTGAGCTATAATATATGCCATCATAGATGATTGTGTTTTGGTGGTAATTTTTGTATTTTGAAAGAGAATCAAATTACCTGGGACAGATACCCCATTGACTATCTGTGGGACACCCAGCAGACAGACAGTAGTTTGGCTAATGAAGAGAGAATAAGCATGGTTTCAACTGTGATGAAGCCTATCAAAAACATAAAACACTATGCTGGGATTCTATAATTTCACACCACATAACAGTATGTGCCATGGGACTATATTAAGTCTTATCAATGTAGCGTCAGGACAAAAATGGCACTAAAACACCACATTCATGAATAAAAATAGTAAGAGGAATTCGTCATGATGGGAGACAATCCCCACATCATGCACAACATGTAACCAAGATGCCATCAACAAGCGTGTCATGTTGGGCTATTTGTCAAGTCTATAGTTCATTACATCTGATTTTGACAAGCATGTTTTCAGGTGTGCTTTCCCTAGCCTCCAGTCTGCCTACAAGACAGCAGGTTTATGTCTGACTTTGCCCGGTCTCTATCCCATGACCTGTCTGATATGGGATACTCTACAAATAGATATGCTACCCTCGGCCTAGCTCTGGGCATCCCAGGAACACGCAAGCCCATCTAGCACTCCTTCAAGATGAAGATACAACAGAGGTAGAACCACATAAATACCAGTCTCTAGCCCTTTATTTCGTCAGGTGAAGGTTACATATCAGGGCTTTTGATGTTGAGCTAAGAACCGACATCACTGCACTCATAACATTCACCACATGCGTTCTGTCCCCTCGTTCTACAGCCAGCGAAGAGTCATACTGCTAATTGTTCAAACTGCCACCTGATTGAAAATTCTCCTGGTCTTCCCTCTCAGTTTTGAGATTCGTCCAGAACTCCTGCCGATCCCCCGCCATATCATTCTCTCCACATAAGGGTGCTCAGTTTGTTCCACCGCTTTCTCCACCTGGTCCCACACGGCTATTCACAACAATAAATCAATCATGTGCCGTCTCTACAATGAAGGTTGGCTGCAATGGATCTCCAATCTCTTTGTCTCTTGCTCTGACTGTACATTCTGTGAGATTGATGTTCGTCCATCTCTTGGTGTTATCTTCCCACTTGTATCGTTGTTTACCTCTTGCCTTCAACCTTACCCTCCAGTATGGTTTTATAAGACACTTGACAGACAGTGCAGAGAACAGAACCCTGCCACTGTCAATGCTGAGGTCAACGCGCTTATCAATGAACACTCAGACAACCCCCCAGTGCTCATCTATACAGATGGATCTGTTGTAAAGCAGCAGAGAAGTGCGTGGACATTTACAGCCCGTTCAGCGGGCCGAACCGTTCAAGAATCCAGTGGTGCCCACGAGCAGCATGACGATGGAGGTGATGGCAGTTACACAAGCTTTTCTATTCAATCACATCATTATACCAACGTGTGATTCAAATCATTCAATGAGCATGATTCGGAAGGTCGAAGCTGGATCTGTACGTAGACAGTGGACTGAGTCGCTGAGGAAGTCTGTTGTCCGTAAAGTCACCTTCATCTTCGTCCCTGGACATGCGGGAGTCGAGGGAATTGAACGAGCGGATAAACTGGCTGGCTCTGCACTCTCTGCAGATGGCCAGCCCATGGATCGGGCCGATGTTATTAACGTCCTTAAAGACATGTCGAGAACATAAGACTGACGTCAGTGAATCCACATCGCTGTCCAGGATGAAAGACTTGGGAGTAAGAATTGGCACGGCCAGACACGAGAGGTACATCGGGAAAACGAGGTGCCTCGTTAACCAACACAGCACTGCGAACGAACATCTTTATTTTCAAAGGGTTAAGAATTGGGCACGCAGGTCCGTCTGACATTCTGTCCTTCTTCTCTATTTCCTCTGGCACTATTAGCCACCGAACGCTGATGCATTTGCTGGGGAGGGTCTCTGAGCACCTATGGACCTGTCCGGAGTGCAATGAAGATGCCCCAACTGATGGTTTTATAAGAGTATTGTCTTTTAGAGGCATGATTTTCTGTAAAATATATACGACTGCGAATCCTGGACAATTAGTAAACAGGCGAAAATCATCACTGGAAGCCTTGAGGTTGTGGTTTTATAGAAGAAAATTACCTGGACCGCCAAAATGAGCAATGTGGACGTTTTGAGGGAAGCTAGGTCGCAAAGACAACTTATCACTAACACCAGAAAGAGGCAGTCATCGATTTTTGGTCAGATTATTAGAAGTCAAAAACTGGAACATGTCGTGACAACTGGAAAGATTTGTGGAAAGAAAGAGAGAGGATGGCAGCGTGAGAAAATTTTTGACAGTCTTGTGTCATGGCACGGAAGGGAGTCAACACACGAACTGATCCATGTCTCCGGAGATTGCAGTTTGTGGAGAGGCATAGCACTGGATGATGATGCCTTTTAACCCTTTAACATGGTCAACATATTTCACTCGCCTCATTTTTTATTTCTTTCATCAACTTTCTTTTCATTCCCAGAACCTCTGTATTTGATTGTTTTTGTTTCCATGAAATACAGCATATTCTTCTGTATATCCACATCTCATTATTCGACTATCTAATTGCTTATTTACAACAACAAAATTGTGCGAGGGCGAGTCAATAAGTAAGTCACAGAGTTCTGTGGGATGGCAGGTCAATGTAGTTGGTGATTTTTACAGGTGTCATTAGGTGACAGCAACATTGAACTTTATATTCCCGTTCGTCATGCGCATCGCATAAACAAATTGGTGACTATACTTACGGAGTGTGCAACCAAAGAGCAACGTGCTGTTGTACGTTTTTGTGGGCAAAAGGACTGCCTGCAAAGGACATGCTTCCTGTTTATGCTGACAAATGTTTGTCCCGTAAAGCTGTGCATAGCTGGGTAGAAACATCCTTCTTCGCCTTGTGTCCAAAAATTCAAGGTTACGCCATCAGCAGGGAAGGTTATGCTGACAGTGTTCTGGGATTGTCAAGGAGTGCTTTTAACCAATTTCAAGAAGAAAGGTGACAATGTGAATTCTGAATCGTACTGTGAAGTTATATCGATGCTTTATGATGCAATTCGAAGAAAACGTCCAGGACTGCTGACTAGAGGAGTGTTGCTTCTTCATGACAATGCCAGACCACATACGTCTCGATTAACTCAGGAGAAAATTAACCAACTAAGGTGGGAAGTTCTGGAACATCCACCTTACAGCCCCGACTTAGCCCATAGCGATTTCCACCTTTTTGATCCACTGAAAACCCACCTTGGTTGGAGACATTTTGCGAATGACGCCGAAGTTGAATGTGAAGTAAAAACGTGATTTAGAAAACAGACCACGCAGTTCTATACAGCCGGTTTGGGAGGACTGATAAAACGATGGGATAAGCGCATCAATGTTAGTGGAAAATATGTTGAGAAATAAAGGGACAATGTATGTATAAAAATAAACTGGTTTCAAGTTGTTATATTTAGTTATTTTTCTACAGTCATTTGTGTCAACAACTCAAATTGCATCCAGGCACACGCACCACTTCATTCACACCTCAACGAAACTTCATGTGTGAATGGACATATCTATTTTATTTCAGGCGAACCTGCTATATTTACATACACAAGATCAGGCGGTAATTGCCTGCCTAAATATACATGTCGCCTTTCCTCACAACAACCCGTACATACTCAAATACAATCTCACACTCGCGAATTATAACATGCGCTCTTGTAAACTACACATTGGCTTTCGGAAAACAATCACACGTCCTGTCTGGAAGACTGTCGGGTCCTGTCTGAATAACCTCAGTCCAGTCGCTGCCCTTGTCGTTCTAAACTTCGTGCGGTCAGCAAAACCTCGTGCTGTCCCACTCGTCACGTAGTACAGTAGTCCTGTCTGTGTCAACCTTGGGTTGTCCTACTGCTAACTCTGTTTACGGGTGTTGTCCCGTGAACTAGCATCCCCCGCCCCATCCTCGGGGTTAGTCCCGCTAATGTCCTAGATATGACACGTTCGTGTCCTTATCTAAGTCCTGTCTTATAACTGTCCTAAGTTATCCCATGCGGTCTGTCTCTATTCTATCTACTCCCTAGTAGAGGTCCTTATCTATGTCCTATCTGTCCTTACCCCTTATTCTGTCTCCTGTCCTATCTAACACGTTGACATTTGTGACTTACTTGTTGACTTCCCCTCGTAAATTGCAGTGGTAGATAAATATGACTCTAGGAAGCTAAAACGCCTCATACAATTATGATTAAAAGATTGTCTGAACACACATGAGAGAGGGAGCTGGCACTCCATTTCATTATACCACAACCCAGTTTGTGCAAAAACATAGCGCTTTGTTCCCCAAGGCATTATTCTTGTGTGTGATTACATTTATAAATTTGATAGTTGATTAGTTTTAGAAGAGGATTAGTAAGAAATTGAGTGAGTGATAACGAAAATTTCAACTATTTTATATAATTTAATAAGTTTTTTTTTTTTATTGCTCGCTCGCTTTGAACTCAATTGTAGTCCATACACAGTACTTCTAGCAGTGCTGGACTGAATGTTGCATGTGGATTAGCTTTCCCTATTAACAGTATTCCCCATCATGAGGCGAACCCACTCCAACTTTAGAGGTACTTGTAATTAACGTCCCCAAGTCAAGTACGATAGGTCAACATTTTAGTCCAACTGTACGGGTTGAACCCCTTTCCTCGGCATCAGCACATCGGATGTTTAAGAACACCTGTTCTTATCCATTCGGCCATGCTGACCTACAACTATTTAACTCTAGAACTGAACAATAAAACATCTCAACTGTTCAATTCCTGAACTGAGGGACAAGAAAATACTTTACCTATTTCACTCTTGATCTGATGAAAATAACGGATAGAGTATCAAGTTACCGAAATGAGCCAACACAAATATCGTATCCATTTTACCACCCTAAATGACAAATGAGAGCCCTGGTGGCACAGTGGCTAGTGCTCTTATGTGCCAAGACACTCGTTCAGGATCAATCCTTAGCACAGACAGGATTATATTTGTCCTCTAAGTACGGCTCCAGGGTCACCCAATTTTCATAATTTGCTGAAATGATAGGTGACGAAGAGAGGAACTGGATACCCCATCTCATATGTCAAGTTCTAGAAAATATAAAGTTCTAACATTTCACAAGTTCTAGAAACTACAATGATCTATCATTTCACACCACATGACAGTATGTGCCACGGGACTATATTAAATCTTATCAAAGTAACATGGAGTAGCGATGTGGCCAGTATGCCTGCATGCCTACCATTCCGTCCGATGGACATGGGTTCAGATTGTGTAAAGTCATAGTTGCCTGTGCCAGTCAGTATGGTATAGGGTGTATTTTTAATGACTGTGGGTTTTTTTTGAACATATTGCCGTTCCAAGTTTTGTATTCACCCTCTGTGGAGTTCATACAACATAAAAGGTAAATACAAAACTTGTAACGGCAATATTTTCAAAAACCCCGGTCATTAAAATACACCCGGTACATGCAGAAACAAAACAATTTAAGAAGCAAGGCAACAGTAATCTCATAGCAGCTGTTACTATCATGGGCCATGCCAAGTGTCGTAGGTGGTCCTGTCCCTCCACAAACACCTGTCCTAAGATCCTGACAAGCTCCCCCCTCCTGATCCCTCTCTTCCAGCACCTTCTCCCTCTGCTGTCGGAGATACACAAGGTAACAAACACAATTAAATGACAGATGTCTTGCCAAGGCGAGGACAATCAAATGTCTCAGTGAACTAAACTCCTGCAGTACTTGGAAACTAGTCCATCCAGTCATCCAAGGGATTCTCAGTATTCTACGAAGAACCCAATGCTTTGTGGTCTCGTTCATTTCTACTTTATTTCAGTGTTGATGATTCACATGTATACAGTAGAATGGGTAGTATATAACACCATAACACTCATATTCCATGGACAGGGATTCTTCTTCTTGTGTTCACTTGAAATGTATTGTTTGCATCTGCAATGTTGTCTCTTGTCTGAACTTCACTGTCTTGTTTAGTTCACTCAGCGGTCCATAGAGTTTATCTTCCATTGTTGTTTCTCTAGGCCAGAAGGTTTCCCTAGTTATGTCATATTCGGGGCAGTCTGGGAGTATGTGATCTGCTGCCAGCGACACCAATCCATAAGGCTGATTTGTCAGTTTTTTAAATTTTATATACTTTTGGTTATAGATCAAATATAAGGAGCCTCCGTGGCGAGTAGTCAAGCCGTCTGACTCAGGCTCTGAAGGTTGTGGGTTCAATTCCGGGACGCGTCCTTCGGCTCATGAGTGCCTTTTTTTAAGAGACTCCTGGGGGTCATCGCTGGAGCTACAGAGTTTGTGCTTTGTGCAACGCTTTCAGCAGTTCGCTGCGGAAAGACACTGAGCCATGTGGGATAAAAACCCTGTGCAATGACGTCGACCCTCTTGACCTTTAAGCGACTTTATAGATATAATACAGTGAATGTTCTTCATTCTATAGTACCCTGCCTTGTTCAGATAATTCTACATGTTATCTGTGTTATCGTTTCCCCCTGTTATCATCATAGCTAGTGTTTACAATGCTCAAGGATCCCAAACATACTGACAGCTCATGGTTTTACAAGTAGGACTTTCTACTCCATTCAGTTCAGTGCACAAGATTCACTTGCATACAATAGTGCAGGCAGTCCTATAACAGCCTAAACGTCATATTCTGACTTCCATGGACAAGTTACACAGTGTGTTCTTCATGCCATGGCATGCTGCCTCTCTATTACATTTTCCATCTGTTATTACCATAACCAAAGGAATTTGAAATGTTCAAGGATTCTGTGTATTCAATCAGCTCATAGTATTATGAATTGAAGTGAACAGTTCCTGTCCTCACAACTTATCTCCTCAATCAAGTGATAGATCAATGATGAAAGAATGATATTCAGGGATGTCTGGTAGTGACAGAAGAGAGCCCAGGCAGACACAGCAACACAGGAGGAAGCAGTTATTCATGAAAGTGGAGGACAGCCTCAGCTGATACATGAGGAAGTAGTTACTCATCAATCTAAGTGGAGGACAGCCTCAGCAAACATGGGAGGAAGCAGTTACTCATCAATCTAAGTGGAGGACAGCCTCATTAAACATGGGAGGAAGCAGTTACTCATAAATCTAAGTGGATGACAGCTTAAGCAAACATAGGAGGAAGCAGATTCTCATCAATCTAAGTGTAGGACAGCCTCAGAAGATACAGCAAAAGGAAGTAGATTCTCATCAATCTAAGTGTACGACAACCTCAGAAGATACAGCAGAAGGAAATAGATTCTCATCAATATTAAGTGCAGGACAGCCTCAGAAGATACAGCAGAAGGAAGTAGATTCTCATCAATATTAAGTGCAGGAGAGCCTCAGAAGATACAGCAGAAGGAAGCAGATTCTCATCAATCTAAGTGTAGGACAGCCTCAGAAGATACAGCAAAAGGAAGTAGATTCTCATCAATCTAAGTGTACGACAACCTCAGAAGATACAGCAGAAGGAAGTAGATTCTCATCAATATTAAGTGCAGGACAGCCTCAGAAGATACAGCAGAAGGAAGTAGATTCTCATCAATATTAAGTGCAGGACAGCCTCAGAAGATACAGCAGAAGGAAGTAGATTCTCATCAATCTAAGTGTACGACAACCTCAGAAGATACAGCAGAAGGAAGTAGATTCTCATCAATATTAAGTGCAGGACAGCCTCAGAAGATACAGCAGAAGGAAGTAGATTCTCATCAATATTAAGTGCAGGACAGCCTCAGAAGATACAACAGAAGGAAGCAGATTCTCATCAATATTAAGTGCAAGACAGCCTCAGAAGATACAGCAAAAGGAAGTAGATTCTCATCAATATTAAGTGCAGGACAGCCTCAGAAGAAACAGCAGAAGGAAGTAGATTCTCATCAATATTAAGTGCAGGACAGCCTCAGAAGATACAGCAGAAGGAAGTAGATTCTCATCAATATTAAGTGCAGGACAGCCTCAGATGATACAGCAGAAGGAAGCAGATTCTCATCAATCTAAGTAAATGAAGGTACAAAAGTGAGAAAGCAGTTACTCATCAGTCTAAGTAAAGGAAGATACAAAAGTAAGGAAAATACGAAAGGAAAGGAAGATACAAAAGTAAGGAAGAAATTACTCATCAATCTAAGTAAAGGAAGGTACAAAAGTAAGGAAGAAATTACTCATCAATCTAAGTAAAGGAAGGCACAAAAGTAGAAAAGAACATGCATTAAGCAACACCAAGCCACGCAGACAGCTTCCAGTCTCTCCCTTCAAGGGCACATGAGCCCAGTCAGAAGTGCCCTAATTAGGCAACACAACAGACATCCCTACACATCACCCCCAACATTTCACATACATCACAGCTGAACGTTGTCAGGCATCTAGAGGACAAACAGATGCACAATTTACACTACCTTAAGACACCTGGCAAAAAAGCATGCACGAACACATTCTTCACTGTACAAAACATCTTTAATCAGTGCTTACTGTTACCACCTTTTCCTTTCCCCTTTCCTTTAAATGAGCTGCCCTTGCCTTTAAATGAGCTGCCCTTGCCTTTAAATGAGCTGCCCTTGCCTTTAAATGAGCTACCCTTTTGCAGTGGCTTCTTTTTCATCCCCAAAGATTTATTGGAGTGCTTTCCTGCATGATCTTTCTTCACCTTACTGAATTTAACCTTCTTGCTTGCTGCTGGCAAATCACCAAAAATAGAAGAAAGCCCATCCTGCTTTTTGGCATTCTCCTTTTTCTTTTTCATTTTTCTAAACCTTTTCTCCCGTTTCGTCTTCAGAACGGTCTGGAATTTTGAACTTGTGACATTGCTAGGTGTGAAAGTCATTTTTCTTGCTGTGGGTTTCCCAGCTTTGTCCTGGTAACTAGTTAAGGAATACTAACTGCCATGTTATGAGTGATTTATAAATTAGTTCTTTCAACAAAGACACACACACTTCCTGACACGATTCTCAAGCCTGGCTGCATATTTAAAATATTACCACAGCAGGGGGCGCCTGGCCAAGTGGCTAAGAATGCAAGTTTCTCCTTCAGCAAATCCGGGTTCGAATCCTCAGTAAGGTATGGATTGATTTTCTGTCCGGAGCAAAAAGAAAACCCTAACCTGCACAGTTCACGGACGGCGACTGCACTGGCCAGGCGGCCTTAATTCCTCAGGCTCAAGACCCCCCCCCCCCCCCTGTCCTACACAGCAAGGTACTATCGGCAGTAAATGAGATTTTTTTTAAATGACCGCAGCATTTCAGTTTATAAGACGCATTCATTATTTACGCAACGCATTCAGTAGCAAGCTGCTCGTCTACTTCTGCCTATCATCTCCCAATGGAGCATAAGCATCCAACCAGTACATGTCAAGTCCTTTGTAAACTTGTTCATTTTTTTCTTCTTTCGTTACACTTGTAGCATGTTTGCTGTGGCATCCTGATTGCTGTGGTGTTCCTCCTGGTTGGCTGCCTCCATCTTCAGCACGTCTTTTGCAAAGGCAGACTGGTTTTATTTGAGTTTAGATATGTATGCATGTACATACGTATGTACGTAATACATATCTAGAGCAGTCTGGTTTTACAGCGCCAGAGACTCGCCATCGTCCCCTTCTCCTGTTAAAACAGTTCCACCACATGAAGGCCAGGAGTTGGACTTTTGCTGCCAGAGGTGATGAATGCACAAGCCATGAGAGTATTTTGCAAGGTTGGGCGCTCACCCTCAACTCTGCACCTCCGGCTATAACATTGATCAGGAACCAGGCTTGTTTATGCTTGACTAGAATTTGCAGCTAAACTGTTCTACATGATGAGGTGTCAGTTCTCTACCAACCCTCCTTAGCCATCTCTTATGACATGCATGGTAGGCTACAGTGTGAGAAACCTCTGCTTCCCTTTATGTGCCCTGGTGTCACACGGGCCAGCAAGCAGCTCCCCATGTGTTTACTGGTAACACCTTTCATGATATGGCTAATCTGCTGTTTCTGAACTTATTCTGTTTCTTACGGTTGTTACATTAATCCATCTATCCCAACTAGTTACTTGTGCTCATTCTGTTCACTAGACTACTGTGGAAGGCGACGAGCCATGGACCAGGCAGACATTCTGAATGCTCTATGAAAAGTAAGTCGTTTACAAGAACCAAGCGGTGACTGGGAATCTACAGCCATGGTCAGGCTGCGAGAACAGCAAGTTAAAAGAGGTATGGCCAAACAAGAACACAACGCAGGAGGCCAAACAAGAACACAACGCAGGAAGCCAAAGAAGAGTAATAAACCAACACAGAACTGGTGTCGTTTGCTGCGGGATTTGCTGAGGAGGGGATCAAAGCACTTATGGACTGAATGGTTTGATGTGCAAGTGAGGAGGATCTGTCGACTAACTGTTCACTAGAGTTATTATCTCAACTCCTTTAAACATAACATGTATTACTTTATGGTAAAAACTGCTTCTGTTATAGTGAGTTTGAGTTATAACAGCTGCTTCTCTTATAACTTCTGTTATACTGAGTTAAAGTTACAACTGCTTCTTTACCTTTAGCTTGTGCTGCCTGGTTCTGCCTTTCTCCACCAATATGCTGCACGGGTGGTGGTCGCTGCCATGGTGTCCTAGGACACCCCATCTACACACTGTAGTGAGTGAAGGTGAAACTAGCGCCAGATCAATAGCACTGTCCTCATCGCCTGGACGGCTTGCTGTCCTGGTGACACAGCCACTGTTAATACAAACCAGGTCGATGGTTTCCAGTGCAGTCTCGAGCTCCTCCCCTTGTGTATTGGAGGAAGTGTTTCCCCATGCTCTGCCCTTAGCGTTGAAGTCACCACAGAAAATAACAT
This sequence comes from Cepaea nemoralis, assembly GCA_014155875.1. NCBI lineage: Eukaryota > Metazoa > Mollusca > Gastropoda > Stylommatophora > Helicidae > Cepaea > Cepaea nemoralis. The sequence goes on along the minus strand of JACEFZ010014350.1, from coordinate 335,517 downwards.
TTCTCTCGTGGCCTAATATGCCACTTAAGCACTGCCACTTCTGGGCGTCCATACTCGCATTGCGGGCATAAACATTAACCAACACGAATGGTATACTGGAATGAACTCTCAACGCTTGTATTTGTATATCGTCACTGTCCCAACTGGACATGTCTAGCTCAGACGCCACCATGTTGTCGCGAACGAGAATCGCCGTTCCCAGATGTCGTCTGTTGTAGAAACATTTGAAGCCGGCAATTCGGAGTAGCTGATCGCCCAGTCTCGTCTCCTGGAGTGCTACAATGTCGTTCCTGTAAACTAGGGTTTCCTAAAATAGAGCCCCGTTGTTTACACTGGCACAGTTCCAATATAGAATACGGATATTCCTGAGTCCTAGACGGTGACACTTGAGTCTAAAACGCCTCTATAAGCTATTTCAAAAAACTGGTCAAGGTGGTTAAAAGCGAAAAATGGGCAGAGGTGTGTCAAAGAGTAAGCACAGACAAGTCACTGAAATTGTTCTGGCGACTACATAAAAGCATGAGTGGTGTAGTCAAGAATAAGAGCATTTCAGACTTCCAAGGTGCTGACCTCACCTGGCAGAGGACTGACGAGGACAAGGGCAAAGCCCTCTTTGAACGCTACCTTGAGCAGGGCAACCAGACAGACATGGGAGGCCGAAATCTGGCCAAGGAGGTCACCTCAGACAGATGCAAGGCCCATGAACACTTCGGAGGAAGACACAGTGACAGTGAAAGAAATCAAGGCTGTGCTTCGACGATCAAAAAACAGTGCTCCAGGTCCTGATGGCATAAGATACGACGACATAAATAGGTTGTACCGACAATGAGCTAGAGAAACTAGCAGACATGTACAACAACAGTATAGGTAGTGCTAGCATCAAGGAGGAATGGTTACACAGCTATCCTGATTCCCTTGCCGAAGCCTGACAAAGACCACAAAAAAATTCAGGGATATCGAATTATAACCATGCAGAATACAATAGGCAAGCTGCTGGAGAAGGTAATTGCCAGGAAAATATCAAGCCAACTAGAGAGGCAAGGTGTTTTCCCACCTACCCTGGGTGGGTACCGTCCAAAAAGAGAAACCTGGACCAATGCAGCAGTCTTTGCCCATGATGTCTATGAAGGTTTCCACGCAGGCACTGAAACCGTTGCTGCAGCGATTGATCTTGAGGACGCATACAACAGAGTACCACTGGATTTTTTAATGTTTCAGCTTCTTGAACTAAACGTAAGTCCATTCCTCCTTAGTTGGATCGCTGCAGCCCTCTACCAACGGAAAGTAGTTTTTAGATGTGGCAGTTGGACTTCGGAACCACTAACAATATATCCTGGCCTACCACAGGGATCAGCCATTATCTCCGGTACTGTTCAACGCCTACACAGTGAGAATCACCAGTGAGCAGATCACTGGACCTGGCAGGACATTGTCGTATGCCGATGATATTTTAGTGTATCGTCAGGGTAAGGATAGAGAGGAGGTTGCTGTGGAACTACAAACCGAACTCAATCGCATAAGTACTTGGTGTGATGAAGCTGGGGCAATGGTCAACCCAACAAAGGCAACAGTGACTTGGTTCTCGTTGAATAATCATATTGTCAACAATCCAACACCAACTGTAATGCTGTGTTCAGAGACGGTGGAAAGAACGCAGGCAATGAATTACCTGGGAATACGGTTTGATCGAAGCCTTGCTTATAATGTGCACATAGACCAGGTGATAACAAAGGCCAAGAGGGGTTTGGCAGCGATGCGGGTGATGGCGGCAGCAAACTGTGAGCAGCGCCATCTATGTCTTCTGTACGAGGGCTGGTCATGTCTGTTTTGGAGTATGCAATGGCAATCCTGACTCTCAGCCATACGCAGATAGAAAGGATGGAAAGGATACAGAATGAAGCAATGCGCATTATTCTTGGATGTACAAGAGATACAGCATGCAGGGCGATGCGCTACCTTCTTGATTTTCCAACCATTGAAGAGAGAATACAAGTTTGCAGGGCACGCGCCTACCTCAGAATTAACGCAAACACACAACATCCACTGCATAGTGAAATTAGGACGGTGAAGGGCAGCAGGTTAAAAAGAGGACGGTCGTGGATGGGTCAAGCCGAAGACATTCTTCAACAGGTGTGTTCACTTGAGGACTTAGAACCTGGCGAGGAGTGGGTGCAAGTGCCAACAGACTTCTGCACATCCTTTTCAGTTTGCATCCAACTAGATAGAAAATGCAGACAAGAAAATCCCGGCTGCTGTTGAGGCTGAAGTACAAGCGTTGATTTTCGAGAATTCGCTAGACGGTGACGCGGTCATCTACACAGATGGGTCGGTCGTCCGACATGTGAGAAGCTCATGGGCCTTTACAGCTCGGGCCGGAGGGAGAATTGTGAAGGAGGACTCTGGTGCTTTCACTGAAACCACAAGTAGCCTGACCATGGAAGTCATGGCAGTAAGTAAAGCAATAACATGGCTCGAGACACAGACATTCACTAGGGCTTGTTTCCTTAGCGACTCAATGAACATGATCAAGAGGATAGAGGAGGGGTCGATCCGAAGAGAGTGGTTGCTGCCTCTGAAGCGGTCTAGGCTGGCAAAGATTAGTTTCATCTTCGTGCCAGGTCATGCGGGAGTACAAGGAAATGAGCGGGCTGACAAGCTCGCAGGTGAGGCTACTGTGGAGGGCGGACGCGCCATGGACCAGGCTGACATTCTGAATGCTCTACGAGAAGTGAGACTTTTGCGAGAACCAAGTGATGACTGGGAATCTACAACAATGGCCAGACTGCGGGAGCAGCAAATTAAAAGAGGGGTGGCCAAACAGAACACTACGCAGGAAGCCAAAGAAGATTGATAAACCAACACAGAACTGGCGTTGTTAGCCGCTACACGCTGCGGGATTTGCTGAGGAGGGGATCCGAGCACTTATGGACTGAATGGTTCGATGTGCAACGAGGATGATCTGTCGACTAACTAACTAACTAACTAACTAACTACAACTGCTTCTGTTATACTGAGTTAAAGTTACAACTGCTTCTGTTATACTGAGTTAAAGTTACAACTGCTTCTGTTATACCGAGTTAAAGTTACAACTGCTTCTGTTATACCGAGTTAAAGTTACAACTGCTTCTGTTATACTGAGTTAAAGTTACAACTGCTTCTGTTATACTGAGTTAAAGTTACAACTGCTTCTGTTATACTGAGTTAAAGTTACAACTGCTTCTGTTATACTGAGTTAAAGTTACAACTGCTTCTGTTATACTGAGTTAAAGTTACAACTGCTTCTGTTATACTGAGTTAAAGTTACAACTGCTTCTGTTATACTGAGTTAAAGTTACAACTGCTTCTGTTATACTGAGTTAAAGTTACAACTGCTTCTGTTATACTGAGTTAAAGTTACAACTGCTTCTGTTATACTGAGTTAAAGTTACAACTGCTTCTGTTATACTGAGTTAAAGTTACAACTGTTTCTGTTATACTGAGTTAAAGTTACAACTGCTTCTGTTATACTGAGTTAAAGTTACAACTGCTTCTGTTATACTGAGTTAAAGTTACAACTGCTTCTGTTATACTGAGTTAAAGTTACAACTGCTTCTGTTATACTGAGTTAAAGTTACAACTGCTTCTCTTATACTGAGTTAAAGTTACAACTGCTCTAGCAAAGTTGAAGTAACAACTTCACAGGGGTGAAGGATTAAAACATGTCGTATTGTAACCCATACTTGCACATTTCTCAAGACTGGCCAGGTGGTAAATGTAACAAATTACTCCATTTACATGCCAAGAAAAGATGCTTGTCACGCTCATTTTAGGTGATTAATCTGCACACCCACCTGTGCATTACAAGGGTCCTCATCGGAAGTAAAGACCAGTGACTCAGCGACCTACAGTGCATGTCACCAGGACATTAAGGAGGGTTTTGCTTGTGGTTGGCTACTCAATCCTGTAGAAAACTTCAGCTGCATAAACCACAAACAATGAGTCTAAAGAAGATGGCTTGGCATGAGAAGGACAAATAGTAGTTAAAAGTTAGCTGCATATCCTTTACAGGACGTCAAAGTCAACCCCAGAATTATTTGGCTGTTTCTCCTGGCAAGTTTACGTTCAGTTTGTTTTCTGAACTTCTGCTGTCTCTTGACATAACAAAGGGCAGATGAAGAACAAATCCCACACATCAGGAGCCGTACTGACCAGCAAGTACACTTAACTACCAGCCAGACGTTCACGAGTTTTATTCCCCCTGGAGACAGACAGGTTTTTGAATGGACACTAGCTTTGGGACATAAAGCTGACTGGCTAGATACTGACCCCCATCACCCAGTGAGTGCCAATGGTTTATACAAATATAGGGCCAGCACCACATACCTCAAGGCGTGGACAAGGGGTCCTACCAGAAACAAATAAAAACCGTAAACTGATTACAGACATTAGAAGTAGACAGTCACATCTATTTGGCCATGTTATGAGAAGACATAAATTGGTGACAACTGGCATTATCGAGGGGAAGAGAACAAGGGGAGGGCAGAGAAGTAAATACCTGAATGGCTTGGCCACGTGATATGGTTGAGACAAGATCAATGAGCTGATTCATGTCTCTGGTGATCAAGTGAGATGACTGCCTAGCTTATTGACATGGCACATGATGATGATGTTAATTACTAATCATCTTATTAAAGTATAGATACCTTCAGGCCTGCTTTACTGAAGGTGTAGGTAACACCTTCAGGTCTTCTTTGCTTACCCAAAGAAATCTATGGAGCCAATTTTATTGAATGAATGAAAGAGCGTACTGAATGTTATATGGGTACATAACCTGTTCTGCTGTTTGCCGGTGAATTTTGGAATGTGAATGAATAAATTAGGAAGAACTCAGTGGCAATGGAGATGCTGAGACAAATGTTGCGAGTACCCTGGCCTGCCAGAGTAACTAACAACTGTGTGGAGGAGACTGCAGAAAGTAGGTCAATATACACAACTATAAGAAAGAGACACTATAAGAAAGAGACACTATAAGAAAGAGACAAACAGTTTGGTCATATAAAGACAAGAAAGAAACTGGGGGGAATCATGTTGAATGGAAAGATCTATGAGAGAAGAGGCTGGGGTGACAGAGAATTTAATGCTGATTTCATGATGTTGAAGGTAATAAATTATGACTTATAGAACAGTGTGGAGATCAGAAAGATCAGTGAACAAGAAGAGGTGAACAGAAGTAATGTGCTGTCAATGAAGAATATTAAGGACACCAAAGGTGGTTAGAAGCAGGGTAAAGAAATTCCCCCCCAAGGGCAGACACATGTGGGACATTTATGGTAAGGTTAGACAAAAGTTTTAAGACATCGGAATGGTTGGTGACAGCAGAAATGTACTATTGCAAGGAGGTGGAGTTCTTTTTCTGCCCTCTACCCCCATTGGAGTGCAAGCCCTCTAACCACATTGGAGTGCAAGCCCTCTAACCCCATTGGAGTGCAAGCCCTCTAACCCCATTGGAGTGCAAGCCCTCTAACCCCATTGGAGTGCAAGCCCTCTAACCCCATTGAAGTGCTGGCCCTCTAACCCCATTGCAGTGCAAGCCCTCTAACCCCATTGGAGTGTAGGCCCTCACTCCAAGCTATCTTATCCTTTATCCTGCAGCTCCCTCCATGCCCTCCTCACATTATCCATATTTCAGGTGCCAGGATATTTTCATGAGGTAAAGTAGATCAATCGATGATCCAGGTTATTTCTAGTTTTCTCCACATCACAACATGTCTTGTCTAGAAGGGCTGCCTTTCATCTATGTTAGGCCCAGTTACTTTTGTTTCCTTATCTTTAGACTTTTCATGATTGGCTGGATCATGCGCTTGAGGATTTCTTTGGGATGAGGGAGCTAGTGTCTCACCAACCCTCCTTAGCCACCTCTTACGACATGTATAGTAGGTTACAGTATAACTATTCTACTCCATGGTGAAGTGGTTAAGTTGCCCGCTTCGTGCTTTAAAGGTTGTGGGTTCAATTTTGGACTCCATCATTTGGTTCACAAGTTAAATTTTCTCGGAGATTTCTAGGGGTCGTCACTGGAGCTACAGAGTTCCTGCTTTCTGTATCACTTTCAGCAGGTGGTCCTTCTGAAAGAGACCAAATTATGTGGGATAAAACCTGGTGCAATGAACCAATCCTCTCGCCTTTAGACCCTCGCTTATTACTATTCTTTGCTTTATGGGTAATAAATGGGTATTCAGTATTGAACTTACTTTTTCACACCTGTATGCACACACACACACAAGAAAAAGGTAAAAAAAGGATACGCCAGATCTGCTCTTCTTTGCTGTCTGGTCCTCCTTCTTCTTGGGTTTATTGACACAGACCATAACTCGAATCTCCCTACCTAGCAGCTCGGACTTGTGCAAGCTTCAACGCCAGCCCTACAGAATCCTTGGACTGCGACAGAAACAAATCACAAATGCAAATAACAAGTCTAACATAACATCAGTATGTGCCATGACAATAAGCACGGGCGATCATTATTCGCCATCTCACACAATAACCAGTCATGTCAAATTATAATGTACCTTGCATTTTGTGAAGTAATTAAAAACTCTGCTGCGGAACAAGTATGACAGAAGGCTTTCTGTTCGTCACAAGAAGCCCCCCTTTCCCGATTGTTACGACCCTTTACCTTCATGAAACTCTAGGAGAGGGCCCATTTGGGTCATGACTCCTGGTGTCTTTCTCCTGCCGTGTCTTTGTACTGTGTTTTGAGACGTTTAATTAGTTGTTCCACTTGTCCCAGACATGCACACTGCATCTGCTAGTTGTCTATGGTTTGACTCCGCTAACCTTCGCCTAAAGAAACAATGTTTCGCTAGTTAGTCTTATGAATCTCCGAAGGTTGAGGGTTCAATTCTAGACTCCATCACTCAGCCCACGGATGCAATTTTTATTAAGAGACCCCTGGAGGTCAATCGCTGGAGCCATACAGATGTGCTTTGTGCGGCGCTTTCGACAGGCTGCCCTCAGAAAGAGACCCAGCCAATGAGTTAAAACCTGGTGTAGGAAGCTCTGGTGGAATAACGGTTAGTGTGCATATTTACCAACATGGTATTCATGGTTCAGTTCCCAGCAGTGCAGAATATTTCTTCTCACCAGTATGACTATTGTCGACCCAGTCTCATATCTTCTTCTGCCTTTCATCTACCAATGGAGCATAAGCTCTCAAACTACTCATGTCAGACTTTGTAAACTTGTCCACGATTAGCTGAATTTTACAGATGGTCAGTCCCTGGCCAATCCTCCTTGGTCATTTCCTATGACATGTATGGTAAGTTACAATGTACCTATTCTTCCTTATGGGTCCCAGACGAGCCTTATATAACAGGTAGCAGATCATTTCAAAAGTTTCTAAGAAGAATTGTCTGGGCAGAAATGTAGCGAGGCAAGGGACTGGCTAACCCACCTCATTGTGCAGTGACAAAACATGTCAGGACTTCACACATTAACAGCAGCTTTTTTTTTTTGTTTTCTTGTTTTTGTTTTCGCCCACTTTTAACTCAAGTGTAGTCCATATGCGTGCTACTACTTCTAATGCACTGGACTGATTTTTGCGTGTGGATTAGCTTTCCCTATTACCACTAATATAATAGAGACATTAGACGTAGACAGTCAAAACTTTTTGGGCATGTTATGAGAAGAGATGAATTGGCGAACTTGGTGACAACTGGCAAGATAGAAGGGAAAGGACCATGGGGAAGACCAAGAAGTAAATACCTGGATGGCTTGACCACATGAAATGGTCAAGACAGAAACACAGAGCTCATCCACGACTCTGGTGATCAAGTGAGGTGGCAAAACATGACCACCCACGCTTATCGGCATGGCACATGATGGATGGATGGATTACCACTAACGCTCACCATCAGGTGAATCCAGTCCGACTTTATATGTACTTATAATTTACATCCCAAAGTCAAGGACGAGCATTCTTATCTATTCGGCTATGCTGATTTCCCCTAACAGCAGTATCTGCCATGGGACTACCTTTTCATATTTTATTCTGACGAGCTCAGGGGCTTCCAGGAATTCTTTATTGTGGCGGCTAATAAAATGCTGAAAATATTAACAATATAAAATATCAATTCAAAGACGTTGACAAGGCCGCTGACCTCAAACTGCACATAGCAAATGCCTTTGCCCAGGCTGGTCAGCCGGTCTCGGACGATCCTCACGTTGGTTATCTCACCGCAGTCGCTGAAGTGGGATCTGATCACCTCTTCACTGACAGCTGGAGGAAACAAAAAGTGTCAGTGAGTAACCCAGCATAAACCAGGAGCTAACGCCAACATACAACATCAGCAAGTGAGAAACCCAGCACAAACCAGGAGCTAAAGCCAACATAAACATCAGTAAGTGGTAAACTCTCATAAAACTGGGAGTAAAAGTCAACATACAACATTAGCAAGTGGCAAACTCACAAACTGGGAGCTAATGTCAACATACAACATTAGCAAGTGGCAAACTCACAAACTGGGAGCTAAAGTCAACATATAACATCAGTAAGTGATAAACTCACACATTAAGAGCTAAGGAAAATGGTAAATACAAAACATCAGTGAGTAGCCAACCTCAAACTGGAAGTGAAAGTCAACACATTAAGAGCTAAGGAAAATGGTAAATACAAAACATCAGTGAGTAGCCAACCTCAAACTGGAAGTGAAAGTCAACACATTAAGAGCTAAGGAAAATGGTAAATACAAAACATCAGTGAGTAGCCAAACTCAAACTGGAAGTGAAAGTCAACATACAACATTATCAAGTAAAAAAAACAAAAAAACTCGAACATTAAATTAGTTGAAATTTAGAACTTTTCCTACACAGCCTGTTTACAATATGCATCTGTCACTAAACAGCCTACTATGTGCATCTGTCACAGCACAGCCTATCATTTACAATTGCCACTAAAAAGCCTGCTATTTACAATTTAAAGCTAGTAATATACAACCTATTATTTACAGTTTACAAATGTCACTATATAGCCAATTATTTACAATTTATAATCCACTCTACTATTTGCAACTGCAACGATACAGCCTATAATTAAAATTCACAATTACAGTCTACTATTAACAATTTATAAGCTAATACAATTATCATTTCACAGCCTACATAATTTACAACTGCCATTATAAGCCCATTTACAATTTACATTGCAAATACAAAGCCTACTATTAACAATTTACAACTGCCATTATACACTATTTCTTCTTCTTCTTCTTCAGCGTTCTGAGCCAATGAGGTTCTTTGCTGCAGATACAATCTGTCTCCATTCGTCTCTCTGGTTGACCTTCTCTTGCCAGTCGTTGATTCCAAGTGCTTGTAGGTCTGTATATATATTATCTCTCCACCGTCTTCTTGGACTACCTCGGAGTCTACGGTCATTTATTTCCTGAGTGTAAGCGAGTTTTGTTTCCCTATTGTCTTCCATTCTTTCTATATGCCCCAGCCATTGTAGTCTATTAGCCTTCATGATACCAGTGATTAGCGGGGACTTAAACAGATCATAAATGTCTTTGTTATTCTTCTTTTTCCACTCTCCACTTTGTGTCTATCCCTAATGGTCCAAAGATGCGTCTTAAAACTTTGTTCTTAAAGGTTTGTAACAAGGCTTCGTCTCCTTTCGTTGTACTCTACACTATTACAACTGCAAATATAAAGCCTACTATTAGCAATTTACAACTGCCACTATACACTATTTACAACTGCAAATATAAAGCCTACTATTAACAATTTATAACTGCCACTAAACAGCCTATTATTTACAACTACAAATATAAAGCCTACTATTAGCAATTTACAACTGCCACTATACACTATTTACAACTGCAAATATAAAGCCTACTATTAACAATTTATAACTGCCACTAAAGAGCCTATTATTTACAACTGCAAATATAAAGCCTACTATTAATAATTTATAACTGCCACTAAACAGCCTATTATTTACAACTACAAATATAAAGCCTACTGTTAATTTATAACTGCCACTAAACATCCTATTATTTACAAGTGCAAATATAAAGCCTGCTATTAATAATTTATAACTGCCACTAAACAGCCTATTATTTACAACTGCTAATATAAAGCCTACTATTAACAATTTATAACTGCCACTAAACAGCCTATTATTTACAACTGCAAATATAAAGCCTGCTATTAACAATTTACAACTGCCATTATACACTATTTACAACTACAAATATAAAGCCTACTATTAACAATTTATAACTGCCACTAAACATCCTATTATTTACAACTGACAAATATAAAGCACTACTATTAACAATTTATAACTGCCACTATCATGCCTATTATTTACAACTGCAAATATAAAGGCCCACTATTAACAATTTATAACTGCTACTATACAGCCATGGTCTGCACTGGTGCAGTAGCTAGCATGTTTGTCTGGCAGCCCGGTGGTCATGTGGTCAAATCCCCATGTTTAAACTGACCGGTTTTGGGAAGTAGAATTGACCACACTACCTTTGAGTGCCGATTATCTATGAAAACATGGCGCACCATATACCCAGTACGTCTCAAGGTACGGAAGTGGGGCCTTTACAGTACTCCTTACAACTCCCTTCCCCTTCCTAAATATGCTACTGCTTTCAATTTTGTATGTTGTAATAACCAACCTTTGTCAATATCATAATGTATACTAAGTGTTAAGAACAATCACAGATTGGGTAAACTAACAGATTGGTAAAACACTTACTGAAAGGAAGGTTCCCCACAAAGATGGATCTTTTCTTATCATGCTGGAATAAAGATATAGAGAAACAATCAACATGATATCTAAATATATGATATGATATACATGGACAAAATAGCAGTACTCAATTGTCATGTACATTAGTTGCAGTAACAAAACTATACATCATTTTCTATGCTGTAAACATGATAGTGGGTAAACAATTCAACACTAAACTATTTTTCTACCTTACATACATCTAATGTTACTGTTCCTACACAGGACAGTTCTTCTCATCCTATATGTAATTCTAATGTTCTGACACAATGTAACCCAGTTCTACTTTGCTCTTATAAAGTTCAGATATTGAGGTCTACTGTTCTTATATTAGTTAGCCTTTCCTCTTGAGCTTAAGGCGGCGCATAGGGCAGAAATCATGGCTCTCCATGTCTGGCGGTTCGCTGCTACCTGTTGTAGATCCTGGATGTTCACTTGGCCATTGAATGAGCCTTCTCTGATGATGGTTCTACCCACGGTCTTTCTTGGTCTTCCCCGTTTTCTTTTTCCTACTGGTGACCATATGAGGGCTTGGTAGGGGAGTCTTGACTTGTCCATTCTGAGCACATGGCCGATGTAGTTCCAACGGCGTTTTCTTATAAAATTGGATACAATATCTTGCTTAGTCTCTTGTCTTATTTGCGCATTGGTTTTGAAATCTGTCCTGTGGATGTTTAGAATTCTTCTAAAACATTTGTTCTCAAAATTGTCTAATTTTTTATCTAAAGCTACCGTTGATTTCCAACTCTCACATCCATACTTATAGTTCTTATATAGCCTATATTTACTGTTCTTGTAAACCACAGTTCTACTGTTCTTATATAGCCTATATTTACTGTTCTTGTAAACCACAGTTCTGCTGTTCTTATATAGCCTAGTTTTCCCTTTTGTAAACCCGTTCTGTTGTTCTTGTTGTCTAGTTTTGCTATTCATGTAAACCACAGTTCTGCTGTTCTTATAGAGTAGTTCTGCTGTTCTTGAAAACCCCAATTCTACTTTCTTATACCGCATAATTATACTGTTCTTGCAAACCTCAGTTCTGCTGTTCTTGTAAACCTCAGTTCTGTTGTTCTTGTAAACCCCAATTCTACTTTCTTATACCGCATAATTATACTGTTCTTGTAACCCCATTTCTGCTGTTCTTGTAAACCCCAATACTTCTGTTCTAATATACCCTAGTTTTAGTATTCTTGTAAACCTCAGTTCTGCTGTTCTTATAAATCCCAGTTCTCATCCACAAATGTGCCCTGCCAAATGGCGTAGGTGCTTGTGTCTCTTTACAGACCTAGGTCCTTGGTGTTCTGGATCAATCCTTCTGTGGACATTCTCCCATGCCACCAGCTTGGACCATCAAGCCTCATTTCTCTCAATCTGCCTTTTCTACTGCTAATCTTCCCAGTTGTTATGATGTTCTCTGGTGCCTTCCTTCTCAACTCTTTCTGACAGTTGTGTTTCTTCTCAATATATAAAACCAAGAACATTGTCTCTTTTTGATAGTTGTATTCATTTTCCTCTTCTAGGTAGTTAGCCCAGATCTACTGTTCTTATAAAGCCCCATTCTACTGTTCTTATAAAGCCCCATTCTACTGTTTTTATAAAGCCCCATTCTACTGTTTTTATAAAGCCCCATTCTACTGTTTTTATAAAGCCTAATTCTACTGTTCTTATCAAGCCCAGTTCTATGCGTTTAACTGTCCAGTTCTGCTACTCTTGTTGTCTAGCTGCTCAGTTTTACCATTAAGTGAAGATGTCACTAACCTTTTTAGCCATAGCTGCTAAATCCACCCTCAAGTGCAGGCCGTCTAACAAGTATCCATTCCTGTGACAGATGACACAATACAACTGATCACACAAGAATAGTATCTGCAACAAATAATTGATAATATGTGGTAGCATAGTGGTTGGTACGTGCACTTACCAAGTGCCGTAGTTACAATTTGATCCCCAGGTATCAGATATGACTGAGCTACTATATGACAGTAGACGGTACTACCTGGTTTCTGTTAGCGCCAAATGTTGGGTGGTGCTCACCAAACCTGACACCCCACATTGTGCCAATGCCTTCAGGCGAAGGAGCACAAATGAGAAAGTACAAGCCTTACCCTAGTGCGATGAAATGCAACCTAAAGACTAAATGTCATGGCAGGGCAGACCTGGCCCTAAGCCTCGGTCAGCAACTGGTCTAGAATCAAAGCTCTGATAGTCTGACAGTTAGAGCATTGCTTTGCTGATCCAGTTGCTTCTACATCCTGCCTTGTTCCAGATGTATTGGTGTTACCTTTCCTCTTGAGTAAACTAGACAGGCAGTGAGAGGGATCATGATGAATGGGCAACACATGGTCTCTAAATTCAGCCCAGGCTATGTGCTATGGAGAGATATAACTCCATCTTACACACTATCGTCTATTAAGACGGTAAGGCGCCAGTCATAGTTACAGTTTCACCCCCAGCAATGATAGAATTTAAAACAATCATGTCTGATATGGCTCAACAATCAATCATTCAAGAAACATATCCTACAAAGAAAGTCAGCTGTACTGGATCTCAAACACATTCTTTCTCTGACTGTACTGGTACACTCCGACAGCTTGTTCATTCAACTCTTCATCCTATCTTCCCACTTGTACGACTGCCTATCTCTTGCTTGACAGCCTTCAACTTAACCCTTCAATATTCATTTTTCTTCTGCTGTTGCCTTCAACTTTCCAAAGAAGGATAGGTCTTCAACAAGTTAGTTAGTTAGTCGGCAGATTATCCTCATTTCACATTGAACTATTCAGTCCATAACTGCTCAGATCCCCTCCTCAGTAAATACTGCATGTAGCGGCTAACGACAACAGTTCTGTGTTGACTTATTAATCTTCTTTGGCTTCCTGCATAGTGTTCATGTTTGGCCACACTTCTTTTATCTTGCTGTTCTCGCAGCATGACCATGGTTGTAGATTCACAGTCATCACTTGGTTCTCGCAAACAACATACTTCTCGTGGAGTATTCAGTATATCAGCCTGGTCCATGGCTCGTCGGCCCGCCACAGTAGCCTTACCTGCAAGCCTGTCAGCCTGCTCATTTCCTTGGACACCTGCATGCCCTGGAGGTCTTCAACGAACTCGCACCATGCCTTGTGTAGACTTGTTCATAATTGGCTGGACTTTGCAGCTAGTTTTCTATGAGATTAGGTATTCAGTCTCATGCTAACCTTCCTTAGAATCATGCATGGTAGAACAGTGTGACTATTCTTTGCTTCGCTTATGGCTGACCCTCCAGTATAGTTCTGATAAATGTGCCATGTCTTTCATGTGGACAAATATCTTGTTTCTTTCTCATTTCTTCCATTAACTCTTTTTATTCCCAGCTTCACTATGACATCTGCATTTGCTTCCATGGTAAACATATTCTTCTGTGTACCCACATTTCAGACAAACATGCAAAAACATTGGGGCTCAGACTTACACTCCCCACAAAAGAGCAACAAAGAATTTTACACTGAAAACAATTTCATGTTTACCTGGCTATGGCTTTCTTTGCTGCTTCCTCTTCTTTAAAGACAACATAAGAGATGAAGTTGTCACACTGCTCATGGAAGTTCTTCCTGCGGATAAAACAAACACAACAATAATAAACACCAAGAAAGGTAATACATCTGTTTATCCACAACTAATGTTAACAAGTGCAGAAATTCAGATATGTAGGCACATGGATAACATCAGATTTAAGATGCATCACTGAGATAAAGAGCAGAATAGGACAAGCAAACACAGCTTTCTATCAAATGAAGAACGTGTTGTGCAATAAGTCCTTGTCCTTGAAAGAAACAGAGTTCTTGTATGTTACATAGAGCCAGTTTTAACATACAGCTGTGAATCCTGGACGATTAGTTAACAGGTGAAAAAATCCCTGGAAGTCTTGGAGATGTGGTTTTATAGACGAATGCTGAAATTTAATTAAACAACCAAAATGAGCAATCGGGATGTTTTAAGGGAAGCTGAGTCGCAAAAACAACTTATCACAAACATCAGAAAGAGGCAGTCATCATTTTTTTTGTCCATGTTATGAGAACACAAAAACCGGAAAGATTTGCAGAAAGAAGGATAGAGGAAGACAGCGTGAGAAGATTCTTGACAGTCTTGTGTCATGGCACGGAAGGGAGTCAACACATAAATTGAGCCATGACGTTGGAGATCGAAATTTGTCTGTAACTCTCGGGGTTGGCAGGTATCAAGGTGCTATGAGAGAATCTCTGCCTATGGGGGTAGGCAGGTATGAGTTTGATACCTGACCCTGTTGCATCAGCAACTGTGCGTCACTGACAGCCTCCAGATTATGATCAATACAGCTCCTTGATGGGAACCAAACCAGGGGCACTGACAGAGACATGTAGAAATGATACCACTCTACCACAAGACATTGACATGTGAGCATTACTTACGTGATTACTGTGGCCCGTTTTGGCAAGCTGGGATCCGCTGAAGGCTGTAGACAAGGATGAGGAACACAAATTATTCAACATAATCAAAGATGCAAATATACAAGAACACAAATTATTCAACATAATCAAAGATGCAAATTTACAAAATAATTTCTTAGGGACATGAGGAGCAAGTATGCCATATCTCAGACTAGGATTTGCATATTTGTAAAAGTAATATGGAGACATTTTTTTATATTGAAAACCGTAAATGCAATATTAAAGTATGTTATGACAATACAAAATGTCTTATGAAAATTTAGAGGCATTACAAATGTCTCATGAAAATTTAGAGGCATTACAACTATCTTATGAAAATTTAGAGGCATTACAAATGTCTTATGAAAATTTAGAGGCATTACAAATCTTTTATGAAAATTTCTGTAGATTACATTTCCAAGTTTCTAAATGTGTTACAAACAGTGAGAGTTTCTGCAAATATAAATTTGCAAAAATATGCTGACAAATATATTTCAAGCTTGTGAAAGCTTCTGTAAGTTTAGAAATGTAAACAAACTTGTAAAATTGTCAGTAAGTTTACAAATGTACTAAAAACTTGTTAAAATGTCTGTAGGTGAACATATCTTCGAAGTTTTTAAATGTACTAAAAACTTGTCAGCTGCAAATTTAAATCTGTACATTTCAAATGTATTTCAAGCTTGTTAAATGTATTTCAAGCTTGTGAAAGTTTCTGTAAGTTTACAAATTTACTGCAAACTTAACAAAGTGTCTGTAAATTTACATATGTATTACAACTTGTGAAATTTTCTGTAAGTTTACAAATTTTACAAAGTGCCTGAAAGTTTACATATGTATTACAACTTGTGAAAGTTTCAGTAAGTTTACAAATTTACTGCAAATTTTATAGTGTCTGAAAGTTTACATATGTATTACAACTTGTGAAAGTTTCTGTAAGTTTACAAATTTGCTGCAAATTTGACAAAGTGTCTGTAAGTTTACATATGTATTATAACTTGTGAAAGTCTTTGTAAGTTTACTACAATTGTAAAAGCTGTATGTTTTCAAATGTATTTCAAACTTGTGAAAGCTTCTGTAAGTTTACAAATGCATTTCAAACTGTGAGTCTTTGTAAGTTTACAAATGTATTTCAACCTTGTGAAAGCTTCAGTAAGTTTACAAATGTATTTCAAACTTGTAAAAGCTTCTGTAAATTTACAAATATATTCAAACTTGTGAAAGCTTCTGTAAGTTTACAAAAGTATTTTAAACTTGTGAAAGCTTCTGTAAGTTTACAAATGTATTTCAAACTTGTGAAATCTTCTTTTCTTTAAGTTTACAAATGTATTTCAAACTTGTGAAAGTCTTTGTAAGTTTATAAATGTATTTCAAACTTGTGAAAGTCTTTGTAAGTTTATAAATGTACTCAAACTTGTGAAAGTCCTTTACAGATATCACAAACTTCTCCAGTCACCATACCCTGCCCATACTTACAGCACAGCGGAATCTCACAGTCTCAATTTCTCCAAACTCACGGAACAGCTGTTTCAGTTTCTGTGAAAGAGTTAAAAGCACGCACAATCAAAAGAAGCATATATATTCAAAGCTAAACAAAAATAGCAGCAACCGAATTGATAGATACACAAAGCTCCACATATGGCATCAGTCAAATGCATATACATACAAAGCTAAACAAACATAACAACTTTATATACATTCAAAATTAAATATTTCATCAACCAACTCCACATATAATCAAAGCAAAATAAATGTAACAAC
Source organism: Cepaea nemoralis (assembly GCA_014155875.1). Lineage (NCBI taxonomy): Eukaryota > Metazoa > Mollusca > Gastropoda > Stylommatophora > Helicidae > Cepaea > Cepaea nemoralis. The sequence continues at coordinate 318,534 of JACEFZ010014350.1, read as the reverse complement.
AACTTTATATACATTCAAAATTAAATATTCCATCAACCAACTCCACATATAATCAAAGCAAAATAAATGTAACAACAACTTTATATACATTCAAAATTAAATATTCCATCAACCAACTCCATATATAGCCAAAGCAAAACACGTATGGCATCAACCAACTTCATATACATTAAAAGCTAAACAAATATTGCATCAACAAACTTTACATAAATTAAACACTAAAAAGCATGGCATCAACCAATGTCATTCCAGCAAAAAATATGTGAAGGCCGAAACTAGCTACACATCATCATCATCAAGTGCCGTGCTGACTGTCATGGTTAATCAGGCATCTCCATCCATCCATCATGTACCATGCCGGTAAGTATGGGCGGTCATGTTCTGCCATCTCACTCGACCACCAAAGTTGTGGATCAGCTCCGTGTTTCTGTCTCGACCATGCCACAAGGCCAAGCTATCCAGGTATTTGCTTCTAGGTCTTCCCCTTGGTCTGTTTTCCTCGATCTTACCAGTTGTCACCAAGTTCTCCAAATCATTTCTTCTCATAACATGCCCAAAAAATTGTGACTGTCTACGTCTAATGTCTCTAATTAGTTTACGATCTTCATTTGTTTCTTGAAGGACTTGTTCATTGGTCTTTCTGGTTGTCCATGGTATTCTTTGCATTTTCCTCAGAAACCACATTTCTACAGCCATCAGATGTTTTTCAGCCTGACTGCTCATTGTCCAAGTTTCACATCCATATAAAAGTACAGGTTCTATGTAGCATCTCAACACTCTTTTTCTCGTTTCAATTGACATCTTTTTATTGGTCAGTATGTTTTTCATCTTGCTAAAGGCTACTTTTGCCATGGCGATTCTTGTTCTAATCTCTTCCAGGCATCTCCCATCAGATGTTATTACTGTTCCGAGATAATTGTATCTATTCACTTGTTGAAGAATATTCCCATTTACTTGTATATTACATTGTGGTATTTTGTTCTTCCTAGTGACGACCATAATCTGTGTCTTTTTACAATTTAATTATAACCCTAGTTGTTCACTCCACATCTCACAATATCCAACAAGGTTGTATCAATTTGTGAGCTAACACACTTCCATGTCATGACACAAGGAGGTCAAGAATTTTCTCTCGGCACCTTCTTCTATCTCTCTGTCCACAAATCTGTCCAGTTGTCACGGTATGTTATATTTTTGCCTTCTTATAATGTGGCTAACACATGATGAATGCCTTTTTCTCATGTTTGTGATAAGCTGTCTTTATGTCTTAGCATCTTTAAAAATTATTACAAAACTCATTTTGACTGTCAAGGAATTTTCAGCATCCTCCTGTAAAACTACATCTCTGAACAAAACTTATTTTAAAAATGAAAAGCAATAACATGGATACTTGAAAGCAAATGAGGAAGAAGGAGCAGATTCAAAGTTATAAAATTTCAATATGTGCCCACTGCAATATATTTAGATATGAGAAGACATAGATAGAAATATTATGGAGGGTTAAAGAAACATTAAAGCTGCAGGTAGAACATTAATGATGAGATTAAATCAGCCATCAAACATAACTTTATTGAAAAATGGCTTAAGAAATATCAGAGACATGCACATTACACCAAGAAATAACCAGGGATGGATACACGGGAATAAAGAAATACCCAGAGATAGACACATGACAACCAAGAAATACCCAGAGACAGACATTTGACAACCAAGAAATACCCAGAAATAGACACATGACAACCAAGAAATATCTAGAGGCAGACACATGACAACCAAGAATACAAAGAGACAGACACATGACAACCAAGAAATATCCAGAGACAGGCACATGGCAACCAAGAAATGTCAAGAGACAGAACATGACAACCAAGAAATATCTAGAGACAGACACGTGACAACCAAGAAATACCCAGAGACAGACACATGACAATGAAACAGATGATACCCATATAGTAAACCCAACCCTCATCCCAGCTAGTCCTTATATGCTGTGCTGAATCATGACCTGGTTACCAGCACTGGTCTTGCATACCTTGCCGGCTTCTGGGTTTGGAGAGGGGAAGTAGATCTTAGCAACATAGTCCCCAGGGAAATGGTATTTTAGATTCAGGAGAAAACTGTTTACAACACCCTTACTCTGACAAATGCAAGTTCTTTTCAGGATTCAGACCACCCGAATGATAATGCATTAGACATAAAGAGTTAAAACTCAGCGTTTTTAAGACGGTTCACAACCAACCAAATCTAAGTTTACGCTCTCGTCTTTTAGCTGTTCAAACTTCAGACCAACATGAAGACGGTTCACAACCAACCAAATCTAAGCTTAGACTCTCGTATTTTAGCTGTTCAAACTTCAGACCAACATGAAGACGGTTCACAACCAATCAAATCTAAGTTTAGACTCTCATCTTTTAGCTGTTCAAACTTCAGACCAACATGAAGACGGTTCACACCAACCAAATCTAAGTTTAGACTCTCGTCTTTTAACTGTTCAAACTTCAGACCAACACTTCTGTGTATTACCTTCTTATCTGCCGTCAGAGGACAGTTGCCGACAAACACTGTCCTGGTGTCAGCTTGCTTGTCCCTCTTTCGATCTCTGCGTGCCCTTTTAACCAACTCACTGTCATCAGTGCTGTCCTTCTCCAACTTCCGCTTCAGGGATTTGTCAGAGCTGACATTAACTTTCCTAGAAATTTCACAAATGACAAGCATTTCACAAACCAGTCATTTATTTCCCAATGGAGTACAGGTCCTTAACTAACTCACTCTAAGCCCTTTGTAGACTTTTACTTGATTGGTGGGATTTTGCCATTAGGTTTTCTATGGGATTGAATGTTTATTGGCTAAGCTGTCTATAAACTAAAACATTATGTACAACAATAGGAAAGAGACAAACAGCTTTCTTTGGTCATGTGAAGAGAAGAGAGGCATTGGAGAACATCGTGACGATGGGAACGATCGAGGGGAAGAGAGGCAGAGGTCGACCAAGAGAAATTATGCTGGATGGATTGAGATGGTGGCATTGAGGAATATCAGCAGCAGAGTTGATCCAGAAAACAAAGAGCGAGATCTGTGGAGAGCCATAAACGCCTATGCCAGCTGGCATGGCACTTGATGATGATGAAGCTGTCTATGTGATGAGGTAGGTAAGCTGTTTATGGGATGAGGTAGCCAAGCTATTACTGGGTGAGGTAACCAAGCTGTCTATGCTATATGATAGCAAAGCTGTCTATGGAATGAGGTAGCTAAGCTGTCTGTGGGATGAAGTAGCTAAGCTGTCTGTGGGATGAAGTAGCTAAGCTGTCTGTGGGATGAGTAAGCTATCTATGGGATGAGGTAGCTAAGCTATCTATGGGATGAGGTAGCTAAGCTGTCTGTGGGATGAGGTAGCTAAGCTGTCTGTGGGATGAGTAAGCTGTCTGTGGGATGAGTAAGCTATCTATGGGATGAGGTAGCTAAGCTGTCTATGGGATGAGGTAGCTAAGCTGTCTGTGGGATGAGTAAGCTATCTATGGGATGAGGTAGCTAAGCTATCTATGGGATGAGGTATATAAGCTGTCTGTGGGATGAGTAAGCTATCTATGGGATGAGGTAGCTAAGCTATCTATGGGATGAGTAAGCTATCTATGGGATGAGGTAGCTAAGCTGTCTGTGGGATGAGTAAGCTATCTATGGGATGAGGTAGCTAAGCTATCTATGGGATGAGGTATATAAGCTGTCTGTGGGATGAGTAAGCTATCTATGGGATGAGGTAGCTAAGCTATCTGTGGGATGAGTAAGCTATCTATGGGATGAGGTATATAAGCTGTCTGTGGGATGAGTAAGCTATCTATGGGATGAGGTAGCTAAGCTATCTATGGGATGAGGTATATAAGCTGTCTGTGAAATGAGTAAGCTATCTATGGGATGAGGTATATAAGCTGTCTGTGGGATGAGTAAGCTATCTATGGGATGAGGTATATAAGCTGTCTGTGGGATGAGTAAGCTATCTATGGGATGAGGTATATAAGCTGTCTGTGGGATGAGTAAGCTATCTATGGGATGAGGTATATAAGCTGTCTGTGGGATGAGTAAGCTATCTATGGGATGAGATAGCTAAGCTATCTATGGGATGAGGTATATAAGCTGTCTGTGGGATGAGTAAGCTATCTATGGGATGAGGTAGCTAAGCTGTCTGTGGGATGAGTAAGCTATCTATGGGATGAGGTATATAAGCTGTCAGTGGGATGAGTAAGCTATCTATGGGATGAGGTAGCTAAGCTGTCTGTGGGATGAGTAAGCTATCTATGGGATGAGGTATATAAGCTGTCTGTGGCATGAGTAAGCTATCTATGGGATGAGGTAGCTAAGCTGTCTGTGGGATGAGTAAGCTATCTATGGGATGAGGTATATAAGCTAACTGTGGGATGAGTAAGCTATCTATGGGATGAGGTATATAAGCTGTCTGTGGGATGAGTAAGCTATCTATGGGATGAGGTAGCTAAGCTATCTATGGGATGAGGTATATAAGCTGTCTGTGGGATGAGTAAGCTATCTATGGGATGAGGTATATAAGCTGTCTGTGGGATGAGTAAGCTATCTATGGGATGAGGTAGCTAAGCTATCTATGGGATGAGGTATATAAGCTGTCTGTGGGATGAGTAAGCTATCTATGGGATGAGGTAGCTAAGCTGTCTGTGGGATGAGTCAGCTATCTATGGGATGAGGTATATAAGCTGTCTGTGGGATGAGTAAGCTATCTATGGGATGAGGTAGCTAAGCTGTCTGTGGGATGAGTAAGCTATCTATGGGATGAGGTATATAAGCTAACTGTGGGATGAGTAAGCTATCTATGGGATGAGGTATATAAGCTGTCTGTGGGATGAGTAAGCTATCTATGGGATGAGGTAGCTAAGCTATCTATGGGATGAGGTAGCTAAGCTGTCTGTGGGATGAGTAAGCTATCTATGGGATGAGGTAGCTAAGCTGTCTATGGGATGAGTAAGCTATCTATGGGATGAGGTAGCTAAGCTATCTATGGGATGAGGTAGCTAAGCTATCTATGGGATGAGGTAGCTAAGCTGTCTGTGGGATGAGTAAGCTATCTATGGGATGAGGTAGCTAAGCTATCTATGGGATGAGGTAGCTAAGCTATCTATGGGATGAGGTAGCTAAGCTGTCTGTGGGATGAGTAAGCTATCTATGGGATGAGGTAGCAAAGCTGTCTATGGGATGAGTAAGCTATCCTATGGATGAGTAAGCTATCTATGGGATGAGTTAGCTAAGCTATCTATGGGATGAGGTATATAAGCTTTCTGTGGGATGAGTAAGCTATCTATGGGATGAGGTAGCTAAGCTATCTATGGGATGAGTAAGCTATCTATGGGATGAGGTATATAAGCTGTCTGTGGGATGAGTAAGCTATCTATGGGATGAGGTAGCTAAGCTGTCTGTGGGATGAGTAAGCTATCTATGGGATGAGGTAGCTAAGCTATCTATGGGATGAGGTATATAAGCTGTCTGTGGATGAGTAAGCTATCTATGGGATGAGGTAGCTAAGCTGTCTGTGGGATGAGTAAGCTATCTATGGAATGAGGTATATAAGCTGTCTGTGGGATGAGGTAGCTAAGCTATCTATGGGATGAGGTATATAAGCTGTCTGTGAAATGAGTAAGCTATCTATGGGATGAGGTATATAAGCTGTCTGTGAAATGAGTAAGCTATCTATGGATGAGGTATATAAGCTGTCTGTGGGATGAGTAAGCTATCTATGGGATGAGGTATATAAGCTGTCTGTGGGATGAGTAAGCTATCTATGGGATGATGGTATATAAGCTGTCTGTGGGATGAGTAAGCTATCTATGGATGAGGTAGCTAAGCTATCTATGGGATGATGGTATATAAGCTGTCTGTGAAATGAGTAAGCTATCTATGGGATGAGGTATATAAGCTGTCTGTGGGATGAGTAAGCTATCTATGGGATGAGGTATATAAGCTGTCTGTGGGATGAGTAAGCTATCTATGGGATGAGGTATATAAGCTGTCTGTGAAATGAGTAAGCTATCTATGGGATGAGGTATATAAGCTGTCTGTGAAATGAGTAAGCTATCTATGGGATGAGGTATATAAGCTGTCTGTGGGATGAGTAAGCTATCTATGGGATGAGGTATATAAGCTGTCTGTGGGTATGAGTAAGCTATCTATGGGATGAGGTATATAAGCTGTCTGTGGGATGAGTAAGCTATCTATGGGATGAGGTAGCTAAGCTGTCTGTGGGATGAGTAAGCTATCTATGGGATGAGGTAGCTAAGCTATCTATGAGATGAGGTAGCTAAGCTGTCTGTGGGATGAGTAAGCTATCTATGGGATGAGGTAGCTAAGCTGTCTGTGGGATGAGTAAGCTATCTATGGGATGAGGTAGCTAAGCTGTCTGGGGGATGAGTAAGCTATCTATGGGATGAGGTAGCTAAGCTATCTATGGGATGAGGTATATAAGCTCTGTCTGTGGGATGAGTAAGCTATCTATGGGATGAGGTAGCTAAGCTGTCTGTGGGATGAGTAAACTATCTAAGGGATGATGTATATAAGCTGTCTGTGGGATGAGTAAGCTGTCTGTGGGATGAGGTAGCTAAGCTATCTATGGGATGAGGTAGCTAAGCTGTCTGTGGGATGAGTAAGCTATCTATGGGATGAGGTAGCTAAGCTGTCTATGGGATGAGTAAGCTATCTATGGGATGAGGTAGCTAAGCTATCTATGGGATGAGGTAGCTAAGCTATCTATGGGATGAGGTAGCTAAGCTGTCTGTGGGATGAGTAAGCTATCTATGGGATGAGGTAGCTAAGCTATCTATGGGATGAGGTAGCAAAGCTGTCTATGGGATGAGGTAGCTAAGCTGTCTATGGGATGAGGTAGCTAAGCTGTCTATGGGATGAAGTAGCTAAGCTGTCTGTGGGATGAGTAAGCTATCTATGGGATGAGTAAGCTATCTATGGGATGAGGTAGCTAAGCTGTCTGTGGGATGAGTAAGCTATCTATGGTATGAGGTAGCTAAGCTGTCTGTGGGATGAGTAAGCTATCTATGGGATGAGTAAGCTATCTATGGGATGAGGTAGCTAAGCTGTCTATGGGATGAGGTAGCTAAGCTGTCTATGGGATGAGGTAGCTAAGCTGTCTATGGGATGAGGTAGCTAAGCTGTCTATGGGATGAGGTAGCTAAGCTGTCTATGGGATGAGGTAGCTAAGCTGTCTATGGGATGAAGTAGCTAAGCTGTCTGTGGGATGAGTAAGCTATCTATGGGATGAGGTAGCTAAGCTGTCTATGGGATGAGTAAGCTAGCTGTCTATTGGATGAGTAAGCTATCTATGGAGTGAGGTAGCTAGCTGTCTATGGGATGAGGTAGCTAAGCTGTCTGTGGGATGAGTAAGCTATCTATGGGATGAGGTAGCTAAGCTGTCTATGGATGAGTAAGCTATCTATGGGATAGGTAGCTAAGCTGTCTGTGGGATGAGTAAGCTATCTATGGGATGAGGTATATAAGCTGTCTGTGGGATGAGTAAGCTATCTATGGGATGAGGTAGCTAAGCTATCTATGGGATGAGGTATATAAGCTGTCTGTGGGATGAGTAAGCTATCTATGGGATGAGGTAGCTAAGCTGTCTGTGGGATGAGTCAGCTATCTATGGGGATGAGGTATATAAGCTGTCTGTGGGATGAGTAAGCTATCTATGGGATGAGGTAGCTAAGCTGTCTGTGGGATGAGTAGCTATCTATGGATGAGGTATATAAGCTAACTGTGGGATGAGTAAGCTATCTATGGGATGAGGTATATAAGCTGTCTTGTGGATGAGTAAGCTATCTATGGGATGAGGTAGCTAAGCTATCTATGGGATGAGGTAGCTAAGCTGTCTGTGGGGATGAGTAAGCTATCTATGGGATGAGGTAGCTAAGCTGTCTATGGGATGAGTAAGCTATCTATGGGATGAGGTAGCTAAGCTATCTATGGGATGAGGTAGCTAAGCTATCTATTGGATGAGGTAGCTAAGCGTCTGTGGGATGAGTAAGCTATCTATGGGATGAGGTAGCTAAGCTATCTATGGGATGAGGTAGCTAAGCTATCTATGGGATGAGGTAGCTAAGCTGTCTGTGGGATGAGTAAGCTATCTATGGGATGAGGTAGCAAAGCTGTCTATGGGATGAGTAAGCTATCTATGGGATGAGTAAGCTATCTATGGGATGAGTTAGCTAAGCTATCTATGGGATGAGGTATATAAGCTTTCTGTGGGATGAGTAAGCTATCTATGGGATGAGGTAGCTAAGCTATCTATGGGATGAGTAAGCTATCTATGGGATGAGGTATATAAGCTGTCTGTGGGATGAGTAAGCTATCTATGGGATGAGGTAGCTAAGCTGTCTGTGGGATGAGTAAGCTATCTATGGGATGAGGTAGCTAAGCTATCTATGGGATGAGGTATATAAGCTGTCTGTGGGATGAGTAAGCTATCTATGGGATGAGGTAGCTAAGCTGTCTGTGGGATGAGTAAGCTATCTATGGAATGAGGTATATAAGCTGTCTGTGGGATGAGGTAGCTAAGCTATCTATGGGATGAGGTATATAAGCTGTCTGTGAAATGAGTAAGCTATCTATGGGATGAGGTATATAAGCTGTCTGTGAAATGAGTAAGCTATCTATGGGATGAGGTATATAGCTGTCTGTGGGATGAGTAAGCTATCTATGGGATGAGGTACTATAAGCTGTCTGTGGGATGAGTAAGCTATCTATGGGATGAGGTATATAAGCTGTCTGTGGGATGAGTAAGCTATCTATGGGATGAGGTAGCTAAGCTATCTATGGGATGAGGTATATAAGCTGTCTGTGAAATGAGTAAGCTATCTATGGGATGAGGTATATAAGGCTGTCTGTGGGATGAGTAAGCTATCTATGGGATGAGGTATATAAGCTGTCTGTGGGATGGAGTAAGCTATCTATGGATGAGGTATATAAGCTGTCTGTGAAATGAGTAAGCTATCTATGGGATGAGGTATATAAGCTGTCTGTGAAATGAGTAAGCTATCTATGGGATGAGGTATATAAGCTGTCTGTGGGATGAGTAAGCTATCTATGGGATGAGGTATATAAGCTGTCTGTGGGATGAGTAAGCTATCTATGGGATGAGGTATATAAGCTGTCTGTGGGATGAGTAAGCTATCTATGGCATGAGGTAGCTAAGCTGTCTGTGGGATGAGTAAGCTATCTATGGGATGAGGTAGCTAAGCTATCTATGAGATGAGGTAGCTAAGCTGTCTGTGGGATGAGTAAGCTATCTATGGGATGAGGTAGCTAAGCTGTCTGTGGGATGAGTAAGCTATCTATGGGATGAGGTAGCTAAGCTGTCTGTGGGATGAGTAAGCTATCTATGGGATGAGGTAGCTAAGCTATCTATGGGATGAGGTATATAAGCTGTCTGTGGGATGAGTAAGCTATCTATGGGATGAGGTAGCTAAGCTGTCTGTGGGATGAGTAAACTATCTAAGGGATGATGTATATAAGCTGTCTGTGGGATGAGTAAGCTGTCTGTGGGATGAGGTAGCTAAGCTATCTATGGGATGAGGTAGCTAAGCTGTCTGTGGGATGAGTAAGCTATCTATGGGATGAGGTAGCTAAGCTGTCTATGGGATGAGTAAGCTATCTATGGGATGAGGTAGCTAAGCTATCTATGGGATGAGGTAGCTAAGCTATCTATGGGATGAGGTAGCTAAGCTGTCTGTGGGATGAGTAAGCTATCTATGGGATGAGGTAGCTAAGCTATCTATGGGATGAGGTAGCAAAGCTGTCTATGGGATGAGGTAGCTAAGCTGTCTATGGGATGAGGTAGCTAAGCTGTCTATGGGATGAAGTAGCTAAGCTGTCTGTGGGATGAGTAAGCTATCTATGGGATGAGTAAGCTATCTATGGGATGAGGTAGCTAAGCTGTCTGTGGGATGAGTAAGCTATCTATGGTATGAGGTAGCTAAGCTGTCTGTGGGATGAGTAAGCTATCTATGGGATGAGTAAGCTATCTATGGGATGAGGTAGCTAAGCTGTCTATGGGATGAGGTAGCTAAGCTGTCTATGGGATGAGGTAGCTAAGCTGTCTATGGGATGAGGTAGCTAAGCTGTCTATGGGATGAGGTAGCTAAGCTGTCTATGGGATGAGGTAGCTAAGCTGTCTATGGGATGAAGTAGCTAAGCTGTCTGTGGGATGAGTAAGCTATCTATGGGATGAGGTAGCTAAGCTGTCTATGGGATGAGTAAGCTAAGCTGTCTATGGGATGAGTAAGCTATCTATGGGATGAGGTAGCTAAGCTGTCTATGGGATGAGGTAGCTAAGCTGTCTGTGGGATGAGTAAGCTATCTATGGGATGAGGTAGCTAAGCTGTCTATGGGATGAGTAAGCTATCTATGGGATGAGGTAGCTAAGCTGTCTATGGGATGAGTAAGCTATCTATGGGATGAGGTAGCTAAGCTGTCTATGGGATGAGTAAGCTATCTATGGGATGAGGTAGCTAAGCTGTCTATGGGATGAGGTGGCTAAGCTGTCTGTGGGATGAGTAAGCTATCTATGGGATGAGGTAGCTAAGCTGTCTGTGGGATGAGGTAGCTAAGCTGTCTGTGGGATGAGTAAGCTATCTATGGGATGAGGTAGCTAAGCTGTCTATGGGATGAGTAAGCTAAGCTGTCTGTGGGATGAGTAAGCTATCTATGGGATGAGGTAGTTAAGCTGTCTATGGGATGAGGTAGCTAAGCTGTCTGTGGGATGAGGTAGCTAAGCTGTCTATGGGATGAGGTAGCTAAGCTGTCTGTGGGATGAGTAAGCTATCTATGGGATGAGGTAGCTAAGCTGTCTATGGGATGAGTAAGCTATCTATGGGATGGGGTAGCTAAGCTGTCTATGGGATGAGTAAGCTATCTATGGGATGAGGTAGCTAAGCTGTCTATGGGATGAGGTAGCTAAGCTGTCTATGGGATGAGGTAGCTAAGCTGTCTGTGGGATGAAGTAGCTAAGCTGTCTGTGGGATGAGTAAGCTATCTATGGGATGAGGTAGCTAAGCTGTCTATGGGATGAGGTAGCTAAGCTGTCTATGGGATGAGGTAGCTAAGCTATCTATGGGATGAGGTAGCTAAGTCATCTATGGGATGAGGTATATAAGCTGTCTATGGGATGAGGTAGCTAAGCTGTCTATGGGATGAGGTATATAAGCTGTCTATGGGATGAGGTATATAAGCTGTCTATGGGATGAGGTATATAAGCTGTCTATGGGATGAGGTAGCTAAGCTGTCTATGGGATGAGGTAGCTAAGCTGTCTGTGGGATGAGGTAGCTAAGCTGTCTATGGGATGAGGTAGCTAAGCTGTCTATGGGATGAGGTATATAAGCTATCTATGGGATGAGGTAGCAAAGCTGTCTATGGGATGAGGTAGCTAAGCTGTCTATGGGATGAGGTAGCTAAGCTGTCTATGGGATGAAGTAGCTAAGCTGTCTGTGGGATGAGTAAGCTATCTATGGTATGAGGTAGCTAAGCTGTCTGTGGGATGAGTAAGCTATCTATGGGATGAGTAAGCTATCTATGGGATGAGGTAAGCTAAGCTGTCTATGGGATGAGGTAGCTAAGCTGTCTATGGGATGAGGTAGCTAAGCTGTCTATGGGATGAGGTAGCTAAGCTGTCTATGGGATGAGGTAGCTAAGCTGTCTATGGGATGAGGTAGCTAAGCTGTCTATGGGATGAAGTAGCTAAGCTGTCTGTGGGATGAGTAAGCTATCTATGGGATGAGGTAGCTAAGCTGTCTATGGGGATGAGTAAGCTGAAGCTGTCTATGGGATGAGTAAGCTATCTATGGGATGAGGTAGCTAAGCTGTCTATGGGATGAGGTAGCTAAGCTGTCTGTGGGATGAGTAAGCTATCTATGGGATGAGGTAGCTGTCTATGGGATGAGTAAGCTATCTATGGGATGAGGTAGCTAAGCTGTCTATGGGATGAGAAGCTATCTATGTGGATGCGGTTAGCTAAGCTGTCTATGGGATGAGTAAGCTATCTATGGGATGAGGTAGCTAAGCTGTCTATGGGATGAGGTGGCTAAGCTGTCTGTGGGATGAGTAAGCTATCTATGGGATGAGGTAGCTAAGCTGTCTGTGGGATGAGGTAGCTAAGCTGTCTGTTGGATGAATAAGCTATCTATGGGATGAGGTAGCTAAGCTGTCTATGGGATGAGTAAGCTAAGCTGTCTGTGGGATGAGGTGGCTAGGCTAGTCTATGGGATGAGGTAGCTAAGGCTGTCTATGGGATGAGGTAGCTAAGCTGTCTATGGATGAGGTGGCTTAAGGCTGTCTATGGGATGAGGTAGGCTAAGGCTGTCTATGGGATGAGGTAGGCTAAGGCTGTCTATGGGATGAGGTAGGCTAGTCTGTCTATGGGATGAGGTGGCTAGGCTGTCTATGGGATGAGGTAGGCTAAGGCTGTCTATGGGATGAGGTGAAGCTAGTTGTCTATGGGACTGAGGTAGGCTAAGCTGTCTATGGGATGAGTGGCTAAGCTAGTCTATGGGATGAGGTAGCTAAGCTGTCTTGGGATGAGGTAGCTAAGTCATCTATGGGATGAGGTGGCTAAGCTGTCTATGGGATGAGGTGGCAAGGCTGTCTATGGGATGAGGTGGCTAGGCTGTCTATGGATGAGGTAGCTAAGCTGTCTATGGGATGAGGTGGCTAGGCTGTCTATGGGATGAGGTGGCTAGGCTGTCTATGGGATGAGGTGGCTAGCTGTCTATGGGATGAGGTGGCTAGGCTGTCTATGGGATGAGGTGGCTAGGCTGTCTATGGGATGAGGTGGCTAGACTGTCTATGGGATGAGGTGGCTAGGCTGTCTATGGGATGAGGTGGCTAGGCTGTCTATGGGATGAGGTGGCTAAGCTGTCTATGGGATGAGGTGGCTAGGCTGTCTGTGGGATGAGGTGGCTAGGCTGTCTATGGGATGAGGTGGCTAAGCTGTCTATGGGATGAGGTAGCCAGTCGCATGCTAACCTTGGTAAGCTAGTGTTACTATTCTTTGCTTCCCTCATGAACCCCAGTAACAGACTGGTGACTATCTCAGCACAGACCACAAAAGCCTGGAATTGTTAGCATTCTATCTTGAACTGCTGGCTCTGTGGCAAAGGGGCTGCAAACACAATCCAGCATATTGCATTCAAAACACAGCTGCAGGCGATGTGGAAGCAGACCATCTTGCACTGGTTTTCACTGTTGTTCAGAAAGCAATGGCAAACTACTGAATGCAAACTTGCCAAGAAATCACAGTTGTGTTAGTGTTTGAAGAGCAATAGATATTTGTCTTTTCATTTCCTTCATTGTGTCACCGTTGTTGGTAATTAATGACCCAAGATATACCAAATGTTCCCAACAACCCAAGGATCAGTCAAGTAAACAGTGTGTGTAAGAGGACCCATTTACAAGCATTGAGGCTGTTGGGTATATGGTGCTGGCCTCATATTTGTAAAGACCAATCAGTGCTCAATGGGGAAGTGGTCAATATCCAGACAACTGCCTTGACCTGCCAGGTCATTCCCTGGTACCCATTTTATGCTGGGCCATTCTGGAAGCCCTGGTGATTAAAACAATCCACCTTGATGGGGAATCGAACATGACCACTGGGTCAGCAGGCAAGCATGCTAGCATTACCTCGGGTTCCCACCCAAGGATCAGGTGCAAGTATAACTCACTTTCCATATTTTATCCAAATCTGTAGTCTACTGTGTCAATCAAACTAGGTCTGCATGAATCTGAGGCTGACATCATATGTCAAGCTACTCCTCCCTCACAGCCAGCTAAAGACATCATACCTCAAGTCAATCCTCCCTCACAGCCGGCTAAAGGTCATCATACCTCAAGCCACTCCTCCCTCATAGCCAGTGAGAGGACAACATACATCAAGCCACTCCTCCCTCACAGTCCCAGCTAAAGGACATGATACCTCAAGCCACTCCTCCCTCACAAGCTGGCTAGAGGACATCAACAACACGATTGCTTACCCCTGTTGCACTAAAGTTTGATCAGTTTTTGCAAGAGGTGTTGACAGTGTCACAGATTCCCCTGTATTTTCTTTATGTCCTTGCTGCCCAGAATGTTCAACCTTCTGTTTCTTCTTCTTCTTTGTCTTCTTGATTTTTGACTTTAAGTTTTCCATCATTGTCTGCGTTCTCAGGTGCAGGCAAGATCTTGTTGCTGGGCAACAGCGTGGTTTTCTGAAAAACAGTAACATACATCAATTGTTAACTCTTTCTGTTCTAAAAGGTCACAAGTTTCTCAATGGGCAAAATAACGATAACAAAATTGCTTGTGTATTACTGTTGGTTTACAAATTCACTGGAAGGAAAGGATAACAACCAGATCTATCCAAAACAACTCAATATTGAAGAAGATTGGTTATTAAACAAAATAAAATGAGAGAAAATGAATTTTGGACATATAAAAAGACATGAAAGTCTAGAACAGATTTTATTTTTTCGTTCACTCGCTTTGAACTCAAGCGTAGTCCATACACATGCTTCTACTTCCATTGCAGCAGACTCATTTTTGCATGTGGATTAGCTTTCCCTATTGCCAGTGTCCCTCATCATCAGGCGAACCCACTCCAACTTCAGAGATACTTGTAATTTATGTCCCCAAGTCAAGGACGAGAAGTAAACAATGTCCAACTGACCGGTGTAGAGATTGAATCTGCTACCTCGGCATCAGCACACCAGATGTTTAAGATCGAGTGCTCTAGAGCAGATAATTATGGAGAGGCATATACTAGAGCAGTGGTTCTAAACCTTTTTTGGCCCATGCACCCCTTCATCATATGTTCAGAATGTCATTCCGCGCCACCCCCCCCCCCCCCCCTTTTCATATTTCCTCCTATAAAATCCCCCCCCCCCCCCCACTCTACACAGTAGACGTAAAAATGGAAGCTAAATGTAATAACACATTCTATAACAAGTCTACATAAAACGTAATTTGTGGGTCTACTTACATTATAAAACAAATTTCAGAAGGGCGAGAAGTACAGAACTGTAAAGTATGGAGGGAAAAACAATATCAAGCAGTCGGTTCTTGTATAAATGTGATCTTGAAATAATCTTAATTCCCCCCTGGAAACCCTAAAATTGCCCCCTAGGGGGGAATTCCCCACCGGTTGAGAACCACTGTACTAGAGCGAGAGGGAGAAGAAGAAAACCACAAATTAGACGGGTTGAAGACGTGACAGAAAACTGACACATGACAGAAACTGAGGCATGATATCTGGCCTATGATACAGAGACACTGGGAAAGACTCGTTAACCTCTGCCCCTTCCCCAGGAACCATGCTGGCCATCACTGATCTTTTCAAACTACTGTGACGTTAAATACGGCCAAATAATTATTGCAGTTTATGAGTCATGACGCTTCTTATAAGTCAGTTGTCATCAATGTTCAGATCTTGTAAAATGTCAGTGTTTTTCTTCTTCTTGGTCCAAGATATTCTATAAATACATCTGAAGCATTTCAGCTCAAATGTCTAGATTTACTTCATTAGTGATTGCGAAATGGCCAATGACTCACATTCAGGTGTCCACTGATTGAAATGTTAACACAGATATAACCACTAAACAATAGACTCCAACTCACCGGCACAGGCACCGAGGGTCTAGAAGACGAGAACAGTTTTGCCAGGTTGTTATCCTTGTTTGCAACTTTCTCTTTCACATCAAAAAGTGATGCAGAAACTAGTCCTGGCTTGTAGGAAGTCATGGTGGCTGTAATCTGAGAAGATAACAATTGAGACATTTATGCAAAGGGAGAGTTTATACATAGCTGAAGTATGAATAAACAGATACTTTATACATAGCTGAAGTATGAGTAAAGGGATACTTTATACATAGTTGAAGTATGGCTGTTTAAATATCAAGAATAATTTTCCAGATTGGTATCCCCAATACAAACAATTGTGTCCCCAGGTGAGTTCAAGAATTGTTAACTTGCATTTCTGTACACTTACTGTTTACAGGCTTCCATCTTTGTTTACATTACTGACCTACTATTTATGTCCTGATCATTCCGGTCCAAGCTGACAGTAATATGCGTCGCCTCAGAGAGACTTGGTTAGGCAATTAAAACATCAGGCTTTCGACTGACTGGCCTGATGAATTAACAAATAAACAAGGACATGCTCTCTGTACTCATATAAAGTGCAGGAAAACCTGGTATATGTGAAGCAGGTTGAAAAGAGAGAGGAGAGAGATAGATAACGAAGCTAGTGTGAGAGACAGAGATATGAGAAAGATGTGTTGAAAGACATGAAAAAGTGATAACTTGTATATAATATAAATAAGATAATAAAAGTGACAAAGAAGAAATAACTTCGATAAACAAATATTTAAAACATCAGTTCATGATCATAGTTCCTAATATTTGTTTATTAAAAAGTCGCTTTCACCCAATTAATTCCTGAAGAATTAAAAAAAAAATAGTGTCCGGCAGGGAATCGAACCAACAGCTCCCGCTTATCAGGCAGAGACACTTACCACTGTGCTACTGAGGATACGACTTTGAATCAACAAAAATGTATAACATAGCCACGCTCATGTCCCGATGACGTCACATACGTTAAGTCACGTGACTTGGCAAATCACGTGACCAGCCGGGAAAGTTCCGCTATGAATAAAGGGATCATTTATTCATAGCCGGGGTATGAATAGACACTTCGTTATGCAAATTAACTCTACCACATGACTGCAGGTATTGTATATAATAGAATTTTCCTCTTTAACTTTTCCGTATTTGCACTGTCTTTATTATTAGCCGAGCTTGCACAGCTATCCTGCCAGTTTGGTAGGTGCTCAAATCCCTACTGAGACAGATTTCATAAATTGACCTGAGCTTCCAGATCTACCCAACCTAAAGTGGATACCAGGGAATGCCCTGGGAAGTCAAGGCAGCCAGCATGATCCGCAAACAATCCACCATAAAAACTAACTCACCCAATGCCTTCACAGGTTCTGCTCCCTCAAGTACTTTCATACTCAGGGTGCCCTTACCTGTGTCTGTTGTATTATTAATCAGCTTCTGCCTTTTCTTTCAGGCTTTCTTATTCTAAGTCTGGGATAATTCATTCTTCATTTCATGGTGTACATTTAATTTCTGAGGATTACATAATTAAATATACAAACAATACAATAAAATAAAGGAACCTATTTAACGTTTAGAATTTTGTCACGTCTTACGTAAGGCACATTGAAATTGGCATATAGTGCCACATCCATATTTGTACAGACCCATCGGCACACGAGGGGTCTATATGACCAGTATCATGCCAGCCACCTTTACCTCCTCAGACATTTTCCGGTGCTCCTATTAGTAGCGGTTTCATTTACTTTGATTATGCGATCCAAAACCTGAAACCACGCCTGCCCAGAAGGATTTATTGGATCCCCAAAAATGGCTATGTGAAGACCATGCATGCGTCAGACATCATTCATTCAAATATCACGTGACAATAATAAACGCCATCTTAGTGTCTGCAGAATAGGTCAGTCTAACATTCTAGCACGGAGATTGGTTGAAATTATCGCGACTTTGAAGTAAATTTAATTGGTTGGCATACAGTAAGTAATTTTATTTTCTAGAACTTGTTTAAATTAATCTGTGAGATGTAGAGCAGAAGGCACAATTCAAAGATCGGTGTACCGCAAAGAAACATGGACTGGACAATACCTAAATTTTCATAGCTTCGCACCTGTCCAGTACAAACAGGGCTTAGTGAGAACCCTGTTTGACCGTGCTAGGAAGATATGCACCTAGGACACACTGACGGAGGAAACTGAAACTCTGAAGAATGTCTTACACCTGAATGGGTACTCCACAGGATTTATAAAGCGTCACTGCCAACAGCCGAAACCAAAATCAGACGTAACTACGGTCCCTAATCTCAAGGTATTTATACAGCTAACCTTTCGAGGGGATGACGTAATGCAACGTCTACAGGACCGGCTCATTACAGCAGTTGGCCGAACATTCTGTGCTGTAACTCCTGTTATTAGGTACAGAACCACACCTATTCCCACCCCAGTAATAAAAGAATCTACCCCTCTGTACGCCACATCTAATTGCATTTACCAATTCACATGCAGGTGCGAGTCTACCTACACTGGCCGAACAGAGAGGCAGTTACACACCAGGATTGTTGAACACATACCAAAATGGGTTGACAAGAAACTACACACAAGCAATGGGATCATGGGAAGTGTGACACACCACAATTATAAACTTCCGGCGTCGTCCACTGCACGTCATGTCTTGGAAACTGGTCATGTCATTGATAGAGACAGTGCTTTTCGCATGTTGTTTCATACACAAAATAGTCGTTTGTTAAAGTTGGCAGATGCGATAATGATCCATCTGCACAAGCCTATTTTGTGCAAACAGAAAGACATGATAGTCAATTTAAAATTACCATAGTAAACAACTGATATTACTGTGCAAACATGTGTATATTTCAGCTTGAACGATGAATCTAATTATTTTACTCCACGTTGTGTGACATCTGCAGTAAGTACCTGACGAGATGCAGCAAAATGTGCCAGGCAATAAATCGTACTATATATGATTTGTGTCTTCATTATTCATAATCTGTACTTATTTTTAGATGGATTTTTGAATTCTACGTCCATTTTTACACATATTTGGAGAGTTTCATTACCAACTGTCTTCCACTTGTGGTAGAAAAAAAAATATTTCTGCGGATATATTGTTTCGACTTTGTGAATGGAAATCCAAAATGGCAGCTCCGCTGATATCGATCGGACTTGGCCGCGCATACTTTTTATACTCCAAACGTGCCATTTGAACTACTAAAGTTAAAGAGAATACAAGTTTAAAGATTATTAGTAGGGAGACTTTATACCCAGAGTGCTGGGAATAATGACTCTGCATTATTCACAGATTCGGCTGGTCATGTGACTGGTCACATGAGGTCACTGAGCGTTTTTCTCAGTGCGACCAATCGATGGTATCACTGCGATAAAAAAAATGGGCACTCTTCCGAATAACGGTCCCAAATTATTTCCCTGTATTCCTTACAAGGCCTAATTAGGTGATTATGCTAGTTGCAATGTGCTGATTCAGGGGCGATATTTTATGCTTTCGCCAATTTTTGCCCATATTTATGTAAGGTTAGGCGCTCACCCCAACTCTGCTACCCCTGGCTACATAACAACATTTGGAACCCCCTGAGTGCACTGATATCGGTTCTTAGCTCAACATAAACATCATCATCAAGTGCCCAGCCACCTGGTGTAGGCGTTCATGGCTCTTCACAGATCTCGGTCTTTGGTGTTCTGGATCAACTCCACTGTTGATAATCCTCCATGCCACCGTCTCAATCTATCCAGCATCATTTATCTTGGTCTGGCTCTTATTTGGCAAATAAAATTCATGTTAAACAAAGATATCTATTGGATCCATGGATTCCGACACTCGATCACTCCGCCTCTGCCTGGGGACTGCGCCCCCCACCCCCACCTGGCAGCTTACGCAAATCCATAGAGCACATTTTATGCACAAAGTTCGAGTTTTTTCAGTTCTATATTGTAGTTCGTAATGTTTAATTTTTTTATTAAAAATTTTATGAAAAAATGCAGCGGGGAATCGAACCCTGGTCTCCTGCGTGACAGGTGGAGGTGCTAACCACTATACTACAGAGCCATGTTAAATGGTGTACAAACATTAATAATATAGTCAAACAGATGTCCCGATGATGTCAACGTATGTCACGTGACCAGCAGAATCTGTGAATAATGCGAACTCATTATTCCCAGCTTTCTGGGTATAATCAATCCGTTACTTTTTTTTTATCATTTAACATGGCGGAACATATTTTTGAAGTCAGTTTTCATATCTCTCATGGACTGGCAGTACAATTTAATTATTTTAGAATTAACTGTAAATGAGAAAATACTGTTAGATGAGTTTTTTCTTTGGAAGTGTCTATTCATACCCCGGCTATGAATAAATGATCTGTTTATTTATAGCGGTACTTTCCCGGCTGGTCACGTGATTTGCCAAGTCGCTTAAAAAGTCGACAGGGTCGACTTCATTGCACCGGGTTTTATCCCATATGGCTCGGTCTCTTTCCGCAGCTCGGAAAGCGTCGCACAAAGCACGAACTCCTGTAGCTTTTAGCGAAGACCCACAGGAGTCTCCGAAACATTTAACTCGTAAACCGAAGGACGCGGCCCGGAATCGAACCAACAACCTTCGGAGCACGAGTCAAACGGCTTGACCACTTCGCCACAGAGACTGTCACGTGACTTAACGTATGTGACGTCATTGGGATATGAGCGTGGCTATGTTATATATTTTTGTTGATTCCAAATCGTATCCTCAGTAGCACAGTGGTAAGTGACTCTGCCTGATAAGCAGGAGCTGTTGGTTCGATGCCCTGCTGGACCCTTTTTTTTTTTTAATTCTTCAGGAATAAATTGGGTGAAAGCGACTTTTTTAATAAACAAATATTAGAAACTATGATTATGAACTGATGTTTTAAATATTTGTTTATCAAAGTTATTTCTTTTTTGTCACTTTTATTATCTTATTTATAATTATATTATATAAAAGTTATCACTTTTTTATGTCTTTCAACACATCTTTCTCATATCTCTGTCTCTCACACTAGCTTCGTTATCTATCTCTCTCCTCTCTCTTTTCAACCTGCTTCACATATACCAGGTTTTCCTGCACTTTATGTGCGTAGCATTTCCTTGTTTATTTGTTAATTCATCAGGCCAGTAAGTCGGAAGCATGGTGTTTGAATTGCCTAATCATGTCTCTCTGAGGCGACGCATATTATTGCAGCTTGGACCAGAGTTATGAGAAATAACAGGAAATAGTAGGTCGGTAATGTTAACAAAGATGGAAGCCTGTAAACAGTAAGTGTACAGAAACGCAAGTTAACAATTCTTGAACTCGCCTGGAGACACAATTATTTTTATTGGGGATACCAATCTGGAAAATATTCTTGATATTTAAACAGCCATACTTCAGCTATGTATAAATTATCCGTTTATTCATACTCCAGCTATGTTGCGCGTTCCATCGTGCCATTACCCGAAGTAAAAACAAAAGTCCTGTACGGAGTCGTCCCACCATTGAAAATGTAGTCCCGGAAAACGCTGTCTAATATACCATGCATTCTTTCGACGTCATTCATTCATTCACATCTCATGTGACAAGAACACACATCATCCGGGGTTTCCCCATGTGCACAGCGATTGGTTGAAATCATCCTAACCTTTTATATAAATAACATTATATTTCATTCTTACCGTAATTAATTTTATTTTGGTGTTCCAAATCGAATTTAATCAATTATAGATGTATTTTTGAATTCTGCATACAATTTAAAATATATCTGGAAAGTTTCATAGCTTTAATCGCTGCCGGATGGATGTAAACAACATTTTCTTCAAAGATGTGTATTATTTTGCTCTTTGCGCCATGTATATCGGACTGGCATGTGCACTTTGTAACACTATTCAGGTGTTGCAGATAGAATTACATCAATTATAGATGTATTTTTGAATTCTGCATACAATTTAAAATATATCTGGAAAGTTTCATAGCTTTAATCGCTGCCGGATGGATGTAAACAACATTTCCTGCGAAGATGTATTTTGTTCTTTGCGCTTATATATCGGACTGGCATTTGCACTTTGTAACACTATTCTGGTGTTGCAGATAGAATTACATCAATTATAGATGTATTTTTGAATTCTGCATACAATTTAAAATATATCTTGAAAGTTTCATCGCTTTAATCGCTGCCGGATGGATGTAAACAACATTTCCTTCGAAGATGTGTATTATTTTGCTCTTTGCGCCATGTATATCGGACTGGCATGTGCACTTTGTAACACTATTCTGGTGTTGCAGATAGAATTATATCAATTATAGATGTATTTTTGAATTCTGCATACAATTTAAAATATATCTGGAAAGTTTCATCGCTTTAATCGCTGCCGGATGGATGAAAAACAATATTTTCGGCGAAGCGTTTCTTTGTGAATGGGTAAACACATGGCTATGTGCCACGGTGACTGCGCATGCGCGTATCGATCGCTGTGGCATGTTACACTTTCGCTTTAAAACACTTAAAACGTACAATCTGACCTACAAAAGTTAAAGAGAACACAAGTTTAAAGATTATTAATAATTTATTTTTATTCTTGTACTATCTTTTAATCATTTAACATGACGGAACATATTTTTGAAGTCAGTTTTCATAATCCGTCTATGACCCGTTTGGTTGAGACCAACCTCGCAGGCGGAGAAAAATGAAAATGGCAGATTGGACCGTAAATAACTCTTTTCTGACGCTTGCAATAGAAAACCATCAATTGTAGCTGGGTCTTCGAAATTTGGAAAGTTTCATCGCTAATCTTGCTTTAATTGTGGTTGAATAACAGGCGAAAATGCTGCGATCATAAAACCCCAAACGGCGGCTTTACTATATAAATATCTTTGCAGAACAAGCATTGTCTTCTCGCTAGCGTAAGTCGTAAGCAGCCCGCCTGTCACACGGGAGTTCGGGGTTCACTTACCGACTGGACATGTATTATTTTTTTTTTTTTTCACAAAATTATTAGGTGATATAATAGAAACTATTAAACATTACGAAGTAAAATATTATATAGAACTAAGAAACTGGAAGTTTGTGAATAAAGTGTGCTCTATGGATCTGTGCAAGCTGCCGACTGCCGGGGAGCAAGCAGCGGAATTATCGGAATCGATGAATCCAATAGATGTCTTTGTTTAATGTGAATTTTAATTGCCGTATAGAATATCGCCCCTGAATCAGCAAAGTTTCATCGCTAAACTTGCTCGAATTGTGGTTGAAAAACAGATTTTCTGCGAAGATGTGACTTTGTGAATATTGGAAACCCACGGGTCATGACGGCCGAGCATATCGATTGCGCTGCACTTTTCAACACATAAAACGTGCGATTTGACCTAGTAAAGTTAAATAGAACACAAGTTTAAAGATTATTAATATTCCCCTCTGCTGTGTGTCCACCGTGACGAGGTAGAGGGGCTTGTGCGTCCCAATGACCCCAAGAGCTATGCCGACGGTAGCACAGCTACTGGTAGGGCCACCCATGTCGGACAGGTCAAGGGAGAGGGACCAGACGAAGAGACACACAAACCTGCTGCCTTGTAGGTAGACTGGGGACAGTCAAAGGCTAGGGAAAGCACCCCAAATACATGCTTGTCGAAATCGGATGTACTGAGCCACAGGCTTGACAAAGCAGTGCAACGTGAAACCTGCTGCCTTGTAGGTAGACTGGGGACAGTCAAAGGCTAGGGAAAGCATCCCGAATAAATGCTTGTCGAAATCGGATGTACTGAGCCACAGGCTTGACAAAGCAGTGCAACGTAACTTAATTCATGATGTCACAAATCAAAATTAATCGATATGGTGCTAATCCCGTGAAGTCCCATCAGGCGGTGATAGTGCCGGGCCCCCTGCCTCGAGGGGGTCCACCCATGACTACTGGTGGTCACCTTCCCCTGTGCTGTGGAGTCAAGGCACAGAGGAGTAGGTTAAGAGCTATTGACCAAATACCCCGGACACTCAACATACTACAGTGGAATGCCGAAGGAGTTTACAAGAAGAAAGACTCCCTAACACAGTGTCTTCATAAAGATAGAATAGATGTGGCATGCATTCAAGAGACACACCTCAACGCCAATCACAAATTCTCAGTCAGAGGATATCAGGCCACACGTTTCGACCGCGAAGGACACAAAGGAGGAGTTCTAATACTTACACGAAATACAATACCTTGCAGCGAAGTATCTGTGATCTCTGACAACCAAACGGAAATTATAGGTGTTGATATAATGATAAAGGACGTGAAAATAAGAATCTACAATCTGTATAGCCCAGCAGATAAGGACCTTACACTCTCAAACATGAAAATAACTGACACAAACTGCATTATTGTCGGAGACTTTAATAGCCGTTCAGAAAGATGGGGATACCCAGATACTGACAAAAGAGGAGATGAATTGGAGGACTGGGAAATAGACTCAAATCTCCATCTACTCAACAAAGCGGATGACACACCAAGCTTCTACTCCAGAAGATGGCTTACCACTTCTACTCCAGACTTAGCTTTCTGCACAGGAGACATCCTCCACAAAATCGATCGCCATGTGCTGGACCAATTAGCAGGTAGTGACCACAGACCAATCAAGCTTGAAATGAATATGGAGTATGTTCCACAGGAGCAAAAGCCCTTGCCCCGCTGGAATTACAAACGAGCAGATTGGGACAGATTTGCCATACTAACAGACAAATATTCTGAAAACATAAATACACGATATGGCAACATAAAGCAAATGGTGGAAAGTCTAAACAGAGCGATAATACAGGCAGCCACTGAGTCCATTCCAAGAGGAGCGAGGAAAAATTACAAACCATACTGGACTGAAGAACTACAAAGTTTGGAGGACAAAGTTGAAGATGCCAGGAAGACAGCAGAGAGAGAACAAACAATTGAAGCAAACATCTCTCTCAAAGCCATCTCAGCAAAATATAAAAGAACAGTAAATCAAACAACAAGAGATTGTTGGAGGGAAAAAACAGAAAACCTGAATTTTGACAGGGATGGAAACAAACTATGGAAACTAGTGAAAGCCATGAACAATGAAGGACCTAGAAACAAACAAATAACAATTAAACAAGGAAATGCCTTGCTTACAGGCAAAAAGGCTGCAAATGCACTAATGGAACACTATGCAAATGCAAAGCACATTGATATTACAACCGAACAGAAGAAAGCAATCAAAGACAAACAGATACATCATAGAAATACAGAGACAGCAGCAGAATATATGATGGCAAATCTAACAATGGAAGAAATGGAACAGGCAATGAATACTCTAAAAAAGAAGAAATCACCAGGAAAGGATGGAATCACAAATGAAATGCTAATAGGACTAGGCACCAAGGCAAAGAAGAAACTACTAGCAGTCCTAAATAACAGCTGGAAGAGAGGAATAGTCCCACAGGCATGGAAGGAAGCTATACTAATACCAGTCCCAAAGAAAGGAAAAGACCTGGAAGAACCAAATGGCTATCGACCTATCAGTCTACTTAGCTGTGTAGGAAAATTAATGGAACGCATTATCAATGGCAGGCTAACATGGCATCTGGAAGAAAACAAACTCTTAACACCACACCAAGCAGGATTCAGAAAATACAGATCCACTGAAGATCAAATAACCTATATAGCTCAGGAAATAGAGGATGCCTTCCAAGAGAAAAAGCACACACTAGCAGTCTGGATAGATTTAGAAAAAGCATTTGATAAAGTATGGAAGGAAGGACTGAAAGTAAAACTGCAAAAAATGCATGTTTGTGGGAAAATGTATAAATGGATCAGCCACTACCTTGAGAACAGAACTGTCAGGACAAAAGTACAAGGACAAGCAAGCAAAATGATGCTGCTGGTGCAAGGTGTCCCCCAAGGAGGAGTTCTTTCACCAACATTATTCCTAGCATATATAAATGACATCACAGAAAATTTTCCAGCCAGAGTACACACATCCTCCTTTGCAGATGACCTAGCCATATGGACATCTGAAGAATATATTAGTACAGCTACCAGCAAAATACAGCAAGCCTTATTAGCGCTAGAGGACTGGTCAAAATCATGGCTAGTGAAGATAAGTGAGCAGAAAACAACATGCACAGTGTTCTCCCTCTCAAATAAAACTCAGCAACCTAAGCTGGTATTGAATGGAAAAATATTGCGCCATGAAGAAAATCCAAACTATCTAGGAGTCACCTTTGATCGTCGCCTGACATGGAAGACACAGGTTGAGAAAAATCGAACAAGTGCAAGGCAGAGAATGGCAATCATGAAAAAGCTTGCTGGTACAACGTGGGGAGCAGATGAGAAAGTTCTCAAGAAGTTATATACTGGACGGGTGAGGCCAGTACTGGAATATGGCATTGCAGCTTGGGCAACAGCAGCTAAGTCAAACTTTAACAAAATAAGTAGAGTCCAAAACCAAGGAATGCGAATCATAACTGGAAGCCTGAAGACAACGCCTATTAATGAACTAGAAAAGATCACTTGTTTACAACCAATGCAGGATAGAAGAGATAGCAGAGCCCAGCAACAAGCAGAAAAATTTAGAAGATTGACAGACCACCCTATGTACAACAGATTTAATGGTTTTGGAAAGGGAAGACTGAAGCGTAGCAACTTTGTAGAAACTGCAAAACGAAGGATTAGGGCAGATCCTATACTTAACATATCAACAGTCAAGCCCATACACAATGCACACAACTTCCCAGCTTGGAGACAGCAGCAACTGCCTGAGATGATAGAAAACATTCCTGGTATTGAGAAAAAGAACACTCAGCATGAAACCGAAAGAAGAGAAATAACCCTAAACTACATAAAAGAACATTACCCAAGCAGGAATTGGACCCATGCATATACAGATGGATCAGCCAAAAATTCAATAGAGAATGGAGGAGGAGGAATTCTCCTAAATTTAAAAAATGGAGTGAAAAAAACACATTCAATGGCAACTGGAAAATTTTCAAGTAACTTCAAAGCGGAGGTAGAGGCTTTGAAAACTGCAACAGAAATGCTCCTGATGGAGGAAAATAAAGAGAAGCAAATAGCTATCTTCACAGATGCAAAGTCATCTGTCCTCAATACTGAAGAGCAATAACAGCACAGAACTAACTGACCTAAGAGCAGCACTCCATGGTCTATGCCAGAAATCCAAAAAAGTTGTAATACAGTGGATCCCATCACATTGCAGTATACCTGGAAACGAAGAGGCTGACAGACTGGCAAAAGAGGGCGGACGACTACCACAGCCTGACATAGACATAACCTATAATGAGGCAAAGAGGTTGATAAAAAGCACTTATAGAACCAAATGGGAATCTGAGCATCCAGGCCATCAGAAGGATGATGCATATTACAAACTCGACCGAAGAGAACAAGTAGCAATCTTCAGACTCCGCACAGGACATAACAGGCTGAAATACCACTTGTTCAATAAACTAAAGATAGGAGATACTGATGAATGTAATTGTAGAACTGGAAAAATGACAGCAAAACATTTGCTGCAGGATTGCCCAACGTATGCAGAACAGAGAAAGATATTTTGGCCCACACCTGCTTCATTTGAGGACAAGCTCTATGGAGATATCAACAAGCTCAAGTTGACCGCAGCTTACTTTAACTACATACAGGTTGACATTTAAAGGTGCATGAAGACCCAGAGGCATGAAATGGAATATTGCTTGGATAGCAAATCCATTATGTGGAAAGTCCAAATCGAAAGCTCGCTGTGTGGGCTTCATAAAAGGTGGAAAAGTGTCCTAGTGGCACGAAATGGAATATTGCTTGGATAGCAAATCCATTACGTGGAAAGTCCGAATCAAAAGCCCATTGTGTGGGCTTCATAAAAGGTGGAAAAGTGTCCTAGTGGCATGAAATGGAATATTGCTTGGATAGCAAATCCATTACGTGGAAAGTCCGAATCGAAAGCTCACTGTGTGGATGTCATCTGCAGACTGCATACTTCTGGTTTCCGGAAGAACAGCCTATGGTGAACGGAAGGCCCAATATACGGAAGTGAGGCTAAGCAGCCATGTGCAGGACGTGACGATTCCTTGGGTGAGCCCAGTACCAGAGCGCTATGTATCGGCTCTGCAAGTATGGAAGCCTCCTTGGATGGCGGGGAATGCCCATGGTCTGCCCCTGCCTTCCCTTGAGGGCTGACCAGGATCTTTGGCTGTTCTATATGGACCAGCTGGGATGGGGGATAACACCACAACAGTGAGAGTCAAACGTCCTAAGAAACCCCCGGGAAGGTTAACCCGGTCAACAAATGCCCGCAGAAGTCGGATGTGTCGGCCTAACGGCGCAAGAACGCAGCTCTGCTGTAAACAGGCACAACGCAATCACATCCAAAAAAGACTCCGGATGAACGAAGAAGAAGAAGAAGATTATTAATAACTAGCTGACCCGGCCCGGCTTCGCCCAGGCCCTGGAGGGGATCTATCTATCTATCAGTCTGTCTGTCTGCTTGTTTGTCTGTCTGTCTGACCCGGCCCGGCTTCACCCAGTCCCTGGTGGGGAGCATCTCATTTAATTCATATAAGTAGTCATATAAGCTCTCCCGTTCCCGACTATCTGTCTGACCGGGCCCGGCTTCACCCAGTCCCTGGTGGGGAGCATCTCATTTAATTCATATACGTAGTCATATAAGCTCTCCCGTTCCCGACTATCTGTTTGTCTGTCTATCTGTCTGTCCCGGCCCGGCTTCACCCAGTCCCTGGTGGGGAGCATCTAATTTAATTCATATACGTAGTCATATAAGCTCTCCCGTTCCCGACTGTCTGTCTGTCTATCTGTCTGTCTGACCCGGCCCGGCTTCACCCAGTCCCTGGTGGGGAGCATGTCATTTAATTCATATAAGTAGTCAAATAAGCTTCCGTTCCCGACTATCTATCTATCTGACCCGGCGTGGTTTCGCCCAGCTCCTGGCGCACAGTACCTTAAAAGAATGTCCTTCCACACACCATTCAATGAAAACTGTAGAAAAAGATGGGTTACAATGTTATGCATTATGCATTATTTTATGAAAACTTTGAAAATGCCTTAAAGATTATATCATTATTTATTATAACTCTTATGCCTGAAAATAACTACAGACAAAGAGTTTAACAATAGTGCAAGTAAGTCCAACAATATGACTATAAAGTATATAGAAATGTTATTAAAAGTTATGCCCCTTGAAATAACTTTTCTAGAGTGAAGTCCCCCAGCTATATAGACATTATATAATGAAAATGGAAAAGTAAATGTTATTAAATAAGTAGAAGATTTTACATTAAGAAATTATTATAGTCGGTTGCACAGGAATGAAAGGAAGACGTGTAGAAAATTTCATCTCAATCGGATGTACCGTTATCGAACGCATCCAATACATAAATACCCACAAACACACAAACATACACTCTGTTTTATAGATATAGATTAATTTGTATACTTGTACTATTTTGTAATCATTTAATTTAACATGACGAAACATATTTTTGAAGTCAGTTTTCATATGACAGTTTGAGACAATCTCGCACACATAGACGCGCAGACACAAGCGGGTGTCGCTGATTGGAGGAAAGGGACACATTAGAGAGCTCTCATTGCGGATGAATAGGATGAAAAATCGCAACTCGTCTCACCTTCACAAAGATGTGAATATCTTCACTTATAAGTGACATACAGGCATCATTAAGGTACCATTAGATTTTGAATTTCAAGGCCTATCTACTGTGGCAGTCTCATTTGTAAATACTCAAAATTAAAAATTGATGATAGGGCTCGCTAAGCTATGTATAAACTCTCCCTTTTTCTTTTACAGCATGTCTTGTATTTTCGTATCTTTGATTATTGTTTGTCAATGGTAGTGTCTGTTGGAAACATTTTGTTGGAGACACTCCGACTGGGATACAAAGGAGCAGACGGCGAAATCTGAGAAATATTTTTTTCAAGATCTGGACACTACACTCAAATGTGAATATCTCCGCTTAGAATTGACATACATACATCATTGGGGTACCGTTAGATTTGGTTTTTCAAGGCCTATCTATTTGTGGTGTCTCACTAAATATACTCAATTTGAAAATTATGATCAAACCTGCTAGTCTACAGGCTGGGTCGGCTGGAAGCCAAGGAAGGCCCAGGTCAATTTTGAAAATCTGCCTCGATGCGCAGAGATTCGATTCGAACACACGACCAACGGGCCGCGAGGCCTAGCCCCTACACTACCACGGCTTTCAGTAACATACTTATTGCATGGCAAACAATCACATATATTAGTAAGGTAGAACAGAATTATCAAACACCTTGGTTCTTAACGCTGGTAGTGAGCAAAATCCAGCATGAATTTTCTGTTTACATGCCGTCTGCCGATACACCGCTCTCCTGTCTTGAAGTTTAGATTTATTTATTTTTTTTATCTCAGTGTATATGCATATTCGTTTAATACTTTTCTCATTTTTTATAAAGCAATTATATGCATATGTTTTAACGTTCTCTGACTTTGAACTCCAGCGTAGTCCATACATGTGCTACTACTTCTAGTGCTCTGGACTGATTTTTGGGTGATTAGCTTTCCCTATTACCAGTATTCTATACAGTATTTTAGCACTCTCTTACATTCGCTATCAATGAATGTATGAGAGTGCTAAAATGCTATATATAGAACCAGTTTTGCTGTATGGCAGTGAATCTTGGAATGTAAATGAACAAATTAGGAAGAACTTAGAAGCAACAGAGATGTGTGTGGTTTTTAAAACGAATGTTGCGAATTCCTTGGACTGCCAGAGCTAACTAACAATTGCCTGAAAGAGGCTAATGAAACTAGAACACTATATACAACAATAAGAAAGAGACAAATAGCTGTCTTTGATCATGTGATGAGAAGCGAGGCATTGGAGAACATCATGACAACTAGAAAGATCGAGGGGAAGAGAGGTAGAGGCTGACCAAGAGAAATGATGCTGGATGGATTGAGACGGTGGCATGGAGGAATATCATCAGCAGGGTTGATCCAGAACACCAAAGACCGAGATCTGTGCAGAGCCATGAACGCCTACGCCTGTCGGCAGGGCACATGATGATGATGATGGTGATGATGATGATGATGATTACCAGTGTTCCTTGCCATCACACGAACCCAAAATGACTTCAGAGGTACTTGTAATTTACATCCCCAAGTCAGGGATGAGAAGTCAACATTCTAGTCCAACTGAACTGTGTAGATGCTGAACCCTCTACCTCGGCATCAGCACACCGGATGTTTAAGAACAAATGCTCTTATCCATTCGGCCATGCAGACCTCCAAGCTATCATATGAATCTGTGAGTCCATTACAATCACGACATGAGTGTGCTGTTTGTCCTCCAGTCAGATGACCGCCGCAGTGGCTGCCTCCACCTCCATTAGACTAGAAACAAAACATTAATATAAACTCAAAAATCAAATCACTGCATTTGGATCATCCCCAAATGTACTCCGCTTCCTTCTCTAGCAGCCAACTAAGAGCTCCCATGCTTATGGTATGAACGGAAACCTAGATGAGCGTCTGTAACCGTTTTCCTCTATGTGTTATAAGTGCAATCTAGACCCTCTGCCAACCCCATCTGAATCAACTTCTCAAGCTGTGGGTCTTTTGTTTTGGTGCACTGTCCACTGTTTGCTGTTCTAAACAATAAGAGAAGTAAATACCTGGGTGGCTTGGCCACATGGCATGGTAAAGACAGGAACACTGAGCTGATCCACGACTCTGGAGAACGAGTGAAATGGTGAGTCATGACCACCAACGCTTTCCGGCATGGCACATGATGGATGGACTGTCCACTCCATCCCATGGAGCCTTCACTTATCAGTCTTATCATATATAGCTCGCCACCCAAAGAAGTGGCAGCAGCCAATCTACCAGCCTGTTAATTTCTTCGCACACTAGCATGTCCTTGGCAGAAAATCCATGGTAAACTCTTCACCTTCAACTTTACAAGCGATGCAAACCACTCCATGGTTTGTCCTCTGCGAGCTTTCTACACACTTACTGCTCTAGTTCACCACTCCAGTACGGTTTATAGTGCTTACGAGGTCTTGGTACTGTTTCTCGTGTTGCCTGTAGTATGCATCTGCCAAACTCTTTAACTATTTTATTTATGTCTTTCTCAGTGTTCAGATGTCTAAACAGTTTGCTAGTGCAGTGTTTGTACATTGCCCAGTCTGCTTTTGTGTAATTCCACCTTGAGAGGATACTGCTTTCACTTACTTAGCTAATTTTCTACAGTTAGAAACACTGGCCATAGGCCACAGCCACTGAGTTGTTGCCCAACAGTTTGTGTGATGTTCCACTCCAGTTCTGGTGAATGAAAACCCAAGTCAAGTGTAGTTGTAGTGTAAAATGATCTCGAGTAGAAGTTAGAAAGTATGTGGTCAGATGGCTTGTTAATCAAGATGAATCTATTCTCGTTCTGCCAGTCTACCGGCCTCTCTTCTTTCTGGTCCAGATGATCATAGCCCCAGCTCTGCGAGTGGCTGTTGAAATCATCACACACAGGCATTTCTTTTCCTTTCTTTTAATGGTAATGTGTCCAGTGCCTGTGGGCGGTCACTTGGACAGTAGTAACTGTCAGATATAGATCTGGATTGTCTGTCTTAAGTTTAAGTGTCTGATACTTGGCCCCATCCATGTAAACTTCGATTTGGGAAGCGGTGATTTGTTATTCTTTACAAGTGTCAGTATCCCACCCTTTTGCCTGTTTTTTATTTTCTTTCTTTTTTTCTGTCAGATCGGGAGCACTGGTAGCCTCCGATTTTGAAGGCTATGATTTTGTTAAGGTGTTTCTTGCAAGCAACATATATTTACTTGTTCTTGATTCAAGATGTTTTCTAGCTTCATTTCTTTTTCTTTTCTTTTTTTTTCTGACTCCCTCCGCATTCCAGTGCTTTATTTTTAGTCTTTGTTTGGTATACGGTTATACGGCGCCATAGACTCGATGTCGCCCTTTCTCCTGTTAGTTAAAACAGTTCCACCAAGAGAAGGCCAGGAATTGGAGAAGGAAAAAGCATCATCAGAAGAATAGCAACAGGAAGACGAAGAAGAAAGGGATGAGGAAGAGAAAAAGAAGAAGAAGAATCAATAGAAGAAGTGGAATATAAATTAATCAGCCTTAAGTGTGAAAATAATAAGTACAAGAGGCAGAGAAAGAAATATGTAGAAACCTTGAACAGTTGAGTTATAAATAATCACATAAGCAAAACCAACATCATGAAAACAATAGGTGGCAGAGAAGAGAGGAGAATCACGATCATCGATGCCTACACTAGGAGAATCATGATTGCCAATGCCTACACTAGGAGAATCACGATTGTCGATGCCGTCACAAGAAGAATCATGATCTTCGATGCCTACACTAGAAGAATCACGATTGTTGAGAGTTATATATATACAGAGTTATATATCGCATGGAGTGAATAAATTAATTATACTTCAGCTGAAATTATTAAGATATATAGTCAATGATATTGTTTGAAAGCAGACAGAAAAAAATTATTTTAAATATGCAATTATCTTGAGGATAACAAATGCTTCAAACTTGAATAATATCAGTGACTATGTGTTTTAAGTATATCAGCCAAAGTATAATAAGTTTAACAGTGTCTGTGGCAAAGCGGTAGCGAATGAGATTCAAGTTCCACATACAGCATTCAAAATCAGCTGCAGACGATTTGGAAGCAGACAGCCTTGTGTTGATTTTAAAAAATGGTATGAATGCTGGTCACTAGATGGCAATGGCAAGCTACAGAACATAAACATGCCTAGTGAATCACAAACAGCCAAATAATGCTGGGGTTGATTATGATGACCTGTAAATGACATGCAACTGATTTTTTTTTTTTTGCGCTCGCTGGCTTTGACCTCAAGCATAGTCTATA
The DNA here is from genome assembly GCA_014155875.1 of Cepaea nemoralis. Classification (NCBI taxonomy): domain Eukaryota; kingdom Metazoa; phylum Mollusca; class Gastropoda; order Stylommatophora; family Helicidae; genus Cepaea; species Cepaea nemoralis. The sequence goes on along the minus strand of JACEFZ010014350.1, from coordinate 284,952 downwards.
CACACTAATTTTAGTAGTGCTGGGCTTAATTTTGCGTGCGGATTTCCCTATTAACAGTGTCCCTCGCCATCAGGCGAACCCACTCCGACTTCAGAGGTACTTGTAATTTATGTCCCCAAGTGAAGGATGATAGGTCAACATTTTAGTCCAACTGTCCGGTGTAGGGGTTGAACCCCTTACCTCAGCATCAGCACACCAGATGTTTCAGAACACACGTTCTTATCCATTCAGCCATGTTGACCTACAACTGACATTATAATTCATTTATTCACTTCACATGATATGTAACTCTGCAGTATGCACCTGGCGAGATGCAGCAAAAATATGCCAGGAAATAAATCGTGCAACCTAATGTATATGGCTTCTGAGTTTTAACTACTTAGTTTATTTTGTCTGGGAGTCTCCGTGGCAAAGTGGTCAAGCTGTCTGCTTCATGCTCCGAAGGTTGTGGGTTTGATTCCGGGCTATGTCTTTCGGTTCATGTGTGCATTTTTCTTTCAGACTCCCGGGGGTCATTGCTGGAACTATGGAGTTTGTGCTTTGTGTGACGCTGTCGGTAGGCCGCCTTGTGGAAAGATACAGAGCCAATGGGATAAAACCCGGTGCAATTAAGTTGATCCTCTCAACTTTTAAGAATTCATTTTAAGTTTATTTTGACTTTCAGTCGCACTTATATCTATCAATTATTGGCCCTAAATCCTCAGCCTGGAGATAAAACTCCTGGCACACACCTGGTACAAATGTCAGAATGAAAACAAACAAAAAATAAAGTTGAAAACATTAAAGAAATCATTTTGCAAAGGAATTAATTTAGCGGTGTTCAATCACATACGAACATACACAATGCAGCGTAAAATATAACAATAAGAAGAAATTGGTTTTGTAAAATTGTTTATTTACATATCATATATTTCAATCAAAATCTGAAAGATATCTTCAGAAAAAAAAACCAATTAAAACAAATTAAACCGTAAAATCTTGCACGTAATAATACACTGGTGTATAAAACACATATGATTTAGCCTATCATTTTCTGATAAAAAGGTTACTTTCAATGTAAACAAAATAACATATTTTAAGTAATCATGTATAAGTGCACCAAAGTTTAGTGGGCAAAAATGAGTAAAAATGTATTATATGTGAGATTTTACGGTATTTGCATAGGTAAAACTATGAAAAATATACGTACCTAGAAATTAAATAATGTTAAGGTCTATGTGGATATAGACACCAGTCACATCATTCCACTGTGTCTAGTGTCATATCCGTGATCAACATTATTGAGGTCAGTGTGAATAAAGACACCAATGAAATCACTCCACTGTGTCTAGTGTCATATCCGTGATCAACTATATTAAGGTCAGTGTGAATAAAGACACCAATGAAATCACTCCACTGTGTCTAGTGTCATATCCGTGATCAACTATATTAAGGTCAGTGTGAATAAAGACACCAATGAAATCACTCCACTGTGACTAGTGTTACATGATTATCAATATTAAGGTCAGTGTGAATATAGACACCAATGAAATCACTCCACTATGTCTAGTATCATATCCGTGATCAACTGTATTAAGGTGCTAGCCCAATTATTTGAGACTAATCGGACTCGCTGTGCAATGTGGTCAATATCACACAAGCCGCCTTTACATCATCCCATCTCATCTCTTCCCATCTCATCTTATGTCATCTCATCTCATCCTGTTTCTCTTGTAACATTTGGTGTCAAGGTGCCTTTATATCATCTCATCTCATCTCATCCTGTTCCTCTGGTAACTTTTTGGTGTTGAAGTGCCTTTATATCATCTCATCTCATCTCATCCTGTTCCTCCGGTAACTTTTGATGTTGAGGTGCCTTTATATCATCTCATCTCATCTCATCCTGTTCCTCCTGTAACTTTTGGTGTTGAGGTGCCTTTATATAATCTCATTTCATCCTGTTCATTCTGTAACTTTTGGTGGTGAAGTGCCTTTATATAATCTCATCTCATCCTGTTCCTCCTGTAACTTTTGGTGTTGAGGTGCCTTTATATAATCTCATCCTGTTCCTTCTGTAATTTTGGTGTTGAGGTGCCTTTATATCATCTCATCTCATCTCATCCTGTTCCTCCTGTAACTTTTGGTGTTGAAGTGCCTTTATATAATCTCATCTCATCCTGTTCCTCCTGTAACTTTTGATGTTGAGGTGCCTTTATATCATCTCATCTCATCTCATCCTGTTCCTCCTGTAACTTTTGGTGTTGAGGTGCCTTTATATAATCTCATCTCATCCTGTTCCTCCTGTAACTTTTGGTGTTGAGGTGCCTTTATATAATCTCATCTCATCCTGTTCCTTCTGTAATTTTGGTGTTGAGGTGCCTTTATATCATCTCATCTTATGTCATCTCATCTCATCCTGTTCCTCTTATACCTTTCGGTGTTTAGATACCTTTACATCATCTCATCTCATCCCATCTCATCTCATCCTGTTCCTCTTGTACCGTTACATCCTAGAAAATTACAATTTCCTGGTCCCCATTTTAAGACGGCTCGACCTGGGAAACATGGTTAATAAAGAAATGTACGTCACAAAGGGATTTGACCACATGACCACTGGATCGGCAGGCAAGCTTACCAGCCACAGGGCCACCATGGCTTCCATGAACACTAGAAATATTGTGCGTCAATACTAGTATCCCAGACGCTGAGAGTTAATGAGGTTTAGAAAACGTGATGACAATTATATTGAAGGAAAGTAAATGGAAGACCATTCACAAGTTTTGAAGACATATTAAGGATGTGTGGTTATGTTCATATGTCTAAGAATGTGTTGTTATGCTCATGTTTTATGATGTGTTTTTATGTTCACATGTTTTATGATGTGTTGTTATGTTCACATGTTTTATGATGTGTTGTTATGTTCACATATTTTAGGATGTGTTATGTTCATATGTTTTAGGATGTGTGGTTATGTTCATATGTTTTAGGATGTGTGGTTATGATCAAAAATTTTAGGATGTGTGGTTATGTGACTTGTTGTTGTCTTATGTCTTATGTTGTTCTTAAGTCTTATGGTATGTTATGTTGTTCTTCTGTCTTATGGTATGTTATGTTGTTCTTCTGTCTTATGGTATGTTATTTTGTTCAGTCTAAGACGTGAATACAGGCCTTTCATTGTTTTAAAAACCTACAAAAGAATATTTTATAGTGCGTGGTTCTAATATACACAGAGTCTGGAGCATCAATTTACATGTGGCCGATCTATTGACTGGTTCATTGGGTTCAATGGGTATTTTAATTGCAATAGGAGAATTTTTAGCTGACTGATCACATGAAATTCACAATTTCGACATGTGTACAAGGAGCTCAGCATGGCTGAATGGATAAGACAGCATGTTCTTTAGCATTTAGTGTGCTGAGGTAAGGGGTTCAACCCCTATACGCAGGGCCAAATGGATAAGAACGCATGTTCTTAAACATCCGGTGTGCTGATGCCGAGGTTAGCGGTTCAACCCCTACACAGGGCAGCAATATGTTTGTCTTATCTTTACAATGTCCAACTGCACGGGGTTTATTCACATGTACAACATTCACATAAGACTTCAAGATCTTTCCCCTTGTTTGAGAAGGCTAGGCATTTGATCCACTGCTACAGATCATAGGGAAGTATGACATCATTGGATTATCCTGAAAATGCTGTCCTCAAATAGCTTTGAACCTGTACTTTTTTGTTAAAGGTTGATGCTCCAACTCTAAGCCACTCTAGCGTCTGCATGCAACTAAATGTATACATACTGGCTAATTCTGTAAGTTTCTATGAAAGACAATTGGCTATTTCCTTAATTGTAATAATGAAGACACAAACATATATACTGCAGTTTATTACCTGCCATATTTCATTGTATTTCGTCAAGTGCATTCTACAGAACTGGTTAAACATATATAGGGTGTATTTTTAATGACCGTGCAGTGTTTGAAAATATTGCCTGTCCAAGTTTTTAATTCACCCTCTGTAAAGTTCATGCAACATAATAGGTAAATACAAAACTTGGACCGGCAATATTTTCAAACACTGAACAGTCATTAAAAAACACCCTGTATTAAAACAACATAAAATGGATCTTTTAGCTGACATACACAGAACACACTGTCATATGTTTCACTATCACCGCAGTAGTTATAAAGAGACTATCATGTCTTTTTGTTTACATAACGCTGGTTTACTCTCATGTATAGCAGACGTCTCAGCAAATCTTAACAACTTTTAGTTATGTGTATGTCAGCAAAAAGAGTTCATTTTACACTGCTTGAATACATGTTGAAGCATTCTGTAGTAATTATCTGACAAGACAAGAGTGGAATATGCCAGGCATAATTGTACAATATATTTTTTTTCTTCAATGTTCAAATTCACAACGGTAAAAAATTGTTCTGAATTTTGCAGTTCTGTAATGTTTCTTTAACCTTACAGTTAGCATGTTAACATACAGTTTCCCTGTTTGTATGTTAATAAATAAATACAATATTAACATAGGCAAGATTAAGCTATACTTTTCACTGCCAATCCTTGGGCAATGGTGGTTTTGGTTGAATTGTATTTCTACTTGAGGATTTACATCCATTACTTTGTTCTTTTTCTTTATCCCAGTCATCTGAAATATCATCTATTCTCATCTCAAGCAGATCATTGCACATCAAATCCACAGGCTGCCTAGTGGGTAGATTACTTCTGTCTTTGTCACTGGCATTGTTCATTCCTTGATAAGCATGGACAAGGAACGATTTGGTGGAAATGTCTGGAAGTCTGATCATGTCGTCTGAGTTGTCTCTAGATAAATATATTGGTGTCCCATTGCAGCTTCTGCTATCAAATGAAATCTCTGAACGAGAGATGCCGTTTGACTGAGATATTCTTGGAAGTCCTCCAGACGCAGATCCTGAAAAAGTAGTGCTTTGAATAAGGTGAAATGCAGACAACTCTGGCGGAGATAAGATCGGAACAAATTCTCCGGACCCTTGTTCATCATGCTGGTGACGATTTTTGGTGTCAGTTTTGGTGGCAATATTTCTGTTATGATTGTTGGAAATGTTCATTTTGATACTTGCTGTGTCTATGAAACTTTGAAGTTCACGGTCTATGTTCGCAAGATCTGGAAATTGCTGATTTAAATAGTCTGGCTCGTTTAAATTAACATCTTTGATGACTTTCCATGTCTCTGCTTTTATTGTCTCTGCACTACTTTCTTCTGCAATGATCAAAATATGTCTAAAATTACCATGATTTTAAAATAACTAATTCTTAACTCTTTCTCATTCAATCATTCTTTCATTCATTCATTCAATAGCATATCCTTTGCAGAAAATCACTCCTATAACAAGCGTCCAGAGAACTTCTTGGTCATAAGCAAGATGTCCCGCATCTGATACACCCATCTGGAGATCATCTACCACATCCTGCACCCATCTTCTCTTTGGCCTTCCTCTTCTTCTCTTCCTGGGCATATATCCCTCCATAATTTTAACTATTTCTGCCCGAGAAAATTATTTTAACATGCTTATATCTTGTTATATATTTAACTATTTAATGTGATTATTTCATTCACCGGTGTTTACTGATCTGTTAACTTAAGGGGCCCCAAACTACCCCCAAACCGGATATACTGCCAGGCATTCAAATGCCTCCACAGTAAATTCTATGAAAATGTCGTCATGCACAAGTGTTTCCAAGGACAGAACTGCACAGGGAAAGCCATGTACCAGAACTTTACACTCAAGAACAAACAGTAACATCCTTGGTGATGCTGCTATTTGGATGTGGATGTCAAAGGACAGTTTTGTAGATGTCCTGGATATTTGTCACTTCACCTTCTCCTATCCTAGACAGTTATTTTGATGTCTTCTCATCCAGATATCTGTCAATTTGAAGTACCAACTGCCTCAAACAGAAATTGTTAAGTTATACATATATATATATATAAGTCAGCATGGCCAAATTAATAAGAGCACTCGCTATTAAACTTCTGGTGTGCTGATGACAGGATTCAACCCATACACCGGTCACCTTGAATACTGACTTCTTGTTTAACAAACAATGGCAAACTACTGAACATACAATTGACCAGAAAATAAAATCTGTTGCACATGCAGAGACAGACAGACATAACAGACAGGACAGAATAAAGACAGACATAACAGACAGACAGGCAGGCAGACAGATAGAGACACAAAGAAAGACAAATACAACTAATATCAAACATGAGAAGAAGGCAGTCAACATTGCTTGTCATTTTGTGAGAAGAGAAAAACGGGAGCATATTGTCACAACTGATAAGGTTAATAGAAAAAGAGGTAAAGGAAGACAGTGAGAAAAGATTCTTTACAACATAACCTAATTGTGGTGACCTTACATCAGATGTATTTAGCTTATCTTTCACCTCATTTTGTGTGAGGCATAGAAGGGCAATGGCACCTTCAAAGTGAAGATCATCAAGTCGCTCTCCTAAAACCATAAAGCCATGGATGGGAATCAAACCCAAGATTACTATGTTGACAGGAGAGTTGGCTAACCACATGAATGAGAACTCTAAACATTTACATACTTAATCTATGTTGTGTATATGTTATGTATATTCAACACTGCTGTATGGAGTGGATGCCTGGGCAATGAACAAGCAATTAGAAAGTCAAACAGAGCCCTGGAGATGTGGATATACAGAAGAATATGTTGTATTTCATGGAAACAAAAACAATTAAAAACAGAGGTTCTAGAAAAACTGGGAATGAAAAGAGAGTTGATGAAATTAAATAAAAAAGAAGCAAGTGAAATATTTTGGCCATGTTAAAAGACGAACACTCTTATAAAAATCCTACCGGAGGGTAATGTTGAAGGCAAGAGGTAGACAACAATACAAATGGGAAGATAAGATCAAGTGATGGACAAACAGCAGTCTGACAGAATGTAAAATCAAGGTGAGAGACAGACAGTTTTGGAGATTCATTGGAGCCAACCTTCATTGTGAAGATGGCACCTGATTGACTGACAGAATGAATGCATCAATCACTCATCCTACCTTCCAAGGGCTTTTCATCATCTTCCCTGAGAGTTAGCAGCCTTGAACTCAGTGGAAAGTGTGCCTCCGATAGCAGTCGTTCTAACTGTTCATCAGTTAGCTTTGGTGGATTCTCCATCAATGCAAGTCGAGATGAGGCAACCGATCTGCAATAATCAATAAATCAAACAAAATACCAGTGGCAAAGAAGGTGATACGTACTGAACTTCTAGCAATCACAAACATATCTAGTTCCTCCAGTAATCATAAACATGCCTAGTTCCTCCAGTAATCATAAACATGCTTAGTTCCTTCAACAACCACAAACATATCTAGTTCCTCCAGTAATCATAAACATGCCTAGTTCCTTCAACAACCACAAACATATCTAGTCCTCCAGTAATCATAAACATGCCTAGTTCCTTCAACAACCACAAACATATCTAGTTCCTCCAGTAATCATAAACATGCCTAGTTCCTCCAGTAATCATAAACATGCCTAGTTCCTCCAGTAATCATAAACATGCCTAATTCCTCCAGTAATCATAAACATGCCTAGTTCCTCCAGTAATCATAAACATGCCTAGTTCCTCCAGTAATCATAAACATGCCTAGTTCCTTCAACAACCACAAACATATCTAGTTCCTCCAGTAATCATAAACATGCCTAGTTCCTTCAACAACCACAAACATATCTAGTTCCTCCAGTAATCATAAACATGCCTAGTTCCTCCAGTAATCATAAACATGCCTAGTTCCTCCAGTAATCATAAACATGCCTAGTTCCTTCAACAACCACAAACATATCTAGTTCCTCCAGTAATCATAAATATGCCTAGTTCCTCCAGTAATCATAAACATGCCTAGTTCCTCCAGTAATCATAAACATGTCTAGTTCCTCCAGTAATCATAAACATGCCTAGTTCCTCCAATAATCATAAACATGCCTAGTTCCTTCAACAACCATAAACATATCTAGTTCCTCCAGTAATCATAAACATGCCTAGTTCCTCCAGTAATCATAAACATGCCTGGTTCCTCCAGTAATCATAAACATGCCTAGTTCCTCCAGTAATCATAAACATGCCTAGTTCCTCCAGTAATCATAAACGTGCCTAGTTCCTCCAGTAATCATAAACATGCCTAATTCCTTCAACAACCACAAACATATCTAGTTCCTCCAGTAATCATAAACATGCCTAGTTCCTCCAGTAATCATAAACATGCCTAGTTCCTCCAGTAATCATAAACATGCCTAGTTCCTCCAGTAATCATATACATGCCTAGTTCCTCCAGTAATCATAAACGTGCCTAGTTCCTCCAGTAATCATAAACATGCCTAGTTCCTTCAACAACCACAAACATATCTAGCTCCTCCAGTAATCATAAACATGCCTAGTTCCTTCAACAACCACAAACATATCTAGTTCCCCCAGTAATCATAAACATGCTTAGTTCCTCCAACAACCACAAACATATCTAGTTCCTCCAGTAATCATAAACATGCCTAGTTCCTTCAACAACCACAAACATATCTAGTTCCTCCAGTAATCATAAACATGCCTAGTTCCTCCAGTAATCATAAACATGTCTAGTTCCTCAAGTAATCATAAACATATCTAGTTCCTCCAGTAATCATAAACATGCCTAGTTCCTCCAGTAATCATAAACATGCCTAGTTCCTCCAGTAATCATAAACATGCCTAATTCCTCCAGTAATCATAAACATATCTAGTTCCTCCAGTAATCATAAACATGTCTAGTTCCTCCAGTAATCATAAACATATCTAGTTCCTCCAGTAATCATAAACATGCCTAGTTCCTCCAGTAATCATAAACATGCCTAGTTCCTCCAGTAATCATAAACATGCCTAGTTCCTTCAACAACCACAAACATATCTAGTTCCTCCAGTAATCATAAACATGCCTAGTTCCTTCAACAACCACAAACATATTTAGTTCCTCCAGTAATCATAAACATGCCTAGTTCCTCCAGTAATCATAAACATGCCTAGTTCCTCCAGTAATCATAAACATGCCTAGTTCCTTCAACAACCACAAACATATCTAGTTCCTCCAGTAATCATAAACATGCCTAGTTTCTTCAACAACCACAAACATATTTAGTTCCTCCAGTAATCATAAACATGACTAGTTCCTTCAACAACCACAAAATATCTAGTTCCTCCAGTAATCATAAACATGCCTAGTTCCTTCAACAACCACAAACATATCTAGTTCCTCCAGTAATCATAAACATGCCTAGTTCCTCCATTAATCATAAATATGCCTAGTTCCTCCAGTAATCATAAACATGTCTAGTTCCTCCAGTAATCATAAACATACCTTGTTCCTTCAACAATCACAAGCACACCTAGCTCCTTCAACAACCACAAACACACCTAGTTCCTCCAAAAACCACAAACAGACCTAGTTCCTCCAACAATCACAAGCACACCTAGTTACTCCAACAACCACAAACACACTTAGTTCCTTCAACAACCACAAACACCTAGTTCCTCCAACAAACACAAACACACCTAGTTCCTCCAACAAACACAAACACACCTAGTTACTCCAACAAACACAAACACACCTAGTTCCTCCAACAAACACAAACACATCTAGTTCCTCCAACAAACACAAACACACATAGTTCCTCCAAAAACCACAAACACACCTAGTTCCTTCAACAAACACAAACACACCTAGTTCCTCCAACAAACACAAACACACCTAGTTCCTCCAACAAACACAAACACACCTAGTTCCTCCAAAAACCACAAACACACCTAGTTCCTTCAACAAACACAAACACACCTAGTTCCTTCAACAAACACAAACACACCTTGTTCTTCAACAATCACAAACACACGTAGTTCCTCCAACAATCACAAACACACCTAGTTCCTTCAACAATCACAAACATATCAAGCTTCTCCAACAATCACAGACATACCTGGCACTAAGATCTGGAGACTCTGGGTCCTGCGGCATGGCCAGGTTGCGGGCACACTGGTCCAATAGCTTGTCCAGTTGCTCATCAGTCAAGTGATTCTCACCGTCAGATTCCTCCTGCAAGTTGCACACATCAGATAAGTAACATTTCCAAACTTTGATAGCAAATGTATGTAGATGTGAATCTTGAACAATTAATAAACTGGTACAGAAATAATTCACTGAAGCCACATTCCTTCTAGCTTTGTGACGTTACATAAACTTATTCTTTGAAAAGTTATGTGGTGGTCTTCCCTTGAATTCCACTCACTTGTCAGAGATTTACATGTGATCAATGTCTAGATTTTCTCATTTGCAAAATTCTGCCATGGCACCAGCCAATAACAGCTTATTCTTTACTATTTTTCAATGATTAGGAACTTAAGCATGCTCATCATGCATATAGAACCTTCTGTTTGCTTGTCTTTATCTGAGAATGCTAGGCACCAGTCCAATACCTCAGTATGAGTAGAGAGTGTAACACCATCTTTGGGTTCCTTATTTGCAATAATCTCCCACAACTCCCTACTGTTGTGTCTCCACCTTGATGTGGTAGAGGGGTATGCGTGTTTCAATGATCTCAAGAGCAAGATCGACAGTAGCACAGATACTGATAGGGCCTGCCATGTCGGACAGGTCAAGGGATAGGAACCAGATGAAGAGAGACACAAACCTGCTGCCTTATAGATAGACAGCAAACAGTCAAAGAATAGGGAAAACAAACCTGAAAAAATGCTTGTCAAAGTCAGATGTACTGAAGAACGGGTTTAATGAAACAGTGTAACACAATTCTCTAAATGATGTCACTACAGTCCCCAACAGGATTTGGTCCAGCACATAGAGAACTAGGATAGCTAATGGCAAGATGCTCATCTGCACACAGAGAACTAGGATAGCTAATGGCAAGATGCTCATCTGCACACAGAGAACTGGGATCCGGGAAGGTTAACCCGGTCAACAAATGCCCGCAGAAGTCGGATGTGTCGACCTAACGGCGCAAGAACGCAGCTCTGCTGTAAACAGGCACAGCGCAATCACATCCGGAAAAAAAAACTCCAGATGAACGAAGAAGAAGAAGAAGAAGAACTGGGATAGCTAATGGCTGGATGCTCACCTGCACATAGAGAACTGAGATAGCTAATGACTGGATGCTCACCTGCACACAGAGAACTGGGATAGCTAATGGCTGGATGCTCACCTGTATATAAAGAACCAGGATAGCTAATGGCTGGAAGCTCACCTGCACACAGAGAACCAGGATAGCTAATGGCAAGATGCTCACCTGCACACAGAGAACTGGAATAGCTAATGGCTAGATGCTCACCTGCACATAGAGAACCAGGATAGCTAATGGCATGACTTGCACACAGAGAACTGGGATAGCAAATGGCTGGATGCTCACCTGCACTTAGAAAACTGGGATAGCTAATGGCTGGATGCTCACCTGCACACAGAGAACTGGGATAGCTAATGGCTGGATGCTCACCTGCACACAGAGAACTGAGATAGCTAATGGCTGAATGCTCACCTGCACATAGAGAACCGGAATATCTAATGGCTGGATGTGCACCTGCACTTAGAAAACTGGGATAGCTAATGGCTAGATACTCACCTGCACGTAGAGAACTGGGAGAGTTTATGGCTGGATGCTCACCTGCACACAGAGAACTGGGATCACAGCATTACTGTGGCCATTGGAACTGCCTAGGATGGTAGATAGTGCCTATGTCGCAGATATCCAGGCAATCAGGATAGCAACAGAGAAATTATTTAAAACCAACCATGGTACACAGCCTTTGTCGCTATTGACAGATGCAAAATCAGTACTTGTGGTGCTCCTGTCTGGGAAATTGCCAGTACTACAGACACTACTATCTGATTAAGCCAACCAGTCAGAATGAAAAGAGAGTTGATGAAAGACATAAAACAGAGGCAAGTGAAGTATTTCGGCCTTGTTAAAAGACATAGAAGTTAGTTGCATATCCTTTACAGGATGTTGCAGTCAACACCAGCATTTTCTGCTGTATGATCTCTTGACAAGTTTACATTCAGTAGTTTGCCATTGCTTTCTGAATGACCGGCACCCATACCATTTCGTGAAAATTCAACGTAAGACGGTATGCTGCCAAATCCCCACAGCTGTGTTTTGAACGCAGGTATGCTGGAATTACGAACTGCGTCCGTAACACCTTCGCCACGGAGCCAGCATAAAAGACATAACATTAATAAAAGCCATACTGAAGGGTAAGGTTGAAGACAAGCAGGCAAGAGGCAGACAATGAAACAAGTGGGAAGATAACATCAAGAGATGGAACATCAAGATAACATCAAGAGATGGAACATCAATCTGACAGAATGTACAATAAAGGCAAGAGACAGTGTTGGAGATCCATTGCAGCCAACCTTTATTGAGGAGACAGCATCTGATTGATTGATAACTTTATGTAATTACACATCAATATAGCTTTGATAATGTCTGCAAAATATGGGGGATAGCCCCATGTACTCAATAATACTCGAGTGTGTAAATGGGTCGTTTACTTTCTTACTGACTCATCAATACAGATCTGACAATACCCACACAGGGCTTCCATTAAAATATATCAGCACTAGAAGCTTTAAAGAAAGAAAATTTGCACTAGACAAGGGGAAATACGCACAGCAAGTAAGAGGTTCTGAGCTTATCCTCAGCTTAAGCTCATGGCTGAGATCATATCCTCAATTTCACCTCATGTTTGAGAACGTATCCTTAATGTCACCTCATGGTTACAAACTTATCATCAACTTCACCTCATGGTTGCAAACTTATCAGCTCCAAATCATGGTTTAAACTTATCATTAAATTCAACTCACTGGTGCAAACTTATCATCAACTTCACCTCATGGCTGGAAATTTATCAACTTAAACTCATGGGTGAGAGCTTATCATAAAATTCACCTCATGGTTGCAAACATATCAACTTCAACTCATGGTTACAAACTTATCATCAACATCATCTCATGGATACAAACGTATCATCAACTTCAACTCATGGTTGAGAACTTATTATCAAATTCACCTCATGATTGCAAACTTATCACCTTCAACTCATGGTTGCAAACTTATCATCAACTTCACCTCATGGCTGCAAACATATCAACTTCAACTCATGGTTGAGAACTTATCATCAAATTCACTTCATGGTTGCAAATTTATCAACTTCAACTCATGGTTGACAACTTATCATCAACTTCACCTCATGCCTATGACATCAGTTTGTAACCAAACAGCTGCAGATAAAATATACAAAATATGCTATATGTTTTGCAACAACAATGAAATCTATGAATGACTTATATTGCTGTCTACCTCAGTTCGTGCTTTGAACTTAGCAAGCTCCTGTTCAATTGCTTGAAGTCTGACTTTTAATTCACGTTCATCTTTAGTCTCGAGCAGTGCTCTCTCTCCAAACTTCTCGGATGGATCTGTGGCAGTAGCTGGATTATGCAATCCCACACGACTAAACAGTGGTGGCTGTGTGATATATGTGATTACATAGTGCCATATGTGAGATTATACGTGCAAATTCAATCAGTGATAAAGATTGTGAATAATTGTTGAGTACATTTGAAGTAAGACATTGATAATATGCAGTGATTACAAAACAAACCACATCATTCAAAATTAAATGGTACAGAAATTTGCTGAGAATATTTTGAACAAAAATAAACTAAACAAACTTATGGAGGCCAGCATGGAAGAATGGATAAGAGCTTTCGCTCATAAACATCCCATGTGCTGATATCGAGGTAGCGGGAAGCGGGACTAAAATGTTGACTTCTCATCCTTGACTTTGGGTCGTAAATTACAAGAACCTAAGAAGTCAGAGTGGGCTCGCCTGGTGGCGAGGGACACTGGTTATAGGGAAAGCTAATCCACACACAAATATCAGTCCAGTGAACCATAAACAGAAGCATGTGTATGGCATACGCTTGAGTTCAAAGCAAATGGGGGGAAAAAAATCACACATTCACTAACTTGCTTGCACACATGTTCACAAACACACATGTTCACAAACACACATGTTCACAAACACACATGTTCACAAACACACCTGTTCACAAACACACCTGTTCACAAACACACATGTTCACAAACACACATGTTCACAAACACACATGTTCACAAACACACATGCACACATTTTTCCAGTTGTCACAATATGTTCTAGTTATTGTCGTCTCATAATGTGGCCAAAAAATGACGACTGTCTCTTTCTTATAGTCTTAAAAGTCAAGAGGATTAACTTCATTGCCCCGGGTTTTATTCCATATGGCTCGGTCTCTTTCTGCAGGGCAGCCTGCAGAAAATGTCGCAGAAAGCCCGAACTCCGTAGCTCCGGAAATGAACACCAGGAGTCTCCAAGGAAAATGGACACGTGAACTGAAAGACGTAGCCCAGATTTGAACCCACAACCTTCGGAACCCGAGACAACGGCTTGACCACTTTGCCATGGAGACGCCCTCTTTTTAATGCTTATGATAAATTCTCTTTGTGTCTTAGCCTCTTTCAAAGAATTTAGATTGCTCATTCTGGCTGTCCAAGGAATGTTCAGTTCTCTTCCATAAAACCAGATCTCTAAAGCTTCTGTTGATTTTTTTGCTTGTTTACTAATTGTCCAGGATTCACGGCCATTTGTTAGAACTGTTTCTATGTAACATGCAGATATTCTTTTTCTAACTTCCAGTGACAAGAATGTATTGCATAAGATGTTCTTCATTTTATAAAATACAGTTGCTGCTTGTCCTATTCTATTCTTTATCTCTGTGATGCAACTTCCATCTGATGTTATTCATATGCCTAGATAATTCTGCACTTGCCCCAAAATAACACAAATTACTTTAACTGTAAGTTAGGTATAATCCGTTTCTTTGATATCACCATTAATTATGTCTTCCTATTATCCAATCTAAGGCACATCTATAAATAGACATAACTGTGCATTTAATCATCAAGTTGTGATCCTATGTGATATATACCATCTATAAATGAAATGTAATATTGTGCATTTAATCATCAAGCTGTGATCCTCAATCATGTATACAATCTATAAATAGACACTACTGTGCATTTAATCATCAAGCTGTGATCCTATGTGAAGTATACCATCTATAAATAACAGATAACACTGTACATCCAATCATCAAATTTTATGATCCTGTGTGATGTATACCATCTATAAATAACAGATAACACTGTACATCCAATCATCAAGTTTTATGATCCTGTGTGATGTATACCATCTACAAATAGATAGCATTGTACATCCAGTCATAAAGCTTTGTGATCCTAAGTGATGTGTACCATCTATAAATAGATAACATTGCACATTTAATCATCTGTGATCCTCAGTACAGTATATCATCTATAAAAATAACATACTTGAGGAACTGGCCGGGGAGATAGCAATGACAGATAATCCTCCGTTGGCATCAGTATCTTCAGCTGGTCGTCGATGTTACTCAGGTTTTTAATCTCATCCGAGTCAGCAAAGTATCCTTCTCTTGATTGAAGAGTTGGCTGGTAAGCATTCACCTGACTCTGGGAAATGAAACAAATGTGTAGTATTTTAACTTTTTCAGTCCCAAGCCACATGTGTGGTTGGATTGGTTCTTTCCTTGGAATCCTCTCCATCAGGTGCTGCGTTCTTGTACTGTTTACATTTGGTTAAGACCATACTTGCCCATGTATAATCAGGGCCCTTAAATGAAGAAAAGAATAGGAAGACAGTAACCTCCCATATATGTTGTAAGAGGTGTTTAAGGAGGATTGGTCTTGTGGCTGCCCCACCCCATAAAAAAACTTTAGCTACAAAAATCCAATCTTGAACAAATCTAAAGAACTGGACAGACTCCAGTTAATTAAGAAGTGAGGGAACAACATTGGTGTTGATAAGAGACACTGAGGCTAGTATAAGAGGAATGTCCTCTCACTGGAACCCATAGTTTAAAAAAGTTAGTTGCATATCCTTTACAGGACATTTCAGTAAACCCCAGTATTTATGGCTGTTTGTGATTTCTTGACAAGTTTATATTCAGTAGTTTGCCATTGCTTTGTGAATGACCAGCACACAGACCATTGTATGAAAAACAATGCTAGGTGGTCTGCTTCCAAATCACCCACAACTGTTTTTCGAACGCACTATGCGAGATTACAAATTGTGTCCGTAATCTCTTCACCACAGAGCCGGCGGAACCTATACAGCAAACCAAATACAGGCAGACATTAAAATAAACGTGGAGAAGAAAACTAAAGACAGATATGAATAATATGGGAAGGACATAGAGCGAGCTGCAAGAGATAGCTAAGTTTAGGATCTCTTGGGATGAGTTGGCCAAGTCTTATGTTGCAATATGGGACAAAGGAGAGAAGAAGAAGAAATGAGAACTAAAGAAATCTGGCTATATCGGTGGTAATTTCTACTGTGTTTTTAACTTCTGAAGATAATTCCCTCATAATTTGTCTTTGTGGTTATCTCCCCTTCCTTGAGCATTGGCTGCGAGACCTGGGACTAAAAAATGTTGCATGTCCTTTGTAGGATGTTGCAGTCAACCCCAGGTTAATTTTCTAGGCATTTGTACAACCAATAGTTTGTCATTGCTTTCTGAATGAGAAATCAACGTATAAGTGCAACTTAATGTCCTACCAGAAACAAATGAAAATCATAAACTGATAAGATAAACTAGAAGTAGACAGTCAACATTTTTGGTCATGTTATGAGAAGAAATAAATTAGAGAACTTTGTGACAACTGGCAAGACTGAGGGGAAAAGAACAAGAGGAAGGCAGAGAAGTAAATACCTGGATGACTTGACCACGTGGGATGGTCGCAACAGGAACACTGAGCTGATCCACGACTCTGGTAAAGCTGGTGAGACATGACTGCCCATGCTTACTGGCATGGCACATGATGATGATGAATACCGATGTAGGGGATGAACTTCTTACCTTGCCATCAGCATACTGGAAGTTTAAGAGCAAGTGCTCTTATCTGTTTTACCACAGCAACGTTTTAGGGAGTTTAAACTAAAGTTTTCAACTGATTATTATTACTAGATCTGATCCAAATGTTCCATCATGTGATATCACAATAGAAGGAAGAATGCTTCACCAAGATGATACATTGAGGTGGGCAGAGGCAGTCATGATCAGAAGGAAGATGCATGATGGAGATTAAGAGCAGAAACAATCAAGCAAAAACAGCATTTCAGAAGGTGAAAAGTATCTTATGTAATAAATTTCATTAAATGTCAGTAAGAGAGTAAGAGAGTACTGATCTGTTAAATAGAACCTGTTCTGCTATATGGCAGTGAATCATCATATGTGAATGAACAAACTAGGAAGAACTTGAAAGCAACAGAAATGTGTTTTCGAGACGAATGTTGTGCTGGAATCCTGGACTGTCTGAGTAATTAACAAGTGCCTGGAAAAGGCTAATGACAATAGAACATTATATACAAATATAAGAAAGAGACAATGCTCTGTGGAAAAAGAGGCTTAGGAAAACATAGTGAACATATAATGAGATCTACAGAAAATATGTCAGGGATTCTGGTTGGTGGACATAATATAAATAACTTATGTTATGCTGATGACACCGTCTTAATTGCAACAAACCAGAAGAAACTACAGGAAATTATATATACAGTGGTTGTAGAAAGTGAAAAAATGGGCCTAAGTTTGAATAATAGAAAGACAGAAGTCATGGTGATATCAAAGAAACAGATTGTACCTAAATGTGCAATTAAAGTAAATACGTTATTTTGGGGCAAGTGCAAAAATTAAGTTATCTAGGCGCATGGATAACATCAGATGGAAAATGCATCACTGAGATAAAGACAGAATAGGAGAAGCAAAAACTGAATTCTATCAAATGAGGAATGTTTTGTGCAATAAGTCACTGTCCTTGAAAGTTAGAAAAAGAGTTATTGCATGTTACATAAAACTAATTTTAACATATGGCTGTGAATCCTGGACAATTAGTAAACACGCCAACAAGTCCATGGAAGCCTTGGACATGTGGTTTTATAGAAGAATGCTGAAAATTAATTCAACAGCCAAAAAGAGCAATCTGGACATTTAGAGGGAAGCTAAGTCAAACAGACAACTTAACATAAACATCAGAAAAAAGCGGTCAAAGTTTTTTGACCACGTTATAAGAAGACAAAACAATGGAATATGTCACGACAACGGGAAAGATTTGTGGAAAGAGAGATAGAGGAAGACAGCATGAGAAGAGTCTTGACAGCCTTGTGTCATGGCAGGGAAATGGGTCAACATATGAATTGATCCAGGCCGTTGGAGATTGCAATTTGTGGAGAAGCATGAATGCCCACGCCTGCCGGTAAGGCACGTGATGATGATGATGATGATGATGATGATGGTGATGATGATGATGGTGATGATGATGATGATGATGATGATGATGATGATGATGATGATGATGATGATGATGATGATGATGATGATGATGATGATGATGATGATGATGATGATGATGATGATGATGATGGTGGTGGTGGTGGTGGAAAAAAATTGTGAAGATTGGAAAGATCAGTGGTAGAAGATGCAGAGATAGACCAAGAGAAATGATGCTGGATGGACTGAGGCGGTAGCATGGAGGAATATCATCAACAGAACTGAGCCAGAACTGAGCCAGAACATCAGGAATCAAAATTTGTGGAGATGTACGAACACCGTCGCTAGTTGGCAGAACACATGATGATGATGATGATGATGATGATGATGATGATGAATAGGGGGAGGACATGGAGAGAGCTGCAGCTGATGGCAACAAATAGAACAACTTGGCTTGGAGAGTTGGTTGAGGGCCGAGTTCCCATAGAGAATAAAGGACAGCAGAAGAATAACTTCAACATCCCAAGATAGCTCCAAAGAAATTATCAGATAATTACAGATAAAAATGTCAACATACTGTGGCTTCATCTGAAGCTCCATCTTCTGGCCCTGACAGGTCATCAAGTCCTTCCAGCAGCTCTGCTAATCGCTTCTTCTCATCATCGGTCATGGAAGTAGACTGATCTGCATTACCGGCTAACTGAAGGGGGGAAACCATAATGTACGTAATTAACTCAGACATCTGTATGTGACTTCCTATCAAATCTTTCAACATTTGTATGTGACTTCCTATCAAATCTTTCAACATTTCTATGTGACTTCCTATCAAATCTGTCAACATTTCTATGTGACTTCCTATCAAATCTTTCAACATGTATGTGACTTCCTATCAAATCTTTCAACATTTGTATGTGACTTCCTATCAAATCTGTCAACATTTCTATGTGACTTCCTATCAAATCTGTCAACATTTCTATGTGACTTCCTATCAAATCTTTCAACATCTGTATGTGACTTCCTATCAAATCTTTCAACATTTGTATGTGACTTCCTATCAAATCTGTCAACATTTCTATGTGACTTCCTATCAAATCTTTCAACATCTGTATGTGACTTCCTATCAAATCTTTCAACATTTGTATGTGACTTCCTATCAAATCTGTCAACATTTCTATGTGACTTCCTATCAAATCTGTCAACATTTCTATGTGACTTCCTATCAAATCTTTCAACATCTGTATGTGACTTCCTATCAAATCTTTCAACATCTGTATGTGACTTCCTATCAAATCTTTCAACATTTGTATGTGACTTCCTATCAAATCTGTCAACATTTCTATGTGACTTCCTATCAAATCTTTCAACATCTGTATGTGACTTCCTATCAAATCTTTCAACATTTGTATGTGACTTCCTATCAAATCTTTCAACATTTGTATGTGACTTCCTATCAAATCTTTCAACATTTGTATATGATTTCCTATCAAATCTTTCAACATTTGTATATGATTTCCTATCAAATCTTTCAACATTTGTATGTGATTTCAAATCAAATCTTTCAACATTTGTATATGATTTCCTATCAAATCTTTCAACATTTGTATGTGACTTCCTATCAAATCTTTCAACATTTGTATATGATTTCCTATCAAATCTTTCAACATTTGTATGTGATTTCAAATCAAATCTTTCAACATTTGTATATGACTTCCTATCAAATCTTTCAACATTTGTATATGACTTCCTATCAAATCTTTCAACATTTGTATATGACTTCCTATCAAATCTGTCAACATTTTGTATCCAACCTGGGAGAATCTTGATGGTGGAGTGCTTAAGTCATCACTTCATAAGGCGATGAAGGTCAGCTCAGAAGGTCACATATTAATTTTCAGACTGTTATCTGGTTTGTGAGTACAATTTTTCTAAACCCCTAAAGATTGTCCACAGAACTACGGAGTTCGTGCTCAGTGTGATGCTTTCAGAAGCTGATCTGCAGAGAGAGGCTGAGCTGTATGGAAAGAAGCACAGTGCATGAAGTCCATCCTCTTGCCTTTTACTCCTTTAAACAGTAATATGTGACTTCAAAACAAATCTGTGAAATGTTACACATGATTGCATATCAAATCCAGTTTGAGTGCCAAGCAACTTATATAGGTAGAACAGAATGACAATTAGCAAATCAGGTAACGAGATATAGACCAGTGTGGGAGGAAAAGAGAGTTAATCAGTCTTCAAGACAGGTCATAAAATGCTGAAGTCAGCTTCATGAAACATTTATTTATTAACAGCCATATAGTTTAGAAAGAAAAGGTGTTCCATATACTGTATTTGACCAACAATAATAACTTGCTCAAATATATAAAGGTATTATCAAATAGGCGGTTCCAACCAGTTCTATGCAAACAAAAATACTTCATTTTAAATCTGAGATTACCATGGGAATAACATGCTCCATATTCAAACAGTACCAGTGACTATGTGTTTGAAGTATTTAATCCTACCAGACCAATGTACCAATTTTTCGGTAATTTCCTAATCTGCCGCTAAAACGCTGAACTTAATTTCCGGTATTTTGCCTAGAACATGAAAAAAATGCGTCACAAACTAAATATAACCAACCAATCGTGGTCAAACCTCATGGTTAGCCTTTGCAAATGTCTGCTACCAGATGTTTGAATTGACTTTGTGTGGTTTAACGCGAAAAAATTCTGAAAATTCAGATTGAAACGAGCGGCTGATAAACCAAGCACTTCAACAAGAAAGTGAAGTAGGCCTAGGCTTTTCACAGTCCAACCGGTGATCGATACTTTGGTTTATTCAGACTGGATTGGCACACAAATGTGGAATATCGGCGCTAGATGAAAGGCTGACCTATTTTCTACAATGTCTCCAAGTTACATCTTATTCTAACCACTTATTTGCATGTAACTAACATTTTTCTATATCATGTTGGTTTTTTTTCTCTTTAATGCTCAGGAGCCCAGGTAATAGGGACAGTTAGGTTCAAGGCTTCAGGTCTGGTAGGGTTAAGCTGAAGTATAATTCATTTATTCACTTCATGTGATATGTAACACTGCAGCATGCACATGATGAGTTGTAGTAAGATATGCCTGGCAAGGAATTGTGCAAAATATTGTTTATAACTTATGTGTTTAAATTCTGTGAACATTTATGAATGTTTTATATAACATCTTTTAACATTTATGGGTGATATATATATTGCCTTCTACAAACCCACATTGTTCCTCTCATATTTCAGGTTGTATTTTCTTCATAACTCTTTGCATGATAATTCTTAGCAAAATCTTTGTGATGTGGCTCATTATACTAATTTTTCGATGTTGATCACATTCCAAGGCTTCTGATTTCTTTGGGATTGCAATAAATACAGAATTACATAATTCATGAGGTATATCTCCAGTATCATATATGGTATTCAAGAGTCTGGTAACTTTATCTATTCCGTATTCTTCTAAAGCATTAATCATTTCTGTTGTGATGCTGTCTGAACCGGGGATCTTGCCAGATTTCATATGGTTAAGAGCATTCTGAACCTCCATCTTCAAAATTGATGGTCCTTCATTATTATTTTGAATATCATACTGTTCTTCTCTGTTATCACCATAAAGGTTTTTCACATAATCTGACCATACATGCAAAATCTGATCTTTTTCTATTATGATTTTTCCATCTTCTGTCTTTAGACAGCCTGCTGATGTATGTGTTCTTTGATTAGTAAGCTCCTGAATTCTTTTGTGTATTAGTTTGGTATTTTTACTGTTGTGTTGTGTTTCAATTTCTATGCAATTTTTCTCGAGATGTTATAGACGGGTTCTAAGAATATCTTGGATACAGAACAGAACAAATGTATTCACACAACAAGATCTGAATACTGAAGAAGGCTGGCTACTAAAGACGATAAAACAAAGAAATTTGAAATATTTTGGTCACTTGAAACATGATGAAAGTTTGGAGAGAACAATAATGGAGTATATGTCCAGGAAGAGAGGAAGAAGAAGGCCAAAGAGAAGATGGGTGCAGGATGTGGCGGATGATCTCCAGATGGGTGTATTGAATACGGGACATCTTGCTTATGACCAAGAAGTTTTCCGGAAGGTTGTTATGGGAGTGAGGTTCTGCAAAGGACATGCTACTGAATGAATGAATGAATACAAATACTAAAATTTATGGTAAAAATTGTTCCCACTAGGCATTGCCCTGGAGTCTGTTGACAATGAAATACTTACAAACCTGTTGGGGGAAATACCACCAGCCTAGGCCTAATCCTGTATGTCCTGTGCTGAACTGGGAACTGGTTATATCTTCATATGCCTCTCCACAGGTCTACAGTTGCAGTACTGGTCTTGCACACCCCACTGATGTGTGTTGCCGGGGCCCATAAGGGAAGCAAAGAATAGCAACACTGTAGCCTACCACGCATGTCGTAAGAGGCGACTAAGGAGGCTTTGATGGTTCCATTGCCCTGATACTGAGTGAGTGCGTGGCGCGACACTGTGAGCTGTGAGTTTCATGTGAAATGCTTTTGAATCTGCCTGAGGTTTTTTGGAATGTGACTGCATGTTCGGAGTGATGGCAGATGGCTATGTCCCAGAGTTGACCGGTTTTTGCCTTATGCAAAAATGCGTGGCTGCTGGGCTTCTGGTTGACTGCCGCTACCATCGACGATGAACTGTATTTCGTGGACTGTGTGGGTGAACATCTAAGAAACATACAGATGGGAAAATGACTGCTGATTCCATCAGAGATGAACTCTGGGTTTCATGGGGGACTGGTGTGTTGACATTCTGGCGGCGGCATTATGCACAGTGTATCTATGCGGGCTGTTGTATGTCGAGATTCCTGTCTTTTCCACTTTTCACCTTGGACAGTGGGGAGCGTTTTGTGTGATATTCACTGGCACAGGAACGGAGCATAATGGGGACAATCCGTTACTGTGAAGTTGGAACTGTGACTAACTAACTAACTAACTAACTAACCCCACTGAATTCTGGGCATGGACTGGGGAAGGAGGACTCTGCAGTACAATTATGGCAGAGATGGTATTTTAGTACCACTTTGTAAGAAAAGTCTCTACATCAACTTCATTCTGATAAAGTCCTTTTCAGGCGAAAGCAACCTAAATGCATTTACGTCGAACTTAAAAGTTAAAACTCAGGGTCTCCCAGAAAAGTCACAAACAACCATATGGTAACAACTGACAAGATTGCTGGGAGAAGAGAAAGAGGACAGCGCTGACACGCCAGGTCACACATCTGGATCAGTTAATGTAAACAGTGTTCATCCCCTACTCCATGAGAAGACATGCGTGCCTCCAACACTCACCTCTTTATTCCTCTTTATAAAGTCTTTCTTGTGCCGAGAATCTTTGGTTTCAAGTTTAGTTTGGGATTTTGCTGACCTTGAAGTTGTCTTCAGCAAGGACTCAGCTCTGGCGCATCCTGCAATGTATGAAAAAATGGTATAGATAAAGAAAGTCCATAGTAGATAGGGAGCCACAGCACTGGAGCAGCTAGATGCTTGCCTGCGGTACTGGTGGTTTGAGGTTTGATCCACGTCAGGGTGATTTTATTTTTGGGCACTTGCTCAATTTGAACTCAAGCATAGTCCATACACACTATTTATAGTAGTGCTGGACTGAATTTTGCATGTGGGTTAGCTTTTATCTATTAACAGTGTTCTTTGCCATCTGGCGAACCCACACCTGACTTCAGAGGTACTTTTAATTTACGTCCCCAAGTCAAGGACGACAGGTCAACATTTTAGTCCAACTGTCCGGTGTAGGGGTTGAACCGCTTACCTCGGCATCAACACACTAGATGTTTAAGAACATGTATTCTTATCCATTCGGCCATGCTGACCTCTGGGCGATTTCAAATGTTAAAAATTGACCTGAGCTCCAGGTCTAACCAACCTAAAAGTGGTACCAGGAAATGTTTTGGGAGGTGAAGGCGCTGGTATGATGCCAACCACATCACCCAGTGAGTGCCAACCACATCACCCAGTGAGTGCCAACCACATCATCCAGCGAGTCCAACCACATCATCCACTGAGTGCCAACCACATCATCCAGCGAGTCCAACTACATCATCCACTGAGTGCCAAAGCCATCACCCAGTGAGTGCCAACCCCATCATCCAGTGAGTGCCAACCCCATCACGCAGTGAGTGCCAACCACATCACCGACTGAGAGCCAACTGGTCTATACAAATATGGGTGTGGCTCTACACACACAATACTCCTGAAACATTTAAAAGGGACCTTTATTTGTATAAGGTGTATTTGTAACGACTGTACAGTGTATGAAAATACTGCCGGTCCAAGTTTTGTATTCACCCTCTGTAAAGTTCATGCAACATAACAGGTAAATACAAAACTTGGACCGGCAATATTTTCAAACACTGCAGTCTTTAAAAGTACATCTTGTACTTGTTACTAAGCAGATGTCAGCGCTGTGGCGAAAGGGTTACAAAAACAATTCACAATCCCACATTCAAAACACAGCTGCGGGTGTCTTGGAGGCAGGCTGCCTTGCGCTGGTTTTCATACAATGATATGAGTGACAGTTGCTCAGAAAGCAATGGAAGACTACTGAATGCAAACATGTCAAGAAATCACAAACAGCCAATAAATGTGACGTCATGTAAAGGATAAACAACAGAGTAGATACTGCTGTTGGGGCAGGAAGTGTTAGGACTTTACATGCTCTAGGTCACAACACATGAGGTAGGACGGCAGCTTCCCTCTCTTGTTACCTTTCCTTCCCTGGAATTTCCAGGCAATTCTGAAAATTATCTGAGAATTTAACTTGAAAAAAAAATCTACCGTCTGCTGGGGATTGAATCAGGACAACTATATGGCAGGCGAGCTCATTAACCACTATTCCACCACACAAATGTATAGCAGAAGTGACAACTGCAGAAAATGTTCTTTGAAATCAATCAAAATGTCCTCCCCCGATGTTTCTCCACCTTGCCGTGGTGGGGGAGCTTGCGTGTCCCATCTACCCCATGTGCTTGCCGATGGATGAAAAACTACATATCGGACGGCATATGGGATAGGGACCAGACTAAGAGAGACACAACCTGCTGCTCTGCAGGTAGACTGAGGATAGCAGTCAAAATTTAAGCTCCGGCGCACGAAGCCACCGAAAAATGGAGGTGAGATACTGGGCATGCTACATGCCCAGTTCAGATACTTGTCCGAAGGCTCTCAGCTGGGGGATATGAGGGATCCACGGATGAGAGGGCCTGGCTGTTTCTCGCCCACTGCTGTACGGAGGTAAGGTGCTGAGCCGGCAGCACATGTAGCCTGCCTCGTGAGCGAGTACTAAAAGGTGGAAAAACACCCTGGTCGCACGTTCCGATGAAGGTCTTTAACCGTACTCATGGAGTGAGTGTGGTCAAAGGTGGAAAATTGTCTCGATGACACGAAATGGAACGCCTGGCTTGCGAATCCATTACGTGGCAGACCAAAGGAAAAGCTTGCTGTGTGGAAGCCGAAATAAGAGTCTAACTTGTCTCGAACCTGAGGAAGGCTAACCTCATTAAAAATGCCCGCTGAAGCCAGAAGTGTCAGCCTACGGGCGGCAAAATAAAAATGACACTACGCAACTACGTCTGAGTGAAATGTCTTTCGTGACCGGAAAAGCTCTAACTAGTCTTCCCTCGTGCTAGGAAAATCTACCTTGTTTCCGAATGCCGCTCTTGCTCGGAACAGCTCTGACTGGGTAGTTCTCCTAATGTCCTTCATGCCTGGAACAGCTCTGAAGGGCACAGAGACAAGCACATGTCCGAACCGAAAACTTGCTGAGTGGATACCGTCTGCAGACTGGCCTGGTTTGTGCGGGAGCGGCCCGTGGTGAAGGAACGCCCAATATATTGAAGTGAGGATTAAAGCAGCCATGAGCAGGACGTGACGATTCCCTCGGTAAGCCCAGGATCAGGGCGCTATGTGTCAGCCCTGCAAATATGGAAGCAACCTTGGATGGCGGAAAATGCTATGGACTGTCCCTGCCTTCCTTTGAGGGATGACCGTTGTCCTCGACCGTTCCAACTTGGCCAGCTGGGTTTGTAGATGGCACCACAAAAGTGAGAGTCTCCTAGGAATGCTACCTGGTCAAAAAAAGCACGCTATCGTCGGATGTGTTGGCCTATGGGTTTCGGCCCAAGGGCGCATAACAGACACACCGCAATCACATCTGAAAAAACACTCCGGATGAATGAAAAGAAGAAGAATCAAAATGTCAGGTTTGTTTTTAAAAGGATCACTTTGATTCAACACTGATACCATGCTCCAGACTCCTCCCATAGATCACACAAAGAGCATCTCAACACAGTGCATGAACTCTGTGAGGATCCAGATGTGTATACCAGAACCACACAAGCAATCAACATTCTTTTGTGGGTAGGCTTTTTCATTTTGAAATGTAGCCTGGGCAGCTTGCTATCTGACCTGCTCCTTTTTATTTCCATCTTCTGAAGGAGTTTTAATGTGTGTAACATGCACACAGGTCCTCCAGGACATACACATAGGTCCTCCAGGACATGCACAGAGGTCCTCCAGGACATGCACATAGATCCTTCAAGACATACACAGAGGTCCTCCAGGATGTGTGTGCTTGTCTGAGAAGGCTAGATGTCTGATCCACTACCCCAGGAACATCACTATCATCAAGTGCCCTGCCAGCTGGCGTAGGTATTCATGTCTCTCCACAGATCTCGGTCTTTGGTGTTATGAATTAACTCAGCTGATGATATTCCTCCATGCCACCATCTGAATCCATTCAGCATCATTTCAGGATCAGTGAGAGTATAATATTCTTTTCTTATTATGTAAAAAACAAGTATCCACATCAAGAATCATACCAGGTCTGAGATGGACATAGTACTTCGAAGCCGCTCCACTCATTGCACTGGGTTTTCCCCCCCAATTAATCTCAGTCTATCTCTGTGCAAAGCAGATGAAAGCATCGTACAGAGCATGAACTCTGAACTTTGAATATTTAACTCTAACGTCAAATCAGAACTGTTGTACAGATCAGAAACATGGAGAAAGACTAGAACAATGACTAATCAACTACAAAACTGCAATAATTGGCGTCTGCGCTGAAAAGAATAACTAAAGTGCTATGTCAGAATCACCAATGTAGAGCTCATGAGAGAACAACAGAAATTCCAATGAATTAAGATTTGAGGAACAATGATACAGGCGCTGTATAGGACACCCACTGAGAAAACCTGGTAACAGTGCAACTAGAAAATTATTCCTTTGGAACCCACAGCAAAAAAGAAATTAGGATATTTAGTATGAACATTAATATCTATATGATAGACATAACCTCTTATACATACATTCTAAGTAATGTGTCACGTGTTGAAAACAAAGTCTATGTAATATTATATACAAAGTGAATACTGAACTATATATGACATGACAATTAGTATAAAAATTTGTAAATATATGACAGACAGAACTTCATTCAAATTATTTTATAAATATGGCATTTGCTTAAAAATGATTTCTATGTTAAATTATGTACAAAATTAATGTTAATGATATATAATGTTCGATAATCAATATTCATAACAGTATGATAGACAGAACTTCATCATACATACATTATAGATCAATATAACATATACTAAAAAACGATAGCTATGAAAATGCATAAACAAAAAGAATGCTAAACTATGTACAATGTATAATATAAGGAGGGTTGAACAGGATACTGAAAACAAAAATAAATAAATAAATAAAGGGAGCCTTAAGAACACAGTGAGAAGAGAATTAGAGGTAGATATGAATAATATTGGGAGGCCTTGGAGGGAGTTGAAGGTGACAGCAAAGAAACGTATAGTGTAAAATGAGTTGGCTGAGAGCCTATGCTTCACTTGAGGGTAAAATGCAGCAAAAAGAAGATGGTGATGAGGATTTCCAGTATATCACATGGAGAAATCACGAACAAATGAACTTAATGTGTTTACCATCTGGTTTTGTTTCCTCTTTACCAGTCTGCACTTTTCCATCACTCTTTCTCCACAATGCCTCATTTTCTTCAACCTGAGTTTGAAACACCGGTGGGAGATCTGTCTCATCCTCTACAGTAATTCCTACAAGCAAAAGAACATTGCTTCCTTTAGATCTTCATCACCAGATCCATTGGTGTAACAACTAACAGTGAAAGTACAATTTTCTCATCATGTACAGAAATACCCACAAGTACAATGTTCTCATATACAGTAATATTCACAAGTACAATTTTATCATCTATAGTAATACCTACAAGTACAATTTTCTCATCATCTACAATAATATTCACAAGTACAATTTTCTCATCATCTACAGTAATACCCACAAGTACAATTATCTCATCATCTACAGTAATACCCACAAGTACAATTATCTCATCATCTACAGTAATACCCACAAGTACAATTATCTCATCATCTACAGTAATACCCACAAGTACAATTATCTCATCATCTACGGTAATACCCACAAGTACAATTATCTCATCATCTACAGTAATACCCACAAGTACAGTTATCTCATCATCTACAGTAATACCCACAAGTACAGTTATCTCATCATCTACAGTAATAGCTATAAGTACAATTTTCTCATCATCTACAGTAATACCCACAAGTACAATTTTCTCATCATCTACAGTAATAGCTATAAGTACAATTTTCTCATCATCTACACTAATACTCACAAGTACAATTTTCTCATCATCTACAATAATACCCACAAGTACAATTTTGTCATCATCTACAGTAATAGCTATAAGTACAATTTTCTCATCTACACTAATACCCACAAGTACAATTTTCTCATCATCTACAGTAATAGCTACAAGTACAATTTTCTCATCATCTACAGTAATACCCACAAGTACAATTTTCTCATCATCTACAGTAATACCCACAAGTACAATTTTCTCATCATCGACTGTAATAGATACAAGTACAATTTTCTCATCATCTACAGTAATACCCACAAGTACAATTTTCTCATCACTTATAGTAATACCTTCAAGTACAATTATCTCATCATCTACAGTTAGTTAGTTAGTTAGTTAGTCGACAGATCATCCTCGTTGCACATCGAACCATTCAGTCCATAAGTGCTTGGATCCCCTCCTCAGCAAATCCCGCAGCGTGTAGCGGCTAACGACGCCAG
Organism: Cepaea nemoralis; assembly: GCA_014155875.1. Lineage (NCBI taxonomy): Eukaryota > Metazoa > Mollusca > Gastropoda > Stylommatophora > Helicidae > Cepaea > Cepaea nemoralis. The sequence continues at coordinate 255,325 of JACEFZ010014350.1, read as the reverse complement.
TTCTGTGTTGGTTTATCAATCTTCTTTGGCTTCCTGCGTAGTGTTCTTGTTTGGCCACCCCTCTTTTAATTTGCTGCTCCCGCAGTCTGGCCATTGTTGTAGATTCACAGTCATCACTTGGTTCTCGCAAAAGTCTCACTTCTCGTAGAGCATTCAGAATGTCAGCCTGGTCCATGGCGCGTCCGCCCTCCACAGTAGCCTCACCTGCGAGCTTGTCAGCCCGCTCATTTCCTTGTACTCCCGCATGACCTGGCACGAAGATGAAACTAATCTTTGCCAGCCGAGACCGCTTCAGAGGCAGCAACCATTCTCTTTGGATCGACCCCTCCTCTATCCTCTTGATCCAATTTTCTCATCATCTACAGTAATACCCACAATTACAATTTTCTCATCATCTACAGTATTACCTACAATTACAATTTTCTCACCATCTACAGTAATACCCACAATTACAATGTTCTCATCATCTACAGTAATACCCACAAGTAACATCATTTTCAGGTCTGTATCACTCTGCTTTCTCCTTGCTCTTTTTCCATTAATCTTACCATCTCTCACTAAGTTTTTCAGTTTATTTCTACTGATTATATGCCCAAATAATCGTGACTGTCTGCGTCTAATTTCTCGAATCAATTTACGGTTTTCATCTGTTAAAAGACAATTACTTTACCTCAAAACTTACATACCTTCATTATGACTAGCAGGTGGCTCAAGAGCGAGAAACTTGTCTGTATTAATTTTGATATCTTGTGGTATATTTACTCCTTTTGTCAACTCTGCAATTTCTCTTCGCATGCTGAAATGATTATAGTAAAACTCAAGCTTTGTGACTGTTCTATACATATGGAAATTCAGGTCTATTGATTCACAGTGACGTAATGAAATGTTACATATGTCTCAGGTACAGATGAACATACAGGAGGCCATGTCTGCCTGTTTCACACATGTAAGATCTTCAGTGGCGTCACTGGGGTTGGTGTCACCCAGTGCGGTAAACTCTTGGTGTCACCCCTCTAGACTTTCACCATGGTATTCTTCCGAGTGTTCCTGTACCATATATAATCGCATATAGTAATGTTTGTAAAATAAGTCAAAAAGTTAATAAGGACATAAGAAAGAAAACAAATTGAACAATATAACTTCAATACTTCAGGTAAAACATAAATAAAGAACTTCGACAAACTCGGACAAAGTTAAATTTTTGTTATTTTGCTATGTCTGCTTTGTCAAATTTGCAATTTTTTTTATTTTGGTGTCACCCCTTGATGGTGTCACCCGGTGCGGCCTGCACCCCCCGCACCCCCCTAGTGACGCCCCTGAAGATCCTTCAGCAGTTTGGAAATCATACAGAAATGGCTGTAACTTACAACTGCCCTGGCAAAATATTGGGAAAGTTGTTCAGAATGGTATTCTATTTTCACTCTCTCACTTTGAACTCAAGCGTATTCCATACTTTCTACTTCTAGTAGCACTGGATTGAATTTTGTGTGTGGATTAGATTTCCCTATTGCCAGTGTCCCTCACCCTCAGGTGAACCCACTCCGACTTCAGAGGTACTTGCAATTTAAGTCCCAAAGTCAATGACAAGAAGTCAACATTTTAGTCCAACTGTCCGGTGAAGGGGTTCAACTCCTTACCGCAGCATCAGCACACCGGATGTTTAAAAACAAGTGCTCTTATTCGTTTGGCCATACTTATCTGGTAATAAATTGACTTTTCGTTGCTTTAATTGCTAAAATACATTATTTCAAATGATATTTCACTGCTAATATAACAGATTTCTTACCGTTTTTCTAGAAGGATTCTTTTCCTCTTGACTTCTTTCTCTATTTGCATTTTTTCAAAAAGGATCTTATCTAGTTTTCTCATCTTCATGATGGCCTCTCTCAGCTTAGGATCCATATCTTCTAAGTTTTCCACTTCAGTTTCTAGACTTTTCTCAAAAGGAGTTGTTCCGGATGTACAGCCATTTTCTATTGCCTTGATGCGTCTATGGTAGCTATTCAGTTCATCTTTCATTTCATCGCGGACCTGCAACACAACATAACAGTTTAGGAAGTCATGTGAATTAACTCTTTTTTGTCCCAGGCAGCTGTAAAATTAACTCTGCTCTTTTTAATATTTTAACTACTCCACATAGATGGGTCTTATTTAACCTTCTTCTGTCACAGACATTTTTTATCAGAACTCCCGTCACAGACATTATCTTAACTCATTCTGTCACAGACAGTTATTATCTCAACTCATTCTGTCACAGACAGTTTTATCTTAACTCATTCTGTCACAGACAGTTATTATCTGAACTCATTCTGTCACAGACAGTTATTATCTCAACTCATTCTGTCACAGACATTTATTATCTTAACTCATTCCAAAACAGACAGTTACCAACTCAACTCATTCTGTCACAGACAGTTATTATCTTAACTCATTCCAACACAGACAGTTATTATCTTAACTCATTCTGTCACAGACATTTATTATCTCAACTCATTCTGTCACAGACATTTATTATCTTAACTCATTCCAAAACAGACAGTTACCAACTCAACTCATTCTGTCACAGACAGTTATTATCTTAACTCATTCCAACACAGACAGTTATTATCTTAACTCATTCTGTCACAGACAGTTATTATTTTAACTCATTCTAACACAGACAGTTATTATCTTAACTCATTCTGTTACAGACAGTTATTATCTTAACTCATTCTGACACAGACAGTTATTATCTTAACTCATTCTGACACAGACAGTTATTATCTTAACTCTTTCTGTCAGACAGTTATTATCTTAACTCTTTCTGTCACAGACAGTTATTATCTTAACTCATTCTGTCACAGACAGTTATTATCTTAACTCATTCTGACACAGACATTTATTATCTTAACTCATTCTGTCACAGACAGTTATTATCTTAACTCATTCTGACACAGACAGTTATTATCTTAACTCATTCTGACACAGACAGTTATTATCTTAACTCATTCTGACACAGACAGTTATTATCTTAACTCATTCTGACACAGACAGTTATTATCTTAACTCATTCTGTCACAGACAGTTATTATCTTAACTCATTCTGACACAGACAGTTATTATCTTAACTCATTCTGTCACAGACATTTATTATCTTAACTCATTCTGTCACATATAGTTATTATCTAAAATCATTCTGACACAGACAGTTATTATCTTAACTCATTCTCACACAGACAGTTATTATCTTAATTCATTCTGTCACATACAGTTATTATCTCAACTCATTTTGTCACAGTTATTATTTGAACCCCTGTCACAGACAGTTTATTTGTAACTGTTTCATTTATTCTCCATGTTTCTGATCCATACAGCAATACTGATTTTACATTAGAGTTAAATATTCTGAGTCTGGAACTAGTGTTAACTTTTCAGCTACAGTCTGTGTATGTTAAACAATACATTGTTTTTTATATGTTTTACATTTGATCTGAGCAATCTAAAGAAATATGGCCATATATTTTAACATGCAGCATAGTATAGGGTGTATTTTTAATGACTATGCAATGTTTGCAAACATTGCCGGTCCAAGTTTTGTATTCATCCTCTGTAAAGTCCATGCAACAAAATAGGTAAATACAAAACTTGGACCGGCAATGTTATCAAACACTGCACAGTCATTAAAAATACGCCTTGTATATGTCTCTATTCTTCTTCTTCTTTCGTTTGCTTGAAATTTATCTATAACTACAATGTTGTCAATGGGATGAATTTAACCATCTTATTTTAGTTCGCTTAGTGGTCCACATAGTTTATCTTCCACTGTAGTCTCTCTAGGCCAGAAGGTTTGCCTAGATATGTCGTAGTTTGGGCAATCTTTGAGTATGTGATCTGCTATCTGCGGGGCCATTCCACATATACACATGGTTGACTCAGGAGTCTTGAATTTTGTGTAAATGTGGTTGCATAATCTTTTGTGTCCTGTTTTGAGGTTACAGAAAGATGATTTGTTCTAGTCTGTCCATTATGTGGTATTGGTCTTGGACAGGTTTTGGTGGCTTCTAATTGATTTGATCATACTTTATATGCCTCTATAAAAAAGGTGGTTCTTGAGCAGGTTTTGGTGGTTTCTGACTGATTTGATCATTCTTTATATGCCTCTATAACAAAGGTGGCTTCTTGAGCAGGTTTTTACTGATTTGATCATTCTTTATATGCCTCTATAAAAAAGATGGCTTCTTGAGCAAATTTTGGTGGTTTCTGACTGATTTGATCATTCTTTATATGCCTCTATAAAAAAAAGGGTTTAAAAGGCCAGATGATCGACTTCATTGCACTGTGTTTGATCCCATACAACTCCATGTCTTACCAAGTGTCACACAAAGCATGAACTCCATAGCTCCAGTAATGACCCCAAAAAGTCTGCAAGAAAATTGCCATAGAGACTTCCCATGTCTGTATAAAAGTGATAAACTGTTTCTTTCATCAGGGCTACTGTCTTACTTGGACAATGGTGTAAAATATTCTCAGACTGAAAGAGTTAATCAATTTACCAGGCGTCTATCTTTAAACACTTATGGCCAGTTGGAGGAGCTATGGTGGCTTAGTAGTTAGTGTGCTTGCCTACCAAGACAGTGGTCCAAGTTTAATCCTCAGCAGAGGATTACCAGTGGCGTTTGTCCATGAAGAATGATGATGACCATTCATTTCATCCAGTGGGGTTTTCGCATAACTGATTGATAAACCAACACAGAATGGTGTCGTTAGCTGCAACACGCTGTGGGATTTGCTGAGGAGGGGAATCCGATAACTTATGGACTGAATGGTTCGTTGTGCAATGAGGATGATCTGTTGACTAACTAACTAACCAGTGGGGTTGAAAATTTTGAGCCGTGAGTTTTAAGATGGCTGGTAAGGCCCATTTTGGCTCGAAATGTTCTTTGACAATAATGGGCAAACAATGCTTGACGTTCCAGAAAGAAGATCTCCTGCAGTGGTTGTTTTGTCCAGCCTTTTTTTCCCGCAACTCTTGCAGTCCTGTTGCTTCACAAATGACTACACCCTTGCATAATGATGTATACCATGAATATCGGTCTTTGGCAGCAGTCTCCCAAGTGTCGATGATGAATTCCAAAAGCTTTTAGTGAGATCTTTCAAAGTGTCTTTAAAGCGTTTCCTCTGGCTGCCTTAGGAGCGTTTACCACAGCGCAGCTCACCATAAAAATTTTATTTAGGGAGCCTGTGATCTGACATGCGAGTCAAGTGATTCTTCATTAGTAGAGTGTGGATACTGGGCATGGATGCTCTTTCCAAGACTTCAGTGTCTGGGATCTTGTCTTGCCATTTAATATTCAATAGCTTCCTAGGGCAGACTTTGCGGAAGTGGTTTAATTTCCTAGCGGTTAGCTGATAAACAGTCCAGGTTTTACAAGCATAAAGCAATGTGGATAATACAACTGCTTTGTAGACTTTCAGCTTTGTCTGCAGGCTTATTCCATTTCTGTCCCACACATTTTTGTACAGTCTACCAATGGCCGCACTGGCCTTGGAGATTCTTGCAATCACTTTGTCATCAATTGTGGCAGCTTGTGATACAGTGCTGCCAAGATAGGTCAAGATGAAGTTGGATGAAGAATGACTTGTATGATGAATTGGATTAAAGTGAGGAAGAGTTATGGCAATTCGTGGACCACACTCTCTTGCTTGAGTCCATCTGAATCCAGTGGCAAGACAAGTCAAGACGACTGGAGATGAATACAGGTGCAGTGGATGACCAGGGCTCTCTACGTGCCTTGCCATGCTCATTATGATCCACAACACTTTCCAGGTAAACGCCGTCTTTACCACTGAATCATGCTAGTATAGGCATACCCTAGTTCACAGATTGATTTGACACCGAATCGGTTACCCTCGCCTGGTTCTGTGTGCATGTCACAGCCGTTGCCCTGGAGTGGCCGCTGTCTTGTCGCATGATGACAACTACTAGGAGCCACAGGGATGAGCTGGATGTCAGGCTTCGATCAGTGGCGAATGAGCTATGAAAAGCAAGTGACAGCCATTCTTACTAAAGTTACTACCAATGCCTGACATCCCAGACCCCCAGTATGGTTTTGACGTCAACCTAGCCTCATAAAAATGAGCACCAGACAATTTTTTGGGAATTATCAGTAAAGGAAAGGTGATGAGGGAGGAAACTGACCACCGTACCTCATATAACATGGACTAGAATATGTGAAGGGCCTAACATTTTACACCCCAACAGCAGTATGTGATACAGGACTACATTTATCTGACCTGCTGAAGAAAACTGTTGTGAATAAAATCTTCAATGTTCTCATGAAAACAGTTTCACTGACAAGAAACAAAAAGATGGTATTTTAAAAGACAAGAAGAGCAACTTCATTGCACCGGGTTTTACCGCACATGGCTTAGTTTCTTTCCACAGGGTGGCCTGCCAATAGCACGCACTCAGCACAAATTCTGTAGCTCCAGCGACAACCACTCATGAGTCTCTGAGAAAACTGCACTCGTAAACCGAATGGCGAAGGGTGGAATTTGTTTTTTAACACTCACTTGCTTTGAAATCAAGCGTAGTCCATACACACGCTACTACTTCTAGTAGCACTGGACTGATTTTGCGTGTGGATTAGCTTTCCCTATTACCAGTGTCCCTCACCATCTGATGAACCCACTCAGACTTCAGAGGTACTTGTAATTTACGTCCCCAAGTCAAGGAAGAGACATCAACATTTCAGTCCAAATGACCGGGGTAGGGGTTGAACTCGCTACCTCAGCATCAGAATCAGATACTTAAGAACATATGTTCTTATCCATTTGGCCATGCTGACCTACATAGGCTGGAATCAAACCCACAACCTTCAGAGTAAAAGGCAGGTGGCATAACCACAGAGACTCCCTGACACGAAACCAAAATGACAGACGTATATTTACCTTCTTTTCAATCTCTTCTCTAATTTCTTTCAGGATGGCTTTCTCTTCATCATCATCAATACCAGTATCTTCCAACGATTTGTTAACTTGTGACCCTTCAAGAGAGATTGTTTGTTAAAACTGTCATTAAGGAAGATCTTGGTAGGTGCAGCACAATGTCTTCTTCTTTCTGTCTTCTGTTGCCCTCTATTTCCCAATGTGGCAAATACCTCAACCAACTCACTTCAGGCATCTCCATTTTTAGCTGTATAATAGTAAAGTATGATGCCCTTATAGTAAAGTCTGGTGCCCTTTAATAGTAAATTCTGGTAACCCTTAACAGTAAAGTCTGATGCCCTGTAAGAGTAAAACAATTTTAAAAATAAAAGATACATCTTCTTCTTCTTCTGCCTCTCATCTCCCAGTGGACCATTTGCCCTCAATCAACTCATACCAAGCCCTTTGAAGACTTGCTTGTGATTGGCTAGATTTTGAAGACTTGCTTGTGATTGACTGGATTTTGCAGCTAAAATGTTCTACATGATGAAGTAGCCAAACTCACACCAACCATCCTTAGTCCCCTCTTACAGGACGCCTGGTAGGAGGTGACATCTCATGCCAACCCTCCTTAGTCCCCTCTTACAGGACGCATGGTAGGAGGGGCCAATCTCATGCCAACCCTCCTTAGTCCCCTCTTACAGGTTGCATGGTAGGAGGTGACGATCTCATGCCAACCCTCCTTAGTCTCTGCTTACAGGACGCATGGTAGGAGGTGACGATCTCATGCCAACCCTCCTTAGTCCCCTCTTACAGGACGCATGGTAGGAGGTGACATCTCATGCCAACCCTCCTTAGTCCCCTCTTACAGGACGCATGGTAGGAGGGGCCAATCTCATGCCAACCCTCCTTAGTCCCCTCTTACAGGTTGCATGGTAGGAGGTGATGATCTCATGCCAACCCTCCTTAGTCCCCTCTTACAGGACGCATGGTAGGAGGTAACATCTCATGCCAACCCTCCTTAGTCCCCTCTTACAGGACGCATGGTAGGAGGTGACATCTCATGCCAACCCTCCTTAGTCCCCTCTTACAGGACGCATGGTAGGAGGGGCCAATCTCATGCCAACCCTCCTTAGTCCCCTCTTACAGGACGCATGGTAGGAGGGGCCAATCTCATGCCAACCCTCCTTAGTCCCCTCTTACAGGTTGCATGGTAGGAGGTGACGATCTCATGCCAACCCTCCTTAGTCTCTGCTTACAGGACGCATGGTAGGAGGTGACGATTTCATGCCAACCCTCCTTAGTTCCCACTTACAGGACGCATGGTAGGAGGTGACGATCTCATGCCAACCATCCTTAATCCCCTCTTACAGGACGCATGGTAGGAGGTGACGATCTCATGCCAACCCTCCTTAGTCCCCTCTTACAGGTTGCACGGTAGGAGGTGATGATCTCATGCCAACCCTCCTTAGTTCCCTCTTACTTGACGCATGGTAGGAGGTGACGATCTTATGCCAACCCTCCTTAGTCCCCTCTTACAGGTTGCATGGTAGGAGGTGACGATCTCATGCCAACCCTCCTTAGTCTCTGCTTACAGGACGCATGGTAGGAGGTGACGATTTCATGCCAACCTCCTTAGTTCCCTCTTACAGGACGCATGGTAGGAGGTGACGATTTCATGCCAACCATCCATAATCCCCTCTTACAGGACGCATGGTAGGAGGTGACGATCTCATGCCAACCCTCCTTAGTCCCCTCTTACAGGTTGCATGGTAGGAGGTGACGATCTCATGCCAACCCTCCTTAGTTCCCTCTTACTTGACGCATGGTAGGAGGTGACGATCTCATGCCAACCATCCTTAGTCTCCTCTTACAGGACGCATGGTAGGAGGGGCCAATCTCATGCCAACCCTCCTTAGTCCCCTCTTACAGATTGCATGGTAGGAGGTGATGATCTCATGCCAACCCTCCATAGTCCCTGCTTACAGGACGCATGGTAGGAGGTGACAATCTCATGCCAACCCTCCTTAGTCCCTGCTTACAGGACGCATGGTAGGAGGTGACGATCTCATGCCAACCCTCCTTAGTCTCCTCTTACAGGACGCATGGTAGGAGGTGATGATCTCACGAGACCCTCCTTAGTCCCCTCTTACAGGACGCATGGTAGGAGGTGACGATCTCATGCCAACCCCCCTTAGTCCCCTCTTACAGGACGCATGGTAGGAGGTGACGATCTCATGCCAACCCTCCTTAGTTCCCTCTTACAGGACGCATGGTAGGAGGTGATGATCTCATGCCAACCCTCCTTAGTCCCCTCTTACAGGACGCATGGTAGGAGGTGACATCTCATGCCAACCCTCCTTAGTCCCCTCTTACAGGACGCATGGTAGGAGGTGACATCTCATGCCAACCCTCCTTAGTCCCCTCTTACAGGACGCATGGTAGGAGGGGCCAATCTCATGCCAACCCTCCTTAGTCCCCTCTTACAGGACGCATGGTAGGAGGAGCCAATCTCATGCCAACCTTCCTTAGTCCCCTCTTACAGGTTGCATGGTAGGAGGTGACGATCTCATGCCAATCCTCCTTAGTCTCTGCTTACAGGACGCATGGTAGGAGGTGACGATTTCATGCCAACCTCTTTAGTTCCCTCTTACAGGACTCATGGTAGGAGGTGACGATCTCATGCCAACCATCCTTAATCCCCTCTTACAGGACGCATGATAGGAGGTGACGATCTCATGCCAACCCTCCTTAGTCCCCTCTTACAGGTTGCATGGTAGGAGGTGACGATCTCATGCCAACCCTCCTTAGTCCCCTCTTACAGGACGCATGGTAGGAGGCGAAGATCTCATGCCAACCCTCCTTAGTCCCTGCTTACAGGACGCATGGTAGGAGGTGACGATCTCATGCCAACATTCCTTAGTCCCCTCTTACAGGACGCATGGTAGGAGGTGACGATCTCATGCCAACCCTCCTTAGTCCCCTCTTACAGGACGCATGGTAGAAGGTGATGATCTCATGCCAACCCTCCTTAGTCCCCTCTTACAGGACGCATGGTAGGAGGTGATGATCTCACGAGACCCTCCTTAGTCCCCTCTTACAGGACGCATGGTAGGAGGTGACGATCTCATGCCAACCCTCCTTAGTCTCCTCTTACAGGACGCATGGTAGGAGGTGATGATCTCATTCCAACCATCCTTACAGTCCCCTCTTACAGGATGCATGGTAGGAGGTGATGATCTCATGCCAACCCTCCTTAGTCCCCTCTTACAGGATGCATGGTAGGAGGTGATGATCTCATGCCAACCCTCCTTAGTTCCCTCTTACAGGATGCATGGTAGGAGGTGATGATCTCATGCCAACCATCCTTACAGTTTCCTCTTACAGGACGCATGGTAGGAGGTGATGATCTCATGCCAACCATCCTTACAGTCTCCTCTTACAGGACGCATGGTAGGAGGTGATGATCTCATGCCAACCCTCCTTAGTCTCCTCTTACAGGATGCATGGTAGGAGGTGATGATCTCATGCCAACCATCCTTAGTCTCCTCTTACAGGATGCATGGTAGGAGGTGATGATCTCATGCCAACCATCCTTAGTCTCCTCTTACAGGATGCATGGTAGGAGGTGATGATCTCATGCCAACCATCCTTAGTCTCCTCTTACAGGATGCATGGTAGGAGGTGATGATCTCATGCCAACCATCCTTAGTCTCCTCTTACAGGATGCATGGTAGGAGGTGATGATCTCATGCCAACCCTCCTTAGTCTCCTCTTACAGGATGCATGGTAGGAGGTGATGATCTCATGCCAACCATCCTTACAGTCTCCTCTTACAGGACGCATGGTAGGAGGTGATGATCTCATGCCAACCCTCCTTAGTCCCCTCTTACAGGATGCATGGTAGGAGGTGATGATCTCATGCCAACCCTCCTTAGTTCCCTCTTACAGGATGCATGGTAGGAGGTGATGATCTCATGCCAACCCTCCTTAGTCCCCTCTTACAGGATGCATGGTAGGAGGTGATGATCTCATGCCAACCCTCCTTAGTCCCCTCTTACAGGATGCATGGTAGGAGGTGATGATCTCATGCCAACCCTCCTTAGTCCCCTCTTACAGGATGCATGGTAGGAGGTGATGATCTCATGCCAACCCTCCTTAGTCCCCTCTTACAGGATGCATGGTAGGAGGTGATGATCTCATGCCAACCCTCCTTAGTCCCCTCTTACAGGATGCATGGTAGGAGGTGATGATCTCATGCCAACCCTCCTTAGTCCCCTCTTACAGGATGCATGGTAGGAGGTGATGATCTCATGCCAACCCTCCTTAGTTCCCTCTTACAGGATGCATGGTAGGAGGTGATGATCTCATGCCAACCCTCCTTAGTCTCCTCTTACAGGATGCATGGTAGGAGGTGATGATCTCATGCCAACCCTCCTTAGTCTCCTCTTACAGGATGCATGGTAGGAGGTGATGATCTCACGAGACCCTCCTTAGTCCCCTCTTACAGGACGCATGGTAGGAGGTGATGATCTCATGCCAACCCTCCTTAGTCTCCTCTTACAGGATGCATGGTAGGAGGTGATGATCTCACGAGACCCTCCTTAGTCTCCTCTTACAGGATGCATGGTAGGAGGTGATGATCTCATGCCAACCCTCCTTAGTCTCCTCTTACAGGATGCATGGTAGGAGGTGATGATCTCACGAGACCCTCCTTAGTCCCCTCTTACAGGACGCATGGTAGGAGGTGACGATCTCATGCCAACCCTCCTTAGTCTCCTCTTACAGGATGCATGGTAGGAGGTGATGATCTCATGCCAACCCTCCTTAGTCTCCTCTTACAGGATGCATGGTAGGAGGTGATGATCTCACGAGACCCTCCTTAGTCCCCTCTTACAGGACGCATGGTAGGAGGTGACGATCTCATGCCAACCCTCCTTAGTCCCCTCTTACAGGACGCATGGTAGGAGGTGATGATCTCATGCCAACCCTCCTTAGTTCCCTCTTACAGGACGCATGGTAGGAGGTGATGATCTCATGCCAACCCTCCTTAGTCCCCTCTTACAGGACGCATGGCAGGAGGTGACGATCTCATGCCAACCATCCTTACAGTCCCCTCTTACAGGATGCATGGTAGGAGGTGATGATCTCATGCCAACCCTCCTTAGTACCCTCTTACAGGACGCATGGTAGGAGGTGATGATCTCACGAGACTCTCCTTAGTCCCCTCTTACAGGACGCATGGCAGGAGGTGACAATCTCATGCCAACCCTCCTTAGTCCCCTTTTACAGGATGCATGGTAGGAGGTGACGATCTCATGCCAACCCTCCTTAGTCCCCTTTTACAGGATGCATGGTAGGAGGTGACGATCTCATGCCAACCCTCCTTAGTCCCCTTTTACAGGATGCATGGTAGGAGGTGACGATCTCATGCCAACCCTCCTTAGTACCCTCTTACAGGACGCATGGTAGGAGGTGATGATCTCACGAGACCCTCCTTAGTCCCCTCTTACAGGACGCATGGCAGGAGGTGACAATCTCATGCCAACCCTCCTTAGTCCCCTTTTACAGGATGCATGGTAGGAGGTGACGATCTCATGCCAACCCTCCTTAGTCCCCTTTTACAGGATGCATGGTAGGAGGTGATGATCTCATGCCAACCCTCCTTAGTCCCCTTTTACAGGATGCATGGTAGGAGGTGACAATCTCATGCCAACCCTCCTTAGTCCCCTTTTACAGGATGCATGGTAGGAGGTGACGATCTCATGCCAACCCTCCTTAGTCCCCTTTTACAGGATGCATGGTAGGAGGTGACAATCTCATGCCAACCCTCCTTAGTCCCCTTTTACAGGATGCATGGTAGGAGGTGACGATCTCATGCCAACCCTCCTTAGTCCCCTTTTACAGGATGCATGGTAGGAGGTGACGATCTCATGCCAACCCTCCTTAGTCCCCTTTTACAGGATGCATGGTAGGAGGTGACGATCTCATGCCAACCCTCCTTAGTCCCCTTTTACAGGATGCATGGTAGGAGGTGATGATCGCATGCCAACTCTCCTTAGTCTCCTCTTACAGGACGCATGGTAGAAGGTGATGATCTCATGCCAACCCTCCTTAGTCCCCTCATACAGGACGCATGGTAGAAGGTGATGATCTCATGCCAACCCTCCTTAGTCTCCTCTTACAGGACGCATGGTAGGAGGTGATGATCTCATGCCAACCCTCCTTAGTCCCCTCATACAGGACGCATGGTAGGAGGTGATGATCTCATGCCAACCCTCCTTAGTCCCCTCATACAGGACGCATGGTAGGAGGTGATGATCTCATGCCAACCCTCCTTAGTCCCCTCATACAGGACGCATGGTAGAAGGTGATGATCTCATGCCAACCCTCCTTAGTCCCCTCATACAGGACGCATGGTAGAAGGTGATGATCTCATGCCAACCCTCCTTAGTCTCCTCTTACAGGACGCATGGTAGGAGGTGATGATCTCACGAGACCCTCCTTAGTCCCCTCTTACAGGACGCATGGTAGGAGGTGACGATCTGATGCCAACCCTCCTTAGTCCCCTCTTACAGGACGCATGGTAGGAGGTGATGATCTCATGCCAACCCTCCTTAGTTCCCTCTTACAGGACGCATGGTAGGAGGTGATGATCTCATGCCAACCCTCCTTAGTCCCCTCTTACAGGACGCATGGCAGGAGGTGACGATCTCATGCCAACCCTCCTTAGTACCCTCTTACAGGACGCATGGTAGGAGGTGATGATCTCACGAGACCCTCCTTAGTCCCCTTTTACAGGACACATGGTAGGAGCTAATGATCTCATGCCAACCCTCCTTAGTCCCCTCTTACAGGACGCATGGTAGGAGGTGACAATCTCATGACAACCCTCCTTAGTCCCCTTTTACAGGATGCATGGTAGGAGGTGACGATCTCATGCCAACCCTCCTTAGTCCCCTCTTACAGGATGCATGGAAGGAGGTGATGATCTCATGCCAACCCTCCTTAGTCCCCTCATACAGGACGCATGGTAGAAGGTGATGATCTCATGCCAACCCTCCTTAGTCCCCTCTTACAGGATGCATGGTAGGAGGTGATGATCTCATGCCAACCCTCCTTAGTCCCCTCTTACAGAACACATGGTAGGAGGTGACGATCTCATGCCAACCCTCCTTAGTCCCCTCTTACAGGATGCATGGTAGGAGGTGATGATCTCATGCCAACCCTCCTTAGTCCCCTCTTACAGGATGCATGGTAGGAGGTGATGATCTCATGCCAACCATCCTTACAGTCTCCTCTTACAGGATGCATGGTAGGAGGTGTCGATCTCATGCCAACCCTCCTTAGTCCCCTCTTACAGGATGCATGGAAGGAGGTGTGATCTCATGCCAACCCTCCTTAGTCCCCTCATATAGGACACATGGTAGAAGGTGATGATCTCATGCCAACCCTCCTTAGTCCCCTCTTACAGGATGCATGGTAGGAGGTGATGATCTCATGCCAACCCTCCTTAGTCCCCTCTTACAGAATGCATGGTAGGAGGTGACGATCTCATGCCAACCCTCCTTAGTCCCCTCTTACAGGACGCATGGTAGGAGGTGATGATCTCATGCTAACCATCCTTACAGTCTCCTCTTACAGGATGCATGGTAGGAGGTGATGATCTCATGCCAACCATCCTTACAGTCCCCTCTTACAGGATGCATGGTAGGAGGTGATGATCTCATGCCAACCATCCTTACAGTCTCCTCTTACAGGATGCATGGTAGGAGGTGATGATCTCATGCCAACCCTCCTTAGTCCCCTCTTACAGGATGCATGGTAGGAGGTGATGATCTCATGCCAACCCTCCTTAGTCCCCTCTTACAGGACGCATGGTAGGAGGCGAAGATCTCATGCCAACCCTCCTTAGTCCCTGCTTACAGGACGCATGGTAGGAGGTGACGATCTCATGCCAACATTCCTTAGTCCCCTCTTACAGGACGCATGGTAGGAGGTGACGATCTCATGCCAACCCTCCTTAGTCCCCTCTTACAGGACGCATGGTAGAAGGTGATGATCTCATGCCAACCCTCCTTAGTCCCCTCTTACAGGACGCATGGTAGGAGGTGATGATCTCACGAGACCCCTCCTTAGTCCCCTCTTTACAGGACGCATGGTAGGAGGTGACGATCTCATGCCAACCCTCCTTAGTCTCCTCTTACAGGACGCATGGTAGGAGGTGATGATCTCATTCCAACCATCCTACAGTCCCCTCTTACAGGATGCATGGTAGGAGGTGATGATCTCATGCCAACCCTCCTTAGTCCCCTCTTACAGGATGCATGGTAGAGGTGATGATCTCATGCCAACCCTCCTTAGTTCCCTCTTACAGGATGCATGGTAGGAGGTGATGATCTCATGCCAACCATCCTTACAGTTTCCTCTTACAGGACGCATGGTAGGAGGTGATGATCTCATGCCAACCATCCTTACAGTCTCCTCTTACAGGACGCATGGTAGGAGGTGATGATCTCATGCCAACCCTCCTTAGTCTCCTCTTACAGGATGCATGGTAGGAGGTGATGATCTCATGCCAACCATCCTTAGTCTCCTCTTACAGGATGCATGGTAGGAGGTGATGATCTCATGCCAACCATCCTTAGTCTCCTCTTACAGGATGCATGGTAGGAGGTGATGATCTCATGCCAACCATCCTTAGTCTCCTCTTACAGGATGCATGGTAGGAGGTGATGATCTCATGCCAACCATCCTTAGGTCTCCTCTTACAGGATGCATGGTAGGAGGTGATGATCTCATGCCAACCCTCCTTAGTCTCTCTTACAGGATGCATGGTAGGAGGTTGATGATCTCATGCCAACCATCCTTACAGTCTCCTCTTACAGGACGCATGGTAGGAGGTGATGATCTCATGCCAACCCTCCTTAGTCCCTCTTACAGGATGCATGGTAGGAGGTGATGATCTCATGCCAACCCTCCTTAGTTCCCTCTTACAGGATGCATGGTAGGAGGTGATGATCTCATGCCAACCCTCCTTAGTCCCCTCTTACAGGATGCATGGTAGGAGGTGATGATCTCATGCCAACCCTCCTTAGTCCCCTCTTACAGGATGCATGGTAGGAGGTGATGATCTCATGCCAACCCTCCTTAGTCCCCTCTTACAGGATGCATGGTAGGAGGTGATGATCTCATGCCAACCCTCCTTAGTCCCCTCTTACAGGATGCATGGTAGGAGGTGATGATCTCATGCCAACCCTCCTTAGTCCCCTCTTACAGGATGCATGGTAGGAGGTGATGATCTCATGCCAACCCTCCTTAGTCCCCTCTTACAGGATGCATGGTAGGAGGTGATGATCTCATGCCAACCCTCCTTAGTTCCCTCTTACAGGATGCATGGTAGGAGGTGATGATCTCATGCCAACCCTCCTTAGTCTCCTCTTACAGGATGCATGGTAGGAGGTGATGATCTCATGCCAACCCTCCTTAGTCTCCTCTTACAGGATGCATGGTAGGAGGTGATGATCTCACGAGACCCCTCCTTAGTCCCCTCTTACAGGACGCATGGTAGGAGGTGATGATCTCATGCCAACCCTCCTTAGTCTCCTCTTACAGGATGCATGGTAGGAGGTGATGATCTCACGAGACCCTCCTTAGTCTCCTCTTACAGGATGCATGGTAGGAGGTGATGATCTCATGCCAACCCTCCTTAGTCTCCTCTTACAGGATGCATGGTAGGAGGTGATGATCTCACGAGACCCTCCTTAGTCCCCTCTTACAGGACGCATGGTAGGAGGTGACGATCTCATGCCAACCCTCCTTAGTCTCCTCTTACAGGATGCATGGTAGGAGGTGATGATCTCATGCCAACCCTCCTTAGTCTCCTCTTACAGGATGCATGGTAGGAGGTGATGATCTCACGAGACCCTCCTTAGTCCCCTCTTACAGGACGCATGGTAGGAGGTGACGATCTCATGCCAACCCTCCTTAGTCCCCTCTTACAGGACGCATGGTAGGAGGTGATGATCTCATGCCAACCCTCCTTAGTTCCCTCTTACAGGACGCATGGTAGGAGGTGATGATCTCATGCCAACCCTCCTTAGTCCCCTCTTACAGGACGCATGGCAGGAGGTGACGATCTCATGCCAACCATCCTTACAGTCCCCTCTTACAGGATGCATGGTAGGAGGTGATGATCTCATGCCAACCCTCCTTAGTACCCCTCTTACAGGACGCATGGTAGGAGGTGATGATCTCACGAGACTCTCCTTAGTCCCCTCTTACAGGACGCATGGCAGGAGGTGACAATCTCATGCCAACCCTCCTTAGTCCCCTTTTACAGGATGCATGGTAGGAGGTGACGATCTCATGCCAACCCTCCTTAGTCCCCTTTTACAGGATGCATGGTAGGAGGTGACGATCTCATGCCAACCCTCCTTAGTACCCTCTTACAGGACGCATGGTAGGAGGTGATGATCTCACGAGACCCTCCTTAGTCCCCTCTTACAGGACGCATGGCAGGAGGTGACAATCTCATGCCAACCCTCCTTAGTCCCCTTTTACAGGATGCATGGTAGGAGGTGACGATCTCATGCCAACCCTCCTTAGTCCCCTTTTACAGGATGCATGGTAGGAGGTGACGATCTCATGCCAACCCTCCTTAGTCCCCTTTTACAGGATGCATGGTAGGAGGTGACGATCTCATGCCAACCCTCCTTAGTCCCCTTTTTACAGGATGCATGGTAGGAGGTGATGATCGCATGCCAACTCTCCTTAGTCTCCTCTTACAGGACGCATGGTAGAAGGTGATGATCTCATGCCAACCCTCCTTAGTCCCCTCATACAGGGACGCATGGTAGAAGGTGATGATCTCATGCCAACCCTCCTTAGTCTCCTCTTACAGGACGCATGGTAGGAGGTGATGATCTCATGCCAACCCTCCTTAGTCCCCTCATACAGGACGCATGGTAGGAGGTGATGATCTCATGCCAACCCTCCTAGTCCCCTCATACAGGACGCATGGTAGGAGGTGATGATCTCATGCCAACCCTCCTTAGTCCCCTCATACAGGACGCATGGTAGAAGGTGATGATCTCATGCCAACCCTCCTTAGTCCCCTCATACAGGACGCATGGTAGAAGGTGATGATCTCATGCCAACCCTCCTTAGTCTCCTCTTACAGGACGCATGGTAGGAGGTGATGATCTCACGAGGACCCTCCTTAGTCCCCTCTTACAGGACGCATGGTAGGAGGTGACGATCTGATGCCAACCCTCCTTAGTCCCCTCTTACAGGACGCATGGTAGGAGGTGATGATCTCATGCCAACCCTCCTTAGTTCCCTCTTACAGGACGCATGGTAGGAGGTGATGATCTCATGCCAACCCTCCTTAGTCCCCTCTTACAGGACGCATGGCAGGAGGTGACGATCTCATGCCAACCCTCCTTAGTACCCTCTTACAGGACGCATGGTAGGAGGTGATGATCTCACGAGACCCTCCTTAGTCCCCTTTTTACAGGACACATGGTAGGAGCTAATGATCTCATGCCAACCCTCCTTAGTCCCCTCTTACAGGACGCATGGTAGGAGTGACAATCTCATGACAACCCTCCTTAGGTCCCCTTTTACAGGATGCATGGTAGGAGGTGACGATCTCATGCCAACCCTCCTTAGTCCCCTCTTACAGGATGCATGGAAGGAGGTGATGATCTCATGCCAACCCTCCTTAGTCCCCTCATACAGGACGCATGGTAGAAGGTGATGATCTCATGCCAACCCTCCTTAGTCCCCTCTTACAGGATGCATGGTAGGAGGTGATGATCTCATGCCAACCCCTCCTTAGTCCCCTCTTACAGAACACATGGTAGGAGGTGACGATCTCATGCCAACCCTCCTTAGTCCCCTCTTACAGGATGCATGGTAGGAGGTGATGATCTCATGCCAACCCTCCTTAGTCCCCTCTTACAGGATGCATGGTAGGAGGTGATGATCTCATGCCAACCATCCTTACAGTCTCCTCTTACAGGATGCATGGTAGGAGGTGTCGATCTCATGCCAACCCTCCTTAGTCCCCTCTTACAGGATGCATGGAAGGAGGTGATGATCTCATGCCAACCCTCCTTAGTCCCCTCATATAGGACACATGGTAGAAGGTGATGATCTCATGCCAACCCTCCTTAGTCCCCTCTTACAGGATGCATGGTAGGAGGTGATGATCTCATGCCAACCCTCCTTAGTCCCCTCTTACAGAATGCATGGTAGGAGGTGACGATCTCATGCCAACCCTCCCTTAGTCCCCTCTTACAGGACGCATGGTAGGAGGTGATGATCTCATGCTAACCATCCTTACAGTCTCCTCTTACAGGATGCATGGTAGGAGGTGATGATCTCATGCCAACCATCCTTACAGTCCCCTCTTACAGGATGCATGGTAGGAGGTGATGATCTCATGCCAACCATCCTTACAGTCTCCTCTTACAGGATGCATGGTAGGAGGTGATGATCTCATGCCAACCCTCCTTAGTCCCCTCATACAGGATGCATGGTAGGAGGTGATGATCTCATGCCAACCCTCCTTAGTTCCCTCTTACAGGACGCATGGTAGGAGGTGATGATCTCATGCCAACCCTCCTTAGTCCCCTCTTACAGGATGCATGGCAGGAGGTGACGATCTCATGCCAACCATCCTTACAGTCCCCTCTTACAGGATGCATGGTAGGAGGTGATGATCTCATGCCAACCCTCCTTAGTCCCCTCTTACAGGATGCATGGTAGGAGGTGATGATCTCATGCCAACCCTCCTTAGTCTCCTCTTACAGGATGCATGGTAGGAGGTGATGATCTCATGCCAACCATCCTTACAGTCCCCTCTTACAGGATGCATGGTAGGAGGTGATGATCTCATGCCAACCCTCCTTAGTCCCCTCTTACAGGACGCATGGTAGGAGGTGATGATCTCACGAGACCCTCCTTAGTCCCCTTTTACAGGACACATGGTAGGAGCTAATGATCTCATGCCAACTCTCCTTAGTCCCCTCTTACAGGACACATGGTAGGAGGTGACAATCTCATGACAACCCTCCTTAGTCCCCTCTTACAGGATGCATGGTAGGAGGTGACGATCTCATGCCAACCCTCCTTAGTCCCCTCTTACAGGATGCATGGTAGGAGGTGATGATCTCATGCCAACCCTCCTTAGTCCCCTCTTACAGGATGCATGGTAGGAGGTGATGATCTCATGCCAACCATCCTTACAGTCTCCTCTTACAGGACGCATGGTAGGAAGTGCCTGTGTTACTATTCTTTGTTTCCCTTATGGCCCCAACAACACACAGAGGACAACACACAGGGGACAACACACAGGGGACAACACATAGGTGACAACATACAGGTGACAACACACAGGGACAACATACAGGGGACAACACACAGGGGACAACACACAAGTGACAACACACAGGTGACAATGCAGGTGACAACACAGGTGACAACAACAGGTGACGACAACACACACATGACAACAGATGGATATACACAACGATTCTACCTGAAGGGAACATGCCTTCTGAAACATCACGTTCTTTGACTCGATCACTATCACCATCATCAGAAACAGGACAAGGTGACAAGTCTCGATCATTCATCACAGATGTCAGTAGGGCAAAGCTATCTGGATCAAGATCTTTCAGCTCAAAGCCATCAAGTCCATCCAAATAATCATTATCAACATCACTGTTATCAAGTGATGTGATTAACATTATCATCATTGTTGACATCAAAATTGTCCTCAGTAATTTCTAGGTCATCATTTGATAAAACGATTCCTGTGGAATCTCTTGAGGTTTTGACTGTAGGGAATATTTATGAAGAACATTAACACATTTTATACTACGCAGAAATATATACAGGGTGTTTGTAAAGTCTCACTACACTTTGTATGTAGAACAATTTTGAAAAATGGAGTACATGATGTCATCAAAAAATGTGCTACACAGTCCATCGTGAAGTAATATGCAATGAATGGCTGTCGTCTGGTGCAGTAATTCTTTAGCACTCCAAAGAGAAAGGTGTTATCAATGGGAAAAAAAGATTTTTTTTTTGGTTGAACAAGTTTTTCAAAATGCTGTTGATACACACAGATGGTTGTTCAAAGTTTTGTAGCAAGATTGCCTGATAAATAACGTCCTCATTGCATTACAGTTAGAAATTTGTTGAATAAGTTATCATGAATTTTATTGGTACTTTCCAGCTTCCACAAAACAGCATTAGACCATAGAGGTAACTATTGTAACTAATTTAATGAATGTTTATTTCTGGTCACATACTGTTCTTAACTCTTTCTAAATCTGGTAGTTTTTTCTTCTTCTACTGATGTCTTTTATACCTATATGGAACACAGGCATCAGCCAACTTACAGTCAAGCCCTCCTATCCTTTTCCATCTCCTGCAGCTTCCTCCATGTCCTCCCCATTTCAACATACGCCTGTGAGACCTGGACACTTACTAAACAAGCTGAACAGTGCATAGATGACTTTGAATATAAATGTTATAGAAGGGTTCTAAGAATAGCCTGGATATAGAAAAGAACAAATGCATCCATACTTCAGGAGCTGAATATTGAAGAAGGTTGGCTATTAAAGACGATAAAATAAAGAAAATTGAAATATTTTGGTCACTTGAAATGTCACGAAAATTTGAAGAGAACAAAAAGGAGGGGTATATGCCTGGGAAGAGAGGAAGAGGAAAGTCAAAGAGAAGATGGGTGCAGGATGTGGCGGATGATCTCCAGATGAGTGTATTGGACACGGGTAATCTTGCTTATGATCGAGAGATTTTCCGGAAAGTTGTTATGGGAGTGAGGTTCTGCAAAGGACAAGCTACTGACTGACTGACTGACTGACTGAATGAATGAATGAATGAATGAATGAATGGTCTTTTAGGACTTCCTGTATTTCTTTTGTCCTGTGGGTTCCAGAATAAGGACATTTTAGTTACACTATTAAAAGTTGTTCTCAACATGTGTTGTTTCCAGCACCAGAATTTTTTCCCTCACTGTTTCTTCTTCTTCTTTGTTTTTTTTGTTGTTGATGTAAATGTGTTTTGCCTGTTTACAGCAGAGCTAAGGTATTTGCACCTTTCGGCAAATACATTTGACTTCTACAGGCTTTTATTGACCAGTTCCTGGCCGTTTGATTCGCTTGAACTTGTCTAGATCTCTCAATGAACTCCACATTAGTGGTTCTGTTGTACCATTTCAGTCCTTCTATACTGTGCAATTACCAATTAATGAAAGGTAGTTTACTTTACAGTAATAAATATACGGTTTACAAAGAGTTAACATAATAACTGTCTGAGGCAGGAGGTTACATAAGTGAGTACCCTACTCTGTGGTAAGTAGCTA
The DNA here is from genome assembly GCA_014155875.1 of Cepaea nemoralis. Classification (NCBI taxonomy): domain Eukaryota; kingdom Metazoa; phylum Mollusca; class Gastropoda; order Stylommatophora; family Helicidae; genus Cepaea; species Cepaea nemoralis. Next base: position 233,019 of record JACEFZ010014350.1, on the reverse strand, counting down.
GAGTCAGTGAGCACCCTACTCTGTATTAAGTTGCTACGGTAAGTGAGTACCCTACTCTGTAGTAAGCAAAAGAACCTTTTATGAGCCTTGAGGCGCATCAGTCTTTTACTTCCCAAGGCATTCTTGGCACCCACCTCAGACTGGGTTAACCCAATAACCCGGGTAAATTTTTAAACATCACTTTGATGCAGATTTCTACCCATGACCACAAGACCTGAGAGCCCTGTACAATTTATTTTTTTAATCTGAATTTGCCCAGCTGCAGACCAAACCCCTGCCCAACCAGTCAGCAGGTGAGTGTCTAGCCACTATACTACCGATAGTTTAGTTTAGTCGATGGATCAACATCACGGCTATTACTAGAAGTCCACGAGAAAAAATCCCGGTCATCACCGGGGCTTGAACTTGGGACCTCCAGCACTCAAGGCGGACACCATACCTCGAGACCACGCAGCCCCCCCTACTACTACCGATCCCCTACTCTGTGGTACTCTAGCTAAAAGCAGGGAAACATTAAATAGTGAGTAAACTGTACCTGCATGTCTCTGGTAGTTGATTCTGCAGCCATTTGCTTGACTCCTCTCTGGAAAATCTGGCAAATTTCTTAATGTTTCAAATGGCTTCCACACCTTGCTGGCTGAACTCTAGCTTGAGAAACCAGTTATCCTTTTGGCAGAAATAACAACAATCTACAACTCTTTAGTTGAGTTATACCAAAACAGTCTGTAACAGAAGAACAGATATGAGAACATTAAAGAAATTTATGTATTACTTCATAGAGGACAGGTTTCTGAGAGGTATATATATTCAATAGAGATTTCTTCACCATTGTCATCTTCTTATGCTTCATCTTCATTCAATATTATTGTCTACTTCTTCAAATACTTCTTCTTTCTCAACATCTGTTAATTTCTACATCACTATTCTTCTTCCTCTTCGTGCAGTTCTTCCTCCTCCTTTTTTCTTCTCCCTTCTACTTCTTCTTTCTCATTCATTCTTTAAAAGAGATTGGTTGTGGTGTGTCTGTTTTACACTGGAGCTTTTTTTTTTCCCTCACTCGCTTTGAACTCAAGTGTAGTCCATGCACATTACTTCTAGTAGTGCTGGACTGAATTTTGCGTGTGGATTAGCTTTCCCTATTAACAGTGTCACTTACCATCAGATTTCAGAGATACTTGCAATTTATGTCCCCAAGTCACTACATAAAGATGGAAAAATCTTAACAAGAAAGCAAGCAGCTGACCCAGATGAACAACTTGGAGGTAAAGTATTGTCCTAGTCCCAGATTACAAACTTGGAGGGTGAAGTATGTGTCCTAGTGAGTTCTCATTTCCAGATGACAATTATCTTGGAGGTGAAGTATTGTACTCTATATACAGTGATATTCTATTCTCCCAGATGACAAACTTGGAGGTGAAGTAATTGTCCTAGCGCGATTCTTATTTCCCAGATGACAATTTGGAGGTGAGTATTGTCCCTAGCGAGGTTCTATTCCCAGATGACACTTGGAGATTACGTATTGTCCTAAGTTGAGTTCTATTTCCAGATGACAACTTTGGAGATGAAGTATGTCCTAGTGAGTTCTATTTCTCAGATGACAACTATTGGAGTGTGAGTATTGTCCTAGTCACAGATGACAACTTGGAGATGAAAGTAGTGTCCTAGTGAGTTCTATTTCCCAGATGACAACCTCAAGGGTGAAGTATTGTCCTAGTGAGTTCTATTTCCCAGATGACAACCTGTAGGTGAAGTATTGTCCTAGTGAGTTCTATTTTCCAGATGACAACTTAGAGGTGACATATTGTCCTAGGTGAGTTCTATTTCCCAGATGACAACATGGAGGTGAAGTATTGTTCTACTGAGTTCTATTTCCCAGATGACAACTTGGAGGTGAAGTATTGTCCTAGTCCCAGATGACAACATGGAGGTGAAGTATTGTCCTAGTCCCAGATGACAACTTGGAGGTGAAGTATTGTCCTAGTGAGTTCTATTTCCCAGATGACAACTTGGAGGTGAAGTATTGTCTTAGTGAGTTCTATTTCCCAGATGACAACTTGGAGGTGAAGTATTGTCCTAGTGAGTTCTATTTCCCAGATGACAACTTGGAGGTGAAGTATTGTCCTAGTCCCAGATAACAACTTGGAGGTGAAGTATTGTCCTAGTGAGTTCTATTTCCCAGATGACAACCTGGACGTGAAGTATGTGTAGACTCGGATCCAGAGGTCCTGTGGGTATTCTTCATCAAGGAAGCTGAGAGTGGCTGTTCTGCGCTGCACACTGTTATGTTCTTGTTCTTCCTTGTCAAATATTCCTCTCTGCATTTGTAATGATAGTCTATGCATCTCAGAGGTCAGAACATGTAAAACTAAAACTGTAACTATAATTTGTAAATACAAAATAAAATTCTGGCTGAAACTCGGTAACTAACTAAACTCAACTAACTGAACTGAAGTGAGCTGAACTGAAACTCAATCAAGTGGCTACATTTTCGGTCAAGCAAGGACACGCAAAATACAATATCAATACATTACTTAAATCATTTACTTTGACATAATAGCTCATATTTTATCACGGCAAACAGAGGTGAAAAGTAAGAATTAAGCCGTGTATAAATGAAACTGCAACGAGAAAACCGACATTTGTCCTCCTAGCAACAAGACGCTGCTGCCATGTTGGAAACAGGGATTTGAAAATTGCCCTTCGAAAGACAAGAGCTCATAGTTGCCATTCTAGATATTTTATATTCAGATCGAGAGGTTTTTACCGGCATCTGTACACCGTTTTCTGACGTTTGGATGCTGGATGCAATTCTAGATACTTTTCATTTGGAATTTGATATTTTTGACACTTTCTAGATTTTACTTTTCTTTCCGTGTCATTTACCCATTTTTTGTTTGGTCTGGACGCGCATAAATTATGGTAACTGCCATTATTTAAACTTTGAACTGACTTGGGTCAACGCTCAACAATCTGGCAACCCCCGGTAATGAGTAAAAGGGCGCATAAATTATAATAACATTATTTTAACAGATTTCAGAACCAATACGCAAATAAGACAAGAGATTAAGCAAGACATTGTATCCAATTTTATAAGAAAACGCCGTTGGAACTGCAAGGGCCATGTACTCAGAATGGACAAGACAAGGCTCCCCAAACCAAGCCCTTTTATGGTCACCAGTAGGGAAAAGAAAACGGGAAAGACCAAGAGAGACCCTGCGTAGAACCTATCATCAGAGAAGGCTCATTCAACGGCCAAGTGAACATCCAGGATCTACAACAAGTAGCAGCGAACCGCCAGACATGGAGAGCCATGACTTCTGCCCTATGCGCCGCCTTAGGCTCAAGAGAAAAGACTAACTAACTAACTAACTAACTATTTGAACTGTAAACTCATCGTGTTGCGAATTATTGCTGTGATTACGACTTTGCGATTCTTTTTCATGTGATTTGTTTTTGTAATTGCTCACCTTCATATGTGTCTTCCACTTTGAACAAATCTTTCAACGTGCCAAAAGTAAAGCAATATGAACAAAAATTTCGGAAAGAGTGGCTGCAGGATGACATAATTAAAGATTGGGTGATGTCAATTCATGGAGATGTGACTAAGGCTCGTAAGTACTGCAAGTGCAAAATGAAAGCGAAAATACAAGACTTGAAGAGACTAAGAAACATAAAAATGCAGTGCCATTTAGGGATATGCCACCGTTGACATTTGTTTTCAGAACTACACAGAGTAATGAATCATCAAAAGTTGAAGGATCTGTTGCAATGTTTTTAAGTTGTCATTGTGCAATCGTGAACTGTGACCATTTGATTTGTTTAAAAACTCCTATTTCTAACAGTAAAGTGCTAAAGGACGTGAAAATGCATCGCAGCAAGTGTACACATATGATCAGAAGTACTTTGTTTTCTCACTTTGAAGAAGATCTGATCAGTGATATTTCTACAAATAAATATATTTTATTATTAGACGAATCGAATGACATTTCGGTTCTGGAAGTGCTTGGTACATGTGTTACTATATTATAGCAACAGCACAGACAAAAGTAGTTTCTACATTACTTAGGACTAGTTCACTTGGAAGAGTGTGATGCATAAAAGCTATAGTTCAGGCACTGAAGAAACTTTTGGTCAGTAATCATTCAAACTTGAAGAATTAGGCTGCAATTGGAACCGATAATGCATCGGTAATGGTTGGCGTAAATTCCTACGCCAGGGAAGACCGGCAGTCACATCAATACGTATGTAATTTCTAACTTTCTCAATCTGGATATTTTTCCTAGATACTTTCCAACGAAATCTAGATATTTATGGATGTTGTTTGGGCCGCTTCTAGATATTTTTGGTCAAAAAAAAGTGGCAACCCTGAAATTAGAGCTGCCGTACATAAAGTTGAGTCAAGAACCAACATCACAGCACTCTGGGCATTCCCATACATGTTCCGTCCTTAACTTCAACAACAAGCGAAGAGCTCCAATATTAATCGAACTAGCTGCAGTCTGATTATGTGTCCGTCTGGCCTCTCCTCGGAGTACTGAGATTGTCGGCCAAATCCAAGGCCATCTTTCCAAGCCATGATGATTTATCCAGATAGGATGACTGCCGATTCCATCAGAGATGAATTGGGTGTTTCATAGGGGACTGGTGTGTTGACATTCTGGCGGCGGCATTATGCACAGTGTATCTGTGCGGGCTGTTGTTTGTCGAGACTCCTGTCTTTTCCACTTTTCACATTGGGCAGTGGGGAGCGTTTTGTGTGATATTCACTGGTACAGGAACGGAGCATAATGGGGACGACCCATTGCTGTGAAGTTGGAACTGCGACTAACTAACTAACTAACTCATCTCATCTCATCATGTTCCTCTTGTACCTTGCGGTGTCGAGGTGAAGTATAAACAGCGGGAGAGTGCCCGCTTATGGGATTCATGTATCGATATTCCCATAGACTGTTATTCCCTGCGTCCATCGTTTACGTGGTCGACCTCTTCCTCTGCTTCCCTCTGGTCTGGTGTATATTGTTATTCCATCCTAGTAATACACTTTATCCCATAGGATAGGTTCTGACCACATCTGTTATCTATCTTAGAGTGTACCAAACCAAACCCGATGGTTGCAGGACCAGCCAATCCGTGTAGATCATAAACATAGCATGGGCGCGAACTGTCATGAATCATTTGTTGCACTTCCCATTAATTCAGCGCAGCCTGCTGGTCAGTCCCTGTACTCACTGTCCAATGTGGGTTTTTTTTCTTCTTTTGATGTTGCATATCACTTGCAGGACGTTGCAGTCAACGCCAGCATGTTGCATGCTGCTGTTGATGTACTAGGCAAATTTCAGGTTCAGTAGTTTGCCATTGCTTTCTGAACGACCGGCCGCCATACCAACACGCTATAACAACGCGACATGGTCTTATCTCAGCTCACCTCACCTCATCTCATCTCATCATGTTCCTCTTGTACCTTGCGGTGTCGAGGTGAAGTATACACAGCAGGAGAGTGCCCACTTATGGGCTTCATGTATCGATATTCCCATGGGCTCTTTTATTCCCTGCGTCCATTGTTTACGTGGTCGGCCTCTTCCTCTGCTTCCCTCTGTTCTGTATATTATTGCTTGTTGCGGTCTGCTGCACAAATCGGTCGCGGCTGTGTTTCGAACGCCTGGTAAGCGGCTCATGAACCGCGTTCGCAAGCTTTTGGCCACGGAGACGGCCCAATGTGATTATGATTCTGCAAAGGTTTGACTTTTCCTCTGGCATTCTAACCTACCCATTCCTCTCTCAATGTTCTCACGCATAATTGTGTCTTCTGCCAGAGCAATCCAGGATTTTCATCCCATTAACTTTTAACTTTTAATTGTGTTCAGGACTGCATTCAGGGGGTGTTCCTTGCCTGCGGCCACCAGAGATATGACTTCGCCTGCTGCACCTTTAGCCTGTCCGCAATTGTTGGCAAATATAGGATGTGTGCATCCCAGGATAACAGTTTCAGATTCAGTCATCACTCGATTCGTGTAATATTCCTGCCTCTCTGAGGACATGCACTATATCATCCCCCACTGTGATTCGTCCACTTTCCACAGTATCCCGGCTCGCCAGCCTATCATCAGCATGTTTAGTTTCTACTACACCCGCGTCGCATGGCACAAAATTAAGACGTGGTGTCATATGTTACCTCTCAGAGACTCTACTCACGGTCATCGTGCTAACCCGTCTCAATCTCACTTGTCATACTCAACGACCCGGGAAGGTTAACCCGGTCAACAAATGCCCGCAGAAATCGGATGTGTCGGCCTAACGGCGCAAGAACGTAGCTCTTCTGTAAAAACAGGCACAACGCAATCACGTCCGGAAAAAAAACTCCGGATGAACGCAGAAGAAGAAGAAGATACTCACCGACTCACAGAGAAAGCATGCCTGTGTGATAGTCCAGCCAGGCTAATGCTTTAGTTACTGTCATGGCTATTTGTTGTCAAGGCGAAGGCACCTCAGTCTTTTATAACAGTCCTCTATGTGCCTCCTACCTGAGCGGTAAACACCCATGAGTTCTTCAAGTGACGAACAACAGACCCATATGTGTAATGGCTACTTCACTCTCAGAAAAATTCACAAATTCACTCAACTTCTGCCTCCACAATTACGCGCTGTAGTTGTCCGCACCCTCTATACAGACTGATGCGTACTGAAAAGAAAGTACCGCACTCTGTTGATACTGGTATCCACGAGAGTCTATGTCCCCAAGACAATAGACCTGTTGAATAATGTCTACGACCTGACCCATCCATTTTCTTCTATCTTATTAACCTGTTTTATTTTTTTAATTTTTCATTTCTTAATCTCATTGTGCACTAGGTGCTGTGTGCTGACACTGACTCGGAGGTAGACATTGGTAGTCAGCCGTAATAAGTCTCCAACACTCCCTGTCACGGTCTTTTGTTATCCGTTATCTGTTGGGGTATCAACCTTGCACAAGTCTATAGCTGCTCAGAACCTCCTCACCCCAACGTGTGCATCAGCGTTCGGAGGGTTATAGCGTCAGTTCTGTGTCGGTTGACGAGGCCCCTCGTTTCATGATGAGCCTCTCGTGTCCATCCATCCATTATCCATTATGTGCCATGCCGATAAGCGTGGGCGGTCATGTTCTACCGTCTCACTCGATCACCAGAGTCGTGGATCAGCTCAGTGTTTCTATTTCGACCATGCCACCTGGCCATGCCATCCAGGTATTTAATTCTTGGTCTTCCCCTTGGTCTGTTCCCTTCGATCTTGCCAGTTGTCACCAAGTTCTCCAATTCATTTCTACTCATAACATGCCCAAAAACATTTGACTGCCTACGTCTAATGTCTCTAATCAGTTTACGATCTTCATTTGTTTCTTGAAGGACTTGTTCATTGGTTTTTCTGTCTGCCCGTGGTATTCTTTGCCATCAGATGTTTTTCAGCTTGTCTGATCATTGTTCACGCTTCACATCCATATAAAAGTACAGGTTCTATGTAGCACTTCAACACTCTTTTTCTCCTTTCATTTGATATCTGTTTATTGGTCAGTATGTTTTTCATCTTGCAAAAGGCTACCTTCGCCATAGCAATTCTTGTTCTAATCACTTCAAGGCATCTCGTGTCTAGCCGTGCCAATTCTTACTGCCGAGTCTCTCATTGTGGACAACGATGTGGATTCACTGGCGTCTATGTCTTCCGCTCTCTACATCTCTCTAAGGACATTAATAACATCGGCACCATCCATGGGCTGGCCACATTCAGGGGGTACATTGTCAGCAAGCTCATAAGTTCGTTCATTTTCCTCAACTCTTGCATGTCCCGGTACGAAGATGAAAGCGATTCTACTGACAACACACCTCCGCAGCGATTCAGTTTAAATCACTTAGTACACAAACGTTGGTTTAATGCTGTGATTCTTCTTCTTCTTCTTCTTCTTCTTCTTCTTCTTCTTCTTCTTCTTCTTTTTCTTCTTCTTCTTCTTCTTCTTCTTCTTCTTCTTCTTCTTCTTCTTCTTCTTCTTCTTCTTCTTCTTCTTCATCTTCTCCGTTCATCCGGAGTGTTTTTTTTTTTTCCAGATGTAATTGCGATGTGTCTGGTTAGGCACCCTTGGGCCGAAGCCCTTAGGCCAACATCCGACTTTAGCGTGCATTTTTTAAATCAGGTTACATTCCTGGGGAACTCTCACTTTTGTGGTGCCGTCCACATCCCAGCTGGTCAAGTTAGAACGATCGAATACTTCACGATCAACCCTCAAGGGAAGGCAGGGGCAGTCCATGACATTATCCGCCATCCAGGGTGGCTTCCATAGTTGCAGAGCCGACACATAGCGCCCTGGTGCTGGACTCACCGAGGGAATCGCCAAGTCCTGCTTATGGCTGCTTTAATTCCTCAGTTCAGTGTATTGGGCCTTTCGTTTACTACGTGCCGCTCCCCGCACAAACCAGGGAGGGTCGGACTGCAGATGGTATCCACTCGGCGAGCTTTCGATTCGGACATGTGCTAGTCGCTGTGTCAGGAAAACAAAATAGTCAGAGCTGTTCCGAGCACGACGGACATTCGGAAAACTAGCTAATCGTTCCGGTCACAAAGACATTTGGCAAACTAGATAGTCAGAGCTGTTCCAGGCATGTGGGACTTTTCACTCGGACGTTTTTGCGTTGTGCCAGTTTTAATTTGCCACCCTTAGCCTTAGGCCTGCACATCCGTCTTCGGCGGGCGTTTTTGATCAGATTAACCGTCCTGGAGGTTTCGAGAGACAGTTCGTTGTGGTGTCGCCTACATCTCGGCTTGTCAAGGTAGAACGGTCAAAGAATCACGGTCAACCCTCAAGGGAAGGCAGGGGCAGACCATGGGCATTCTCCACTATCCAAGGAGGCTTCCATAATTACAGAGCCGGCACATATTGCTCTGAGACTGGGCTCACCCGACGAATCGCCATATTCTGCTCATGGCTGCTTTAATTCCTCACTTCCATGTATTGGGCATTTCGTTTTGCCACTGTTCCCCGGAGGAGCGGCTGGCCGAGAGGCTAGAACGCCAGACTCTCCTTCGGGTGACCCGGGTTCGATCCCTCGGTAAGGTGTGGGATATTTTTCTGTCTGGGCCAAAAATAAAATCTTAACCTGCACAGTTCGCGGCGACTGCACTAGCCAGGCGGTCTTAATTCCTCAGGCTGAAAGACCCCTCCGCCATACACCGCAAGGTACTATATTGGTAGTAAATGGCATAGAAGTTTTGTCACTGGTCGCTCCTCACACAAATCAGGGACGGACAGTCTGCTGACGATATCCACTCATCAAGCTTTCGCTTCGGACTTCCACGTGATGAATTCGCTAGAGAGAAGGTGTAATCAAGCGCCCGAGGCAGAGGCACCAATTCCTTCCCTGGGGTCTTCATTCCAGGTCTTCATTGTGCGTCAATACAGGCTTCTTCCAGTTCATCTCTTCACGTTGTCCACCCACATATAGTATTGTCTTCTTCCTGCAAAAGTGTTGTAAAATAGATACGTATTGCATTTTAACAGTGATTTGGGGGAAAGAAAAGACAACAATGGCCACATAATGTCACGTTACCGTGAATCAGTAAATTGTAATATGTTCTAAAACCTAACACATCTGTGATAGGATTATTTTTACTGTTTACATAATGTACTGCAGTTCTCTTTTTTGCTCTATGTTCTTCTTCTTTTTTTATTCTATGAAGATTAGGTTACTTGTTCTTCATCTTTGGTTTTGGTTCACGTGAAACTGAATGTATATATCTGCAATGTTGTCTCTTGTATAACTTCACTGTTTTATTAGGGTATTTTAAAACGGGGTTACACAGTAAGCTTCACCGGTCAACGGTTTTTCCCAGCATTCCGCATTCCTGAACTTCCTGCGATATTTGGACGACAACGCTTCCAAAGTTTTAACCTCGAAGGAAGGAAATTACGCCGATTCTCTTCGGTTTGACATAGCATTTTCTCAGATATCCAGGTACACACTTTGATTTACTACTGTCATTACACTTGTTTTGTTGAATGCATTTGTCTTCTTAATTAATATTATTTTGTGCGTTTTAAATGTGAAATCGGAAAATAGCAATGGCCGCCGCGATGTGCTACGGGTACACACTTGACTTAAATACATGATGAATACACGCGAATCGGTAAGCGATTATTAGCTGAAGGGAGTTTAAATTCCATCTGTCAATAAACCCACATAGTCAAAGTTTTCCTGTTAATTCATGTCCAGACGGTGGTCTCTTTCATAAAAACTTTGGCCATTTTTGTCCAAAAATACCGTTCATTTGCGTGTTTCTTAAATTTTGGTTCGATTTCTTCTGTCGGTTTGGGGATTTCCTCAGGCTCACCCTCTGCAGGCTTTTTAGGGGTCGACACTTTACTATCATCAGCACCAGGCTGTTCTGGTAATGATATCAAAGGAGGCATGGGGAACTTGGGAACATGTTTCATCATTCCATTTTCACCCTCCCACACATTTGTGATTTGGAGTGTGATTATAAAAAACACAATTTTGTTTCACAATTCCGCAACATACCAAGTCGATGGTTCGAAATGAGCTGCAGACGGTTTGGAAGCAGATATGCTTATCCTTAGGTTGATTTCAATGGTATGCACGACATTCGTTCATTGGCTAACTAATGAAAGTAAACATTGCCTTGTAAATAACAACAAATAGCCAAAACATGCTGGAGTTAGTTTCAACATCTTGTGGACACCCAACGATTTTTGAACTAACTTTCTTCTAGAGGAATAGGTCATGTCACGTTTATTATATGTAGCAGGAACGATCCTGATTTTAAATTTGGTATTTACTAATGAGACCACCACCATAAAAAGGCCTTGAAAAACGAAATCTAATGGTACCTCAATGATCCCCTTATGTCAATTCTAAGGAAGATATTAACATTTTTGTGAAAGTAGTTCCGTATAGAATTAGGGAGGCACTATTCACAATTCCATTGCGAATAGAAAAAAATTATATTCGCAATCGAATTGCGAATAGAAAAAAATTATATTCGCAATCGAATTGCGGGAAGTAACAAACATGGCACAGCGTCTGCTCACTAGTCAATTTTAGTTTGGGCCATTAAGAAGTCTAAGAAGGTGGTTAATTTAAATAGGAATGTTCACTGTTGCGAGTTTAATTCTGCCGATTTTTCCGTAATTTTTAATGAATCACTCTTCTTCTTACTTCTGTCCGTTCTTTTGGCATCCCGTTTTATTTTTACATTACGTTAGTCCTGTTTAAATATCAAGAATAATTTTTCAGAACAGGTATCCCCAATACAAATAACGATCCCTACAAATAATTCTGTCCCCAGGCGAGTTCAAGAACTGTTAACTTTCGTTTCTGTACACTTACTGTTACCAGGCATCCATGTTTGTTTATGTCCTGATAATATCGCAGCAGTGATGATTCTCTTAATTTGACACTTTCTATGGCCTCCATTGCATCCTATCTGAGTGACTCTGTTCTGGTCCAAGCTGACAGTAATATGCTTCGCCTCAGCAAGACATGATTAGGCAATTCAAACACCAGGCTTTCGATTGACTGGCCTCATTAATTAATAAATAAACAAGGAAAAGGAAATGCTACGCATATAAGGTGCAGGAAAACCTGAAGCAGGTGGATAAGAGAGAGGAGAGAGATAGATAACGAAGATAGTGTGAGAGTCAGAGATATGAGAAAGATGTATTGAAAGACATTAAAGAGTGGTAAAGACAAGAAAGGGAGAGGTGGGAGATCGAGACTTTGAGCGAGAGAGAGAGAGAGAGAACTCGTGTTCGGGTGGCTAAGCTCCTTTCCCAAGACAACAAAAGTAGAGGACAGATAAGAACAGAAAGACAAGTGTGCAGGTTCTTGCGGAGCAAGATAAACAACACCTAATACACAAAATCCGTAGAAAACATATGCCTAAAGTGAAATCATCAGACAAGCATTGGTGTCACCTAATTCCTGAAAATGGAAAAAAAAATGTCACCTCCCCGTTTGGGAATCGAACCTCAAGCTCCCGTGTACCAGGCGGAAACACTAACCACTATGCTAATGAAGACACGTTAACGGATCAACAAAATATTGTAATGTGGACACACACATAGGAATAATCACGTGATCTACTTCGATTGCGAATATAATTTTTTTCTATTCGCAATTCCATTGCGAATAGTCACTCCGATAAAATTATCACGTTTGCCTTATTATTGGAACTCTTCAGTGTGGCCCGTTGTTATCTCCCCTACAGGTCCAGTGATTGTCTCAAACGGGTCATAGACCGATCTTGAAAACTGACTACAAATATATGTTCCGTCATGTTAAATGATAAATAAATAATAAAAGTATACAAATAAATTATTAATAATCTTTAAACTTCTTTAACTTTAGTAGTTCAAATTGCAGGATGTTAGCCGACTGCGATCGATGTTCGCATCGGCCGCCATCTTGGCTTTCCATGAACAAAGACAAAACGCGTGAGCAGAAATGTTTTGTCTATCACTTTCATCGACTCTCATGGATGAAACTTTCCACATTAATGTAAAAATGGGTGCAGAATTAGAATATACTTCTAAAAGTATTGTACAATTAAGTACACAAGCTTTAAAAAATAAAATTACTTAATTTACGGCAAATAATTAAATGCGTTAAAAAGCTATGATAATTTCAACCGATCACTGTGCACATAATATTAGACTGACCTTTCCTGGAAAACCCCAGATGACGTCTGTTATTGTCACGTGGTATTTGAATGAATGAATGACGTGGGAAGCATGAATGGTCTGTACAGAAGCCATTTTTGACGACACAATGGAAAAGTCTGGGGTGACGTGGTACATAACTTCCGGTTCAATTTCGGGTCACGGCATGATGGAAACCCCTATTATATGAATGTGTTATAATTGTTATTGCTCTCTCTTTTACAATAAACAATTTACATATTGCAGTAAATTTTTCAAATTAAAAAAAAAACGGACCTGCATAGGATAGATCTTGAATAATATAATCCAACGTTACCTCATTTGAGCCTGCACTGGTACCCGCTCTAAGCAGAGAAAGTAGATATAAATTATTAAATGTAGTTCATATTGAATGTTGGATGAAACTTGTTAAAACGGAAGTATTCAAATATAAAGAAATATTCCATTTTGATATATAAACTAATTAGCATTAAAACAAAAGTGACTACGACTAAGAAAAACTAAACAATTGTTCAGTTAGTGCACAGTGACAGCAAATGGGATAACGCTAAAACGAGTGATTCAGGTATCTTCTGTATTTTTTCTCACAATAAAGTACAGGTCCACAACTATGCACACCAAGTTCTTCATCAAATAATTCATAACTTGTTGAATTTTGCCGCTAGTTTTCTATGGGATGAGATAGCCAGTCTCACACTGGTCCTCCTTACTGGCCTCTTATGTCATGCATGGTTGGTTAAATTGTTCTTTTGGGCCCCGGTAACACACCTGCAGATTATTTAATTACCTAGGTTCAGTACATCAGTAATATAACATATGGAAAAAGTAACAGTGAGTTAGTTAGTTAGTTAGTCAACAGATCATCCTCATTGCACATCAAACCATTCAGTCCATAGGTGCTCGGATCCCCTCCTCAGCAAATCCCGCAGCATGTAGCGGCTAACGACACCAGTTCTGTGTTTATCAATCTTCTTTGGCTTCCTGCGTAGTGTTCTTGTTTGGCCACCCCTCTTTTAATTTGCTGTTCTCGCAGTCTGGCCATGGTTGTAGATTCACAGTCATCACTTGGTTCTCGCAAAAAAAGTCTTAATTCTCATAGAGCATTCAGAATGCCAGCCTGGTCCATGGCGCGTCCGCCCTCAACAGCAGCCTTACCTGCGAGCTTGTCAGCCCGCTCATTTCCTTGTACTCCCGCATGCCCTGGCACAAAGATGAAACTAATCTTTGCCAGCCGAGACTGCTCCAGAGACAGCAACCATTCTCTTCGGATCCACCCCATCTCTATCCTCTTGAGCATGCTCATTGAGTCGCTAAGGAAACATGCACTAGTGAATGTCTGTGTCTCGAGCCATGTTATTGCTTTACTTACTGCCATGACTTCCATAGTCAGGCTACTTGTGGTCTCAGCAAAAGCACCAGAGTCCTCCTTCACAATTCTCCCTCCGGCCTGAGCCGTAAAGGCCCATGAGCTTCTCACATGTCGGACAAGTGACCCATCTGTGTAATTGACAGCATCTAGCGAATTCTCGAAAATCAACGCTTGTACTTCTGCCTCCACAGCAGCCGGATTTTCTTGTCTGCATTTTCTGTCTAGTTGGATGCAAACTGAAAAGGACGTACAGAAATCTGTTGGCACTTGTAACCACTCCTCGTCAGGTTCTAAATCCTCAAGTGAACACACCTGTTGAAGAATGTCTTCGGCTTGACCCATCCAAGACCGTCCTCTTTTTAACCTGCTGCCCTTCACCTTCATAATTTCACATGCAGTGGATGTTGTGTGTTTGCGTTAACTCTGAGGTAGGCGTGTGCTCCGCAAATTTATATTCTGTCTTCAATGGTTGGAAAATCAAGAAGGTAGCGCATCGCCCTGCATGCTGTATCTCTTGTACATCCAAGAATAATGCGCATAGCTTCATTCTGTAATCCTTTCCATCCTTTCTATCGGCTTATGGCTGAGAGTCAGGATTGTCATCGTATACTAAAGAACAGACACGACCAGCCTTCGTACAGAAGACACAGATGGCACTGCTCACAGTTTGCTGCCGCCGTCACCCGCATCACAGCCAAACCCTGCTTGGCCTTTGTTATCACCTGGTCTATGTGCTCATTATAAGCAAGGCTTTGATCAAAACGTATCCCCAGGTAATTCATTGCCTGCATTCTTTCCACCGTCTCTGAACACAGATTAACAGTTGGTGTTGGAGTGTTGACAATATAATTATTCAACGAGAACCATGTCACTGTTGCCTTTGTTGGGTTGACCAATTGCCCCAGCTACAACACACCACGTACTTATGTGATTGAGTTCAGTTTGTAGTTCCACAGCAAGCTGATTTCTATCCTTCCCATGACGATACACTAAAATATCTTCGGCATGTGACAGTGTCCTCCTCGGTCCATTGATCTGCTCACTGGTGATTCTCACAGTATAGACGTTGAAGAGTACTGGAGATAATGGTGATTCCTTGTGGTAGGCATGGATATGTTGTTGGTTCTGAAGCCCAACTGCCACATCTAAATACTACTTTCTGTTGGAAGAGGGCTGCAGCGATCCAACTAAAGAGGAATGGACTTATATTGAGTTCAAGAAGCTGAAGCATTACAAAATCCAATGGTACTCTGTTGTACACATCCTTAAGATCAATTGCTGAAGCAAAGGTTTCAATACCTGAGTGGAAACCTTCATAGACATCACGGGTAAAAACTGTTGCATTGGTCCAGGTTTCTCTTTTTGGACAGTAGGTAGGTGGGAAAACACCTTGCCCCTTTAGCTGGCTTGATATTTTTCTGGCAATTAACTTCTCCAGCAGTATTTTTCGTGGATTTTTGCCATGTGTTGGCATTCTGGCGGCGGCATTATGCATGTGTACCTGTGCAGGCTGTTGGCTTACCGATACTCCTGTCTATTCCATTGGGCAGTGAGTAGCATTTTGTGTGATATTCACTGGCACATGAATGGAGCAATATGGGGCGACCCGTTGCCGTGAAGTTGGAACCACGACTAACTAACTACATTCATTAATTGGTATAGGACAGGACTAAATGGTATTATATAATCATTAATGCAGAGCTTATGGAGAAATACTAAATTCCAGGAAATCAAGTGAGGGAAAGACGCTGGCACTGGACAGGACACATTGGAACACATTTGATAGTATATAAAGTCCTTTATCTGAAACCCACAGAGCAGAAAAAATTATATATAGACCTTAAAGCGAGCAGCAAATTAGAGACTGATTAATAGAAGCAGGTTCGATCACGATTTTAAATTTGAGTATTTACTAATGAGACCACGACAGGTAGGCCTTGGAAAACAAAATCTAATGTTAACTCAGTTATGCTTGGATGTCAGTTCTGAGCGGAGATATTCACATCTGAGTGTCAAAATCTCAATACAGATTTCGCCATACTATTCATACTTTGAAATTGGAAAAAGTGGGTCCATGTTATTCCCACTTCCGGTCCAACATGCTTGTCTCAAACAGGCCATTGACAAATATTAAATCCGACTTCATCTGTATGTTCCGTCATGCTAAATGGGAAAAAAAGTAGTATAATTATACAAATAAATTATTAATAATCTTTAACCCTTTACAGGGTGGACCGGCCATTTCCGTCCGATACGTTAAACGGGCAGAATGTCTCAAACCGGCCGATACTATTATGCATTGTAAAAACGCGATCTCTCGGCTTTCCGATACTTCCGACGGCTGCTTTCGCCGATAGCGTGACAACGTGGCCGCCATTTGTAAAGCGCATACTATGAATTTGAACCGACCTTTACGGACTTTTTTTGATAGTTTTCGGGGTTTTTACGCTGTTTTTCAAAACGGATTTCGCTGATTCTTCAAGTGATAGCCAAGATTTCGCTCTGTTCAATTTAAGTGACATTAAAGTACACGAAGTTGACTATTAATCGGAGCTAGATATCAGTGCAAAGCGTCACTTTGCATTTAGCAGAATGAGTCGGACTTAAAAGATAGTGATTATGATTCTGAAAATGTGTTTGTAAATTGCCGTATAGATGACGGAAAATCACAAACATGCCGTATTTTGTAAATATTTGTGTTTATATATGGATTACAGACAACAATCACGTGAGTAACATATTCTGCATGCTTTTCCCTTCATTGTGTTGTTTATTTAACTAAAATCAGTTGACTAACACCTTATTTGTGATGTTTTTACTAACGCGACCCGAAATTTTACCGAACCTGAAAAAATCTTGCCCGTTCAGGGCTACAAAACGGACAAGCGTCTGCCCTGTAAAGGGTTAAACTTGTATTTTCTTTAACTTTAGTAGTTCAAATTGCACGTTTGAGTGTTAAAACTTTCCGTTGTCGGCAGCCGCCATCTTGGAGTTCCATTCACAAAGACCTCGTAGAAATATTATTTTTACGACATATAAAGTGATATAAGCGATGGAACTCCCCAAATATATGTAAAAATTATGTCTTCTGATTCTTGCACATCTCTTCAAAGCATTGTAACTGAATTCTTTTGTTCTCTTGAAATGTGTCTATATCTGCAATGTTGTCTCTTGTATAAACTTCATTGTTGTGACTTATTGGCCAGTGTGTTTCTTATACGTATGTGTCAGAAATAGTTTCCACATCACTGTTTCATACATCAAGGTGTTGTAAGTCAGCACAGATATCTTTATACTGCATTAATATAATCCGTGTGTGCACATGATGGGACGTATATTGTTATGGCTCAGTTAGAAAGTTGTTTAAGCAGTCTGACATTCCCACATTATTTTTGTTTAGAGATGAGAAAATAATGATTACAACTTGGGAAGAATACATGTACCGAATCAGTTGGTGAGCTCATTATTTTGACCGCTCTAGGATGGTCCTTTAAAAAGAGCATTTTATTGAGTAATCAGACACTTAAAGCAATTAATTGCTCTTCTTCTCCTATGCTTTCATGTGTCAGTTCTTACTTGTGACTAAGACTGCAAATAACCATAGACATCACAGGGTTCCCATTGCAATCTTCTGGATTCCAGATACAGGGCGTTTTAATTACACATTCTCAAGTTTTCTCAGCGCATTTCCTTTCAGACCCCAGCATCTTGTCCTCGCCTCCACTGGCATTTGTTTAGTTCACTCCATGAGCTCTAAGTAATTATTTGTTCACTCAAGCCTGCTCTTATTTGCCTGCCATATATGAGTTGGCTGTCACACACACTACACATTGTAATCATTATGAAGTCAAAGAAATCTCACTTGAATCTGGATTTAACAAATCTCAGATTTTTCACGTTACATTGTGGACATAGAATTGGGGGTGGGTTTTTTTCACGTTACATTGTGGACATAGAATTGGGGGTGGGTTTGGGTAGTAAATCGTTTACAGGGAAGAATGTATTTCTTGTAATGTTCATTTTAGCAATGTTATGTTATTTGTTGGATCATTCTGTGCACAAATTTACACATTGTAAAATATTCTGTCCAGTGTTTGTTACATAGTTCACAGTTAGCAAACTTTAATTGAATGTCAGAGTAGTGAAACCTTATATTAAATCTGTTCTGCCGTAAAGCAGTAAATAATTTAACGTTGAAAATAAAATTAGGAAAGGAAGAGTCTGGAGGCAACGGATATGTGGTTTCTAAAAATGTTGTGAGCACATTGGAGTGCCAGATTAACTAACACCTGGAAGAGGCTAATAAAAGAACATCATACACAGCTTTCAACCGTCCTAATTTGACTAGCTGGGATGTAAACGGCACCACAAAAGTGAGTCTCCCAGGAATGCAACCTGGTCAAAAATGCACGCTGAAGTCAGATGTGTTGGCCTAAGGGTTTCAGCCCAAGGGTGACTAACTTAGACACAGCGCAGTCACATGTCATTGCTCCCCCCCCCCCCATGTGTCTCCACCTTGCCACAGTGGGGGGGGGGGGGGGCGCTTGAGTGTCCCAGTGACCCCAAGCAGCTATGCCCATGGATATACAGCTACATGTCGACAGCTCTTGAGATAGGGACCAGACTAGGAGAGAGACAACCTGCTGCTCTGCAGGTAGGCTGAGGATAGCAGCCAAAAGCTCAAATCAGTTGCACAAAGCCACTAATGCTTGGTCCAGACACATACTCTACCTCTAAGCCACTAACCTAGATGTGAGAGCCTGGCCAATACCAACATACTGCAAAACGAAGGTGAGATGCTTAGCACTTTTAGTTCAGATACTTGTTCGAAGGCTTTCAGCTGGGGGATGTGAGGGATCTCCGGATGAGAGGGCTTGACCATCTCTCGCTCACTGATGCCCGAAGGTAAGGTGCTGAGCTGGCAGCACATGTAGCCTACCTTGTGAGCGAGTACTAAAGGTAGAAAAGTGCGCCAGTCGCATGAAATGGTTACGGAAAATGTATATTTCTATACTCATAGAGAGTGCAGTCAAAGGTGAAAAACGTCTCATTAACACGAAAATGGAACACTTGGCTAGCGAATCCATTGCGTGGAAGTCCGAAGCTAAAATTTACCTAGTGGATGTCGTTCGCAGACTGACTGTTCCTGGTTTGTGCAGCGAGAGGCTAACTGAAATGCCTAATGTATAGAAGTGAGGAATTAAAGCCGCCATGAGCAGGATATGGCGATTCCTCCGGTGAGCCCAGTCTCAGAGCAATATGTGCCAGCTCAGCAATTATGGAAGCCTCCTTGGATCGTGGGGAATGCCCATGGTCTGCCCCTGCCTTCCCTTGAGGGTTGACCGTGATGTCTTTGACCGTTCTACCATGACCAGCTAAGATGTGGGCGACACCACAACAGTAGGAGTCTAACGTGCCTCGAAACCTGAGGAAGGCTAACCTCATTAAAAAATGCCTGCCGAAGACGGAAATCCACCCTACGGGTGACAAAATAAAAATTGGCACTACGCAATTATGTCAGAGTGAAATGTCTTTCGTACCAGGAACAGTTCTGACTACCTAGTTCTCCAAATGCCCCTCGTGGCCGGAATAGCTCTGACTAGGTAGTTTCCGAATGTCTGTCCATGTCCGGAACAGCTCTGATGGGCATAACGACAAGCATGTGTCCGAATCAAAAACTCTCTGAGCGGATACCGTCTGCAGTCTGACCATCCCTGGTTTGTTCAGAGAGCGACCCGTAGCGAACGAAAGGCCTAATATATTGAAGTGAGGAATTAAAGCAGCCATGAGCAGGACGTGGCGATTCCCTCAGTGAGCCCAGCACCAGAGCGCTATGTGTCGGCTCTGCAACTATGGATGCCTCCCTTGGATGGCGGATAATGCCCATGGACTGTCCCTGCCTTCCATTGAGGGCTGATCGTGACGCTTTCAACCGTCCTAATTTGACTAGCTGGGATGTAAACGGCACCACAAAAGTGAGTCTCCCAGGAATGCAACCTGGTCAAAAATGCACGCTGAAGTCAGATGTGTTGGCCTAAGGGTTTCAGCCCAAGGGTGACTAACTTAGACACAGCGCAGTCACATGTGAAAAAACACTCCAGATGAACGCAGAAGAAGCAGAAGGTCATTGGAAAAATCAGCGGTAGAAAAGGCCGAGGCAGACCAATGGAAAGGATGCATGATAATATAAAACGATGGTACAGAGAAATATCAGTAAGAGTTGACCCAGAACCAAGGTCTGTGAAGACACATCAATGCCTATGCCACATTGCAGGCCTTGTAATGTTGATAATTGGAATGGCTTCAATGTTTTTGACAATTTGTGAGTTGCATTGCAGTTTCATCAAACCTCTGGCATCAGTCCATCTAACTTTAACAAGCACTTTTTGGGTAATTTTTCCCTTGCCTCTGACTATCCTGTCTACCTGTAAGGCCACAGGCTTGTATCTGTCCCTACCCCTTGGCCTGTCCGACATGGGAGAGACTCTACCAGTAGCTGTGCTATCGGTGGCATAGCTCTAGGACTCATTGGGATATACAAGTTCATCTACCACATCCAGGATGGACACACAACAGAGGAAGAATAATTGTGACTCACATCCACCTACATAATAGTTGAATATCAAGGAACCATGGAATGGCTTGCTTCCTGCCAATGAGATGAAGGAAGTGACGAGACACTATAGGTAGTAGAAACAATTACAAGAGAAACAACAGACCTTTGAAATATTCACAGCACAGTGATTGATGTATGGCTGTCAGTACATGACTGTTGTTGAAACAGATTTCTGTGATGTATCTAGTGAAATGTTGGAGGTTCACAATTGTCTACAAATTAAACAATATCAAAGCAGGCCCATAAAAGGGCTCTATTGTAATGTGTTATTCTAAAGTTTGATTATGGTCTGCATAGTACCCATAGATATTCATAGGATTTTAATGTTTTTCACCACTTTCAACAGCTATTTGATTTACAAATTAGTGTGTATTTGCTGTTGACTTATGTTTATGAAGCATGTAGCATATTGCTGATGAGTTATTAAACATATTGTTGCTTATTTTCATATTTATGGATGCACATTTATGATTCCTAAAAAGTAGAAGGAAATGAGTTCTGATTTATTACTCAGTGGTGAGCTTAACATGATTTCATATTTTTCTCAGGCTCATTCTGTAAATTTTGTGCTTTGTCTGTGTTTTTCCCATAGGTGGACACTCATCATATTTGAATATTTTAGAGATCAACTGTTTTATTCCATTGTATAACACTACGATAAACATGCGTGGACGTGGAAGGCCAGGCAGGAAAATCATCTATGATGTCAATGAAATACATAGAGCTAACCGCTCACTGGCTCAGGCAGTTGAAAACGGCACTTTGCGCTGGTTGAAGGCTAAGTTTGAGCATTATGCTATGGAAGCTGTTCCAAATGTGTGGGAGGGTGAAAATGGAATGATGAAACATGTTCCCAAGTTCCCCATGCCTCCTTTGATATCATTACCAGAACAGCCTGGTGCTGATGATAGTAAGGTGTCCACCCCAAAAAAGCCTGCAGAGGGTGAGCCTGAGGCTTCTGATATGTCTGACGATGGGGACTTGGAAATCCCCAAACCGACAGAAGAAATCGAACCAAAATTTAAGAAACACGCTAATGAACGGTATTTTTGGACAAAAATGGCCAAAGTTTTTATGAAATTGGAAGATATCAATCAGGCTCTGATTAGGGCTAGGACCAAATTTGTTAGCGAGCATGAGACCGTGAGGAGGCAGACGTGCCAGCAGCTGGTTAAAATATACAAAAACTTGAAGGCCATCAAAGGTAAACTGGACGCTGCAGAGGAGGAGTATAAAACAAATGAATATATGAATCTGTTTAAAATGATGCCGCTGTCTGCAAAGATGAAGTTCAAACACTACCACAACATTGAAGGCAGGCTGCCACTGAACCTGACGTGCATTGTGAAGAAACACAAAGTGGTCAAAGGCAAGATCCGGGAGATTCTACACAAGCATTCTACGTGTTTACTACCTTTCAAAGATATCTTGAGCAGCACCATAGTAGACGTATTAAGTAGATCCGATGAGAAGGATGTTGGAGTGCTGAACCTATTTGGAGACCTTGGGCAGAATGAAAATGGTAGTGCTGAGGGTGCCCCGAGCACAGATGTTGATAAGGCTGGAGAGCCTCCTGTTTCTGGTGGCAATGTTGTGAGTAAGACACTGCTCTCTGATGATGATGATGATGACGACGACGACGATGCAGAGCTGGAACCCAAGAAGAGAAAGTTGAGTGGTGCTGAAGGAGATGCTATTCAGTCTATAAATAACACACAAGCATCAAATGCTGTACTGTCTAAAGAAGACATATTTTGGAATAGCATGGCGGAATTGAAAAGAAGAATGAACAATACTGTTATTAGCTTAAGCAAGGCCGATAAAACAACTTTTCCCAGAGTCATCACGTTTGAAGAAAAGTGCCAGCATGTCTTTCTGTAAACAGATGCTGACTTTTCACAAGAAAATTGCCACCTTTATCCGCTCTCTGAATAGATTGAAAGAAGAAATGCAGACTGAAAATTATGAAGACAGGAAATTGTTCACAGCAGAAGATTTGACGAGTCAGGGAATAGAAGATGTGACACCAGACAACAGTCTAGTTGTGATTGAGGTCTAGTCTGAATAAGCTTAAGAGCGAATACCTGAGGGTGCGAGTTGAGAAACAGAATATTCTGGAGAAGTTTGGCTACAGTGCCGATGTTGATGTGGTCAATTTTCCTACTGATAAAAATGCACAGCTGGTGCGGGTTTGTGTTCATTCCAAGACAGAAATAAATGTCAACACATTGTATGGGTTAACTAATGATGGTGAGAGCAACAAGCAGACATCCACAGATCAGAATGAAGCTGACCAAGAGATGGACCAGGCGTCTTCACTTGATGCAGACAAAGATGGTCAGCAGACTGCTGGGGCAGAAGCCACTGCTGTTGCGGGTGGAGAAGCCACTGCTGTTGCGAAGACAACTGAGGTTGTTTCTGGTGGAGGGAACGCAGATGGTGATGATGCTTCTGAGGAGTCTGAACCAGAAGATCCTTCAGAAGCTAGCAAAAACGCCAATTCTCTGGGTTTCTTTATGAAAAACTTGGCGCCTGATGCACTTATTGTCAGTGAGCAAGTCTCCCCTGATCATGTCACTGAAGAGTTCCTAGAGAAGGAGAAACTACACTGGGATAAAATGCAGAAATTTCTCCGAAAAATTGATCGGGCTTTTAAGCTGGTTCGCAATAAAGGCAGGAATTCCTATGTGGGGAAAAAGCAGATGAAAGCGGCTGTACATTCTATGTGCGATAAAATAAAAGGGTTTTATAGGTCATATGAGCTGGCAAAAACTGAAAGCTTTCGGGGTGGCTATTGCAAGCACGTCACCTACCTGAATCTGGAGTTCCAGACTCAGAGTTCTGCCAAGGTGTTGGTCAAGAGTTTGGATCAGATCAAAGATAGGATTGATAACCTCTATGGGCTTTACAAAGAGACTGCTAAAAGAATGGGCCTGATACACATGTTCAAGATTTGAGTCTCAGGCGTTTTCATGCCGCAAGTCTAGACATGTGCAACTGCTTGCCTGGTTTGAGAAGTAGTTCAAATCCCAGACATCGGGAATTTTGTATTAACCGACAGGCTTGAGGCAAATCTCTGCATCACCTGACACATGAGTGGAGAGTCTAGACTTGAAACATGGCATGACTTGGCATTTGTTACATTTCTCTGGAACAATTGCATCATCAGTGAACTTTTGCTGGTGTTTTGCATAGTTTTACCAGTTCAACTGTTGGAATGGAGACATTGGATGAATCTTTCTTTGAAATTATTTGGATCAAGATGTTACAGAAAATAAGCTGTTTGCAGTTAAAGAAATTAAGCTGTTTGCAATGTTTAAATTAACACTTCACATATTGGCGAAATTTCTCTGGATTACTGCTTAATACCACAAAGTGCTGCAACATAAAGAACATGTAGTTTTTATATTATTGGATCAACTAGAACTATGAAACATTTGTAGCTGTTTTAAATAATTGTATGCTGGATCTCGGATCAGGAAACTACATAAACTTGTGGAAGTTCCGTTGATTTTTCTGAACAATCTTGCAGTGTATAATGTAGTCAAGCTGAGACTCAAGGAATATTACATAAATTCGTCAAATGTTTGTCTAATCTTGAAGTTCATGCAGGAGCTCAGATACAATGAACATGAGTTAATCTAGATTATTGGAATGTGTGTGTTTGTGAACTGATGTACTTGCTACTGTTCTGATTTATTGTGCAGTTTATGGAAAGAGATGTTTTGTTGGATAACACTGTTGGTAGTTGTTGGTGAAGTGAGGTATTGATACTAAACATGCAGCAAGAGCACATTTATGCCACAAATGGCTTCAGTCTCATTTTTTTTTAAAACCCAATATTTTAACACATGAACACTCTCTCTCATATTGTGTGTGTGTATATATATATATTGCACCTGGTTTCAGTAATAGAGGTCAGATTACAGGAGAAGGTTAACCTGTGCCACATTATTTAAAAACAAAACTAACTCCCAGCTGAGAATTAAGATTAAATCACAGTTTTGGCCAGACAGTAAATTAACCCATGTAGCAGTCCATTCAGAAGAGGGGGAAGAGGTGATTTTCCACAGCCACATTTGCAAATTTTAAAATTACAGCAAAGTAGCGGAGGACTGAAAAACTGTCTTGACCAAAATGGGTTAAACTCCCTCTTATCCTCTCCATGTGTTCTTAGGTTTCCCACCATTTCATTCTCCTTGCGGGTTTGTTGAGCGACAGCATCTTTTTCCTCACCTCCTGATTCACTGTAATTTTGTTTGGTTCTCTCCATGAGTCAGTTCCACATTGGTGATTCTGTCATACCACTTCTGTCATGCCCCAGTATTGCAAGTGCTTCATGCAGCAGTTCATGAATGTCTGTATTTTATTAGTCATTCTTTTAATGGTTTTCCATATATATATATCCATACAGTAGCACCTATTTAACATTGGAGTTAGTTAAGTAACCAACAGAAAAAGTATACAGCCATTTTTGTGTTCATCTATTAGTTTGTCAGGCAAACTCCAGGGGTGGTGTGCTGCTCCACCAGAGGGTTGTTACCCTGCTTGATGGCTTTCCTCTCCCACCAGACTCAAGTTGTCTGCAGCGTAATATTGGCTAGACTGTAGAAAGTCTTGTCAAGGCCAAATAAAGAGAGATGAATGTGGGAAGGACATGAAAGGACCTTTAAATACATATGACTTCTTGGTGTGTTGTTGATTGAAGGCCTAATGCTCATTTGGAGGATATGAGGCAGAAGAAGAATACACATGACTTATAAATAAATGTGTAAACTGGTGGTTGCTACTTTGTTTATGTGAAGGGTTTTAAATGCCAGCAAACTCGCAGGACTACTAACCAATGGACAGTCTGTCAATGTATATTTTGTCCAACCTCATTCTGTAAAGTTGGTGCTTTGTCTGTATTTTGTCTGTATTTTTTCCATAGGTCGCCACTCAACATTTGACTGACGTAATATTTTAGAGACGCAACTGTTTAATTTCCATTGTATAAAGCCACGAAAAGCATGGCGCAGTATGAACATGAAAGGCCATGTGACACCACCAGATACAGCTCTCGTGAAATACACAGAGCTGGCCATGCTCTCAGTGAGGATGTTGCTCGTGGTGACCTGCAGTTTTTGCAAACTATGTTTGAGTATTATCCTTTAGAAGCTGTTCCAAATGTGTGGGAGGGTGATGAGGGAATGATGGAACATGTTCCTGACTTCCCAGTGCCTCCTTGTATAGCATTACCTGAGCAACTTGTTTCAGAAGCTGATGATTCCATTCCTAGCGTTTGCCACAATATAAGGCCAGGGCCTGAGATACACGATGATGGCGATTCGATTCCTAATGTTCGCAGCAATAAAAGGCCAAGACCTGAAATACACGATGGTGATTCTATTCCTAATGTTCACAGCAATAAAAGGCCAAGACCTGAAATAAAACACAATGATGGTAATTTGGGTGTTAATTTAATTGTGACAAAGAAACGTGAGATGAAACAGAAATTTTGGACAAATTTGGTGAACGTTTATGAGTCTTTAGGGTCCATCCAAAACACTCTTCAGTGGATGGTCATAACCAAATTTGCCAGTGGGAAGGAGAAGGACAGAAAGACTGCATGTTTTACGTTGAATAGACTTCATGGCTACCTCAAGAAAATTAACAGCGCCCTAGACAATGCAGACATGATTTATGATGAAACCAAAAAAGTTGACCTGTTTCAGAAAATGTCACCATCTAAGAGACTTAGATTTATAAACAGGAATGCTTTGCAAGGAGAGGTTCCAGGTAGTTTGGCATGTATTGTGGCGAGATTCTTGGAAGTCACAAAACAGATGAAAGAATTTGTACTCACGAATTGGACACAGATGGAACCTTTCCACAAAATGTTGCAGGGACTTAAGAAATGTATTCGCCAAAAAAAAATGGCATTTAGCTGGAAAAAAATATTGTTTCGTGGTGCAAATGCTGAGAGTGACATGCCAGGTTGTGATGTAGAGCAGGGTGGAGGGAGGCGTTCCAAGAACAGAAAGTCTCAACATGTTGGTGACACAGAAGCATCAAATGAGTTGAACAAGGAGGAGGAGTTTTGGAAGAAAGTGGTGCAGTTGAAAACATTAGCAGAGAAAGTTGAGGTAGCTTTAAGTATGGTCAATGACGTCGGTGTTCCCAGCCTCTCCAAATTGTCTGTCAAACGTGGTTCAGGCATTTGCAGACAAATGTTTCTTGCACGGAGGGATATTGTGGCCATCAACAAAACTCTGGGGTGGTTGAAAGGAGAAATGGAGACCAACAATTATGAAGACAAGAAACCCTTCTCAAACGACAACTTAGGTGTGCCAGGGAATAGATCTGACATCAGAGAACAGTCTGGATGTGATTGAAGCCATGCTGATTAAACTCCAGGAGGATTACTTGAGGATTCAAGATGAGAATTATTCTGTGCTGGACAAGATTGGCTACGGATGGAAGGTAGGATTTCAGAAATTTGTCGGCAAAAATGTCGCGCTGGTGCGAATTTGTGCTCATTCAAAAAGCGATTTAAGAACCCCTGGATTTAACAGAATTTCAAAAAGACCATCGAAAATTCTGCACACCCAGAACGACCCCGTAACTATCTGATGGCGATTATGACAGTCAAAAGAATCATGACGGTGATTGTGACAGTCAAAAGAATCCTGACGGTGATTGTGACAGTCAAAAGAATCCTGACGGTGATTATGACAGTCCAAAGCCTGTTGTTGAAGAAACTGGTGATGATGGCTCTGATGAAGATTATCCAGATTTTAGCAAAACTGTCAATTCCATGAGTTTCTTTATGAGCAATTTGGAGCCGGATGCATTGAAGGTCAGTGAACCGAGTTTTACACCTGCTACAGAAGAGTTTATAGAGCAGGAAAAGCAATACTGGGACAGATTGCAGAAAC
This sequence comes from Cepaea nemoralis, assembly GCA_014155875.1. Taxonomy (NCBI): domain Eukaryota; kingdom Metazoa; phylum Mollusca; class Gastropoda; order Stylommatophora; family Helicidae; genus Cepaea; species Cepaea nemoralis. Next base: position 205,420 of record JACEFZ010014350.1, on the reverse strand, counting down.
TGTTGCTAAAAATCAACAAGGTTTTTCACCATATTGAAGAAAGAGGTTGTCAGTCATTTTCTGGGAGAGATTCTATGAAGAATTCTATGAAAATGTTGCACCATAGGATAAAAGAGCTTTTAAGTATATATCAATCTGAGAGGGATCAGGGATGTCAAGCCGGCTACTGCATGCATGTCACCTACCAGGTTCAGGGGCAGATGCCAGCCAATACTGAAGATATCTTGGTGAAGAGCCTAGATCATATTAATGACAGGATTAATGCCACATATAAACATTACATAAAGGTAGCCAAGAAACTGGGCATGCCGTTCTCGTATAAATTATGCTAGATTTGATGGAGGTGATACTTCAGAGACAGATATCAAAGACATTTTTGTGTTAAGCGACTAGATATTTGTGCAGGCTGTAGTGTTCAGCTGTAACAGGCATGACATAAATCTGGTGTTTACACCTGGCTGAGCCAGCTGGGGTCTGACTGAGCAGGCTGCTTATCTGTTGTGTACAGTTGGGAACTTGATTCACTTGCCCGTGTTCAAATATCTCTGGATCATACGCCATGTTGCTGAATACATCTGTTTTACCTGCTGAAGAGCTCACATAGGGGATGCTTCATTTATCTTCGTTGTTTTGAAATTCCTGTGAATGAATTGTGGCATTACTGAACGTTTGCTGTAGTTAGTTATCTTTGTAATTTGTGGACAATCTTGAATAGTTGAGCATATTGGTTTGTGTAGTGTGTACTGGGAAGCCATGTCTGAGGTTTGATAGCTTTGGGTATAATTCTGTTGCTGCTTCTGCCAACTGCCAATTATCATAATGTAATAGACCATTTGCAGAAGGTCACTATTGTTATGGCTTGCTGTCATCTTAGAATCGATTTAAGGAAAAAATGAGAAAAACTTACTGCAATATTTTATTTTAAATATCTACTTGCACACTATCATGGCTAGATTATTGTAGAGTATCTGCCATTGTCACTTTCTTTGTTGTACGACCAGCCAGATTGTGAAACATTTCATTTTTGCTTCCTGGTATAAAGCCCATAGGTGCAGCAAGTGTTTCATCATACATACTAATTTTTAAAATTATGTACAGCGTGTTTTCTTAATGGATATTGTGGTAATTGTAATCATCATTTATTGTGCAAACATTAATGCACCAACTGCAAGTTTGACATGGTGGCTTTGTGTTTTGTAGGAACATATTGAGTGTAGTGTAATCGGCTCATCTCACAAACACACTGCAAATGTGTACATTTTTTATAACAATTTATATTTGATCTTTGGCAGTGTTTTGACTTGTTCTTGTTTCCAAGAAATTGTCACTGTAAGAATGTGATTATGAGTGTTTTGCTTGATAAGTGTAACATGGGTTCGTCATTGTTGAAATGATTGATTCCTTGCTCTGTGGTTCAGTTGATAGTTGTAGCGGCTGATTGGGATTCCCTTTTCTTCTATCTTTGTGTGTGCTTGCTGTTGTATGTATATGCTCCAGGTTCTTAGATTGCCTCAATTCTTCTAGCAGATGTTTTGTCTCTTGTTCTTATTGTTGACCACATTAAAACAAACTACGTGACTTCATCAGTTGCTACAGCTTTTCGTTGATTGTGGTATACAACAATCCCACATGTTTGCATGCCTTTTAGACAGTTGTGTTTTCGTTTAACTCATACATTTCACACATAATTTGGTGCACACATTTTGGCTATCTTATTTCTACCTTTTTGTGTGTTGTATGAACTATATGCTGCCATTCTTGTGTCCGTAAAATTGTTTGTGTCTTTTTTTGGTGTGTAGATGCTTTTAGTTACCTTTGACTATAAAGTTTTCTGTGTTGAGAAGAAATTGTCATTTTAAACAAATATAAATATAGTTGTGCCCCAGAACACACATGCGCGCGCAATAGTGTGTATCTGTGAAGGCATCTTTTTTTCATTCATCTGTTGTGTGCTGGTTGAAATTAACGATGTAGTATTTTTTGTTTTTGTGTTTTGGTTACACAATGTAATGGTTGGTATCTTGAAATTACATTTCTGCTAGTTATGCCTTACTTCATGTTTGATAAACTGACATGAGATATTATGGTTTGAACTAGCATGCACTCATCGGATTGCAGATGACACATTGAAGGACTAAGATGTATCAATACAGTCCTGTGAGAATTCGGGGGGAAAAAATATAATAATTTTGTACAAACTTAATACAGGGTGTATTTGTATTGACTAGTGTTTGAAAATATTGCCGGTCCAAGTTTTGTAATTACCTATTATGTTGCATGAACTTTACAGAGGGTGAATACAAACTTGGACCAGAAATATTTTCAAATACTGTAAAGTCATTACAAATACACCCTATACTAAATGGGGGATCTGCTAGGGTAGTGGCTGGATGTTCATCTGCCGGCACGGTGCTCTTTACTTTTAATCTGCATTGAGGCTAAATTGTAAAACTGGCCTGGACACTCAGGCTGGCTCAACCTGAAATGAGTAGCAGGAGATGTCTGGGCAAGTGAAGGTGTGAGGCATGGTACTGTCCACATCACTCCCCTAGTGCCGATTGGTCTAAGAAAGTATAGTGTAGCTGTGTATTGCCAGTGCGTTTAAGTCATTCAAATTGGTCTTTGACTGACTGACTCATAGAAGCAGTAAACCAGTATCCACTAAATATAATATAACACCGATGCTTTACAATATAGCAACTGAATTTGAGCAGTTGGGCTATTTTTGGTAAGGTGACGTGTACGGTGTAAATTCATTGTCATCAGCTGTAATTATTGTTTTATTTTTTTTTACAGTTTATAATTATGCGTCAGTAGCACATCATTTGTATATCCACATACTTCATTATGCTTGTTTTATCCAATGTAAGTTGATATACATCAGTGTTAATGTGGCAGCCACTGTGAAATGGAGCGTATTGGAGTACGTTTCAGTTACTAGACGGACTTGATGTACGTAACGGAGAGAGGTATTCATTCGTAACATAAGCAGATCTATCTTTACATGCTATATTGCTGAATAGTACTCTTACGGTTATGTTTTCTAGACAACAGGAAAATTAACCCCGGGAAGGTTAACCCGGTCAACAAATGCCCGCAGAAGTCGGATGTGTCGGCCTGACGGCGCAAGAACGCAGCTTTGCTGTAAACAGACACAACGCAATCACGTCCGGAAAAAAAAAAGTTCCGGATGAACGCAGAAAAAACAAAAAGTTATAAAATATGTGTGGCTGCCCTATCCTTTTTCCCCCTGTACCTTAAATTTCTAACAAAGTATAATATAGTGATGATAATAGAGATTAAACAAATAGATTCAGTAACCATGTTTTGCAGTAGGTTTATAGTACATTTCTTAGATTTTGTTAAACAAAAGATTTATTGTTATAGAGAATTTTTAAAACTTTGTTATCATTCAGATTGGTTTATTAACGTGACTAAGCTTGGTATGTACACATTAGTTATTCTTTCAGTTTGTGTTTGTTTCTGGGGTGACATGAGCATCTGGGCAGTTTTGGGGAAATGTTTTTGAAACAAATCATGAATACTAAATGGAGGGATTTGATCTAGTGATTTCTGTTTAACTAAGTCTGTGATCTTCTCAGTACCAAACAGTGTATAATGTGTGATCTGCAGTTCCTCTTAAATTCAACCATCGCATTATATATTCTCTTAACTGTTGCATAAAATGGAAACTGGTCTCCCTGTGTGCCATGTCTACTGTGTATTTAGCATTCTGAGAGTCATGCGATCATGGAATTTGATAGTGGTTGTTTCCCCCAGATCGTCTGCTGCCAAACCTTGTGGAACTGGGAGATTAAACATAGGTGTACTTGTGAATGTGAAGCCAGGTAACTGACACACTGAGAAACCATTTCATAACAATGATCTTGTCTGTTGTCTAAGCCATGCTGTATTAGGATGTGTCGTTTTGGACTGAAGAGTGGGCAGGGAGAGACAGACTAAGACATGCTTGAATGTTGTGTGTGTGTGTGTCAGAACTGACCTGCCACGCTAGATCACACACAACGCCCTGTGACAGGGCCACATGTCAGCCATATTTTACTTGTGCATGATAAAAATGCCTGGATTGGGATATACAGGAGGAAGGGAATTGGTCACATAATCTCTCTGTATTTCTGGTATGAAATTTCTAGTGCCACAGTTTGCTGTTCTAAATTATTTTGGGGAAAACAACTTATTTCAGATCCACTAAGGTGCACACGGTTATCAATAATTGATTCTGTTTAAATTCATTTTTGGCACGTTTTCTTGGAGATACGTCTGAAACTGTTCATGGTTAATTATATTTAGAATAACAGTAGTTCAAAATGGACACATGGAAACAAAATAAACATTTCCAAGTTTATATATGTGTTTCATCATCATTTCAATTGTATTTGTGTACTCCTTGCTGCTTCTTAGTATTGCTGCTACAGTAATTCTATGTTTGTGTTTGATGTTGTATGATGGTTTGAGACAGGGCTGTGTTCTGATAGGCCTTGTTGTGTGCACATGTGAATCTACATGGACACACAAATGAAAGCCCGCAACCTGGTAGATGCCACAAACTTTATCAAAACAGTACGAGGTGGGGTGACTAGCTCATTTCTTGCCATGTTTTCCTCCCAGAGATATCTCTAGCGGGGAAAAGTCTCCACACAAGTGCGGACTGAACCTGGCTGGCTGCATTGGTGGGTTGCTGTAATACCACAGGCTAGCATCTTGAATATTTCAGCAGCCTCAGCCACTTCCTGTCCTGTATCTCCTCATTGCACAGACATGTATCTTGTAGTCCATCTCTTGATGTTGTCCACAATTCTTTATGCCTCCTCTTTTTGTTGAATGAACAGGCTTGCTGGTTGGGCTTCTTCCTGGTTTGATTTCTCTACATTCTGTCGAGGAGGCACGTAACACATTTCACACTGTGTTAAGCTTGTTTGTGTGCACAAATGTGCATCTTGAAGTTTGTAAATCTCTAGTTACAGCTGCAATTGTATAGTAGTTACTATGCTTGCCTGCCCAGATAATGGTCCAAGGTTAAATCCTTAACAGTACACATTTTGTTCTGACCAGTATGGCTGTGGGGTTGAAAGAGCCTCATGGAAATAAGTACCTAGTTCTTGACACCCCAATAGCAGTTTGTGTTATGGAACTACCCTTAACTGTAATAATTAGTTAGTCATGTTTTGGTTATGTTTGGGATGAAGTTTGTGGTGGTGTAGAGAAGTCATTTGTGCATTTTTTACCTTTGCATTGAAATCATTACTTGCTATGTGTGTTCCAATATTGAGTGTTTTGGGTATTTCATATCAACAGAACTTCCCAAACTTCATGCAAGGAGACCTTGAGAAAAACCATAAAAGTAGAGACGCAGTTACCCAGCATCACAAAATATGCCTTCATCAAGTTTGAGCTGATTTGGCAGGCCAGACACCAGAGTTTAACATTTGCGTGAAATTGTCGTCCCGGTGCGTATCCAGTTACTGGTCAAGAGAAGTATGAGTGGCAAAAAGAAACGTCTGCGTGAGACAGCTGTTGAGGATGTTGGTAGTAGCCAGGAGTGTGAGAGGGAACACCCGCAATTGTGATGATTTGCTGGATCTGCTGCAGATGATTCAGAATGAACAGAAAGCTGTGGGAACTGCACCACGTAAAGTGGACAAGGTGCTGGAGTCTAGTAAAGAAGTGGTTACTTTTGATACTACAGTTGTACAGTGTGCACAGTCTTCTCTCCAGAAGAAAAAATGGAAAAAAAATAAATCCAAAAAGAAAGCAACAGTTGAGTCAGATAACACATCCACCTCAACAAACAGCGCTTCACAGAAACAAGTACAGAAGAATCAGGTTATTATTGTCTCAAGTGATTCGGGTGAGCAGGTAAATGGTGACGACATGCAGACCAGTTCAAATACTGATTGCTCAAATCCCACCCTACAGCCTAAGAAAAAACGGAAGAAGAGGAAATCAAAGATTAGCAAGGATAAAGCCAATCAAGATTTAAATACTTCTCTGTCAAATAATATTTCAAATGGGCAAGTAGTAGAGGAAAATGTGATGAACATTTCTGACCATTCAGTTGGTGATCCACTACTGGCCACATCAGAAATGATTGATTTAACAACCGAGGATAGCTCACTGGAAGACCCGTCTTCATTTGAACCCTACAGCAATGATGAAGTTTCCATGGCTCAACATTCCATGAAATGGGAGGTGGACCAAGGTCCGCTGAAGAGGTTCCTCCAAAGATTAAAAGTCAGGAACACAGTTGCAAATTTTGTGCCGAGGACTAGTACCATGGAGAATGAATATGCTGGACTAGAAGATGACTTTCCTATGCCCGCATCCAGTTAACATCTGTTTGACATTCAACTTTGCCAGTAATTGACTCAGGGCCTAAATGTCTGAGTGAACACACATCGTGATTGTAACTGACTCAGAAAGCATGCTGACGAGGGTGAGGACGGGCGGGCTTCGTGCGGAGTGGCTTGCTTCACTGCTGAGGTCACGGGTGACAAGCATCGCCTGGATCTTTTCTCCGGGGCATGCCGGTGTGCTGGGAAATGAACAGGCGGACAGATTGGCTGGCTCTGCAGAACTTGGTGGAGTATTGATACATGACGAGGCAGATGTGGTTGCGGCCTTGTGAGAGCACGTGCACACCTCGTAGGAGCAAATGGATTACCATGGTCTGGCAAGAATGAGACAGCGAGGAGTGACGAGGGGATCTGGCCGAGGCTTAACGCTCAGAGGAAAGGCGAGACGGACTTATAATCAGATTGCTGCTGGTACTATTAGTGTTGGAACTCTTCGCTGGCTGCTGAGGATGGGGACGGAGCACTTATGGGAATGCCCCGAATGCTGTGATGTCGATTCCTAAATCAATCAATGTCTGAGTGAGCTTCAAACTTTCCCATGCCAGCTTCTGAATTCCGACAATACTAAGATGTAATCATCAATTGTTAGCTATAATAGAATGTGGATGCACGCATCGTAGCAGTATCTCTGGCAGTCTATGGACATTTTATTTTTAAGGTGACAGGCAGTGCTTTCTATCCAGTGTGATTGTCACTTTTAAATAATAACTGACTGGGTTACAGTAATTGATTGATTGATTTAGGAACCGACATCACAGCATTCGGGACATTCCCATAAGCGTTCCATCCCCATCCTCAGCAGCCAGCGAAGAGTTCCAACTCTAATAGTTCCAGTAGCAATCTGATTATATGTCCATCTCGCCTTTCCTCTGAGCGTTAAGCATCGGCCAGATCCCCTCGTCACACCTAGCTGCCTTATTCTTACCAGACTATAGTGATCCATTTGGGTTACAGTAATTGTGCTTCAGACTAAGATATGGATATGACAGCACTGGAGTTCAAAACTGTCACACCTGAAGGAACACCCCAGCAGGTGTATCTAAGTTATATCTCAATGTTGGACAGAGAGGAACATCAGGAAAGTTGTATTCAAGTTATGTTCCCGGTGTTGGGCAGATGTCTTTGTAGTCCCACTCTCCTGGGTCTAGACATGAAGACATGTCTGTACATTCAGAGTTGTGTTAGCCAGGTGTGTCAATTGAGTTCCCCCTTAAGGGTAGCTTCAAATATCTTAATATATTTCAGGATACTTCTTTCATAATTAGATATTTTGTCTGAAAGTAGTTTTATATCATAGTTTATGTCTCGGAAACTGAAACACTTTGGCCCTATTAAAATCACTATGGCTTGGAAAGACCAGTGATGGAAGGCATGGTTTCTAGTAGAAGTGGCTGGTGCCAACCAGCACGACGATGGAAACGAGGCGTTGGAGACAACTTGGGCATGAAGGTGCACAGGGCAGGAGAGATGGCAAGAGAGACTCTTCAGTGTGCCACATGATTGTTCTGGAAAGGGTCTGTTGCATGATGCTGATGATGGCCTCAAGTCTAGTTTTAGGTGTTAATACAAAGCTGTACATATGCTTAATATAGTCTCCAGCTTGGTTTAACGTCTTTTAGTGTAGGAAGTCTGATTTAAGTATCCAGTCTGTTATCTCAAGGAAATATAAAATTAAATATTAAACATGTTCAATCAAGTCCTTGAATTATGAAGTGCCTGACTTCTAGTTTAAATCAAAGTATGTTCCTTTCTACATGGCCTGTTTCATTGCACTATGAAGATGAACTAACAGTGTTAGACTGATACAGCCTACCTTTAATGTGGAGATGGCACTGTGTACAAAGTAGTGTAAAAATCATGTGGTGAATGCCTGTCATCAATCCTTTATGGCAATGTCAAGTAGCTGGTTATTGACACTTACTTCGTGTTTGTGTACCTGTTTCATCACAGAAATAGCTGTCTAGCTAGTGCTGTGAGTTGAGACAGGCAACTGATTGGCAAGGAAGTGAACCCATCACCACACCTCATACAGTTTTCTTAGTGTAAAATTATACCCCTTACATTTGGTTGCAATGTATTATGACTGATCATTATGACTTAACATGTCTGCCTTCATATAAAACCTGTGGTGTACAGTGTGTACTAGAGTTGGGGGGGGGGGGGGGATCTAGTTGTTAACACGTCCACTTACCAACAGATATGTTGAGTGTTCACTCCTCACTAGTGGCATGTCTGTCTCTGGCCACTATGATCCTGGAGTTGTTTGTTAACATGAATGTATGTCTGGGAGGAATAAGATGTGAAGAAATGAGCTGGTCACCATGTGTTAAATCATAACCTGATGTGGTAACAAATGTTACAGGCAAAATTATTGGCTTCGTTGCTCATGTTATCCCATTCTCACTCCACTTGCCGAGAGTATCACACAGAGCACGAACTCTGTAGCTGCAGCAATGACCCCCAGTGGTGTCCTGAAATATTACACTCATAGTCTGAATGATGCTGCCTGAAAGACACTCAAACCTTCGGAGCTTGAGGCAGACAGTTTGGCCACTTCACCACAGAGACTTATAACCAGCCTGGTGTGTGTAAAGGGTTCCTACACTTGGTACTCCTATGGCAGTATCTGTTGTGGTGTTACCTTTAAAGTGAGGGTACTAGAGATTGATGATCATGTTTTCGTGGACTGTTTCCTGGCAGTACTTTAGTCATGTATTTAATGACATAGATTTTTTTATCTGTAACACTATATTTGTATGTCGGTGGAGAATTATCTGTATGTTTACTTCATTTGAAATCAGCCCCAGGAGATTTAGAACCTAGCCCATTGCATTGATTTTATTGGTATAAAAAGTTGGCCGTTCAGAATGCAATGGCAAACTACTAAACTAAAATTGCTAAGGACATCACAAAAACCAATAAATGCTGGAGTTTACTGTGACGTCCTGGAAAGTTTTAGTTGTTACAGAAGCTTTACATCCGAAGTCCATGGCCCCTGGTCAAAACACCAGCAGTGCTTCAACATTTAATCTGATTAAATTTTTTAGCAAGAGAACTTTAGAAGACCTGTTGAAAATGTAATTTAAAAAAAAAAAGTGCACGTGAGTATGGAAGTTTGAAAAATTATAGGCACTAGAAAGACAATGCAGTACCCTTTAAAACTCTGACTATAAAAAAAGCCACGTCGTTAAAGTAGGTTTCAGTTTTCAGCTTCTTCTTTCATTCACTTGAAATATGTCTCTTTTATGAATTTAACTGTCTTTTTTAGTTCGCCCAGTGGTCCATAGAGTTTATCTTCCATTGTCATCTCTCTAGGCCAGAAGGTTTGCCTAGATATGTTGTATTTTGGGCAGTCTTGGAGTATGTGCTCTGCTGTCTGCGACACGAATCCTCATGTGCACATGGCTGATTCACCAATCTTGAAGTTTCCATCTAAAAGCTGCCTTGTCTCAATCAAGAGTGCTGCAGTTGGCAGGTTGTAGACCGCTGCTGTAAGGGTTGTCGCTGGATGTCTGCAGCTCTGGCGAATTGCTGGATTTGTGCATACCTGAGACACTGGGTGTTCCACATTTGGAAGTTTTAAGATTACGTAGAACACATCCCCGGCAGTCTGTGTTTAGTCTTGGTTTTGTTTCTCATTATTTTGTGTGTGTGAATGTCTGATTTGTGGCTTCTTGCGTAATTCTTGCAGTTCCATCCAGATGGTTGTTGCCATACAGATGTGGTTTGCTCTGAGGGTTGCTAAATATGGAGCCAGGTAGACTAAGACTTCAATCAATGTCTTGGACATGAATTGCAGTAGCGGCTAAGATACTATATGGTAATGCTACAACTGTGACCAAAGGGGTTATGTTCATAGACATGTACTTTGTATAGTCATCAGCTTATCACACATGCTTTGTGTTTCTAGATTTTCTTTCTCCATTTGTGTTAAAATATTATTTCTCCAAAATCCAAGACTATTTTATGAGAACATATCTCTCCTCCTGGCGATTTAGTGCCTCATAGCTTAATGTAGTTCAGTTGCGAGTAGTGTTGGGTCCCTCAGCTCTGATCACAGATCTGCTTCTTAAAGAAAGCCACGAGCTTCTGTCCTGTTTCATGTCCATTTGTAGTGGTTTGCCATCAGTTTCTGTGCTTTGTTGTAAAATGAAATTTAAAATCCTCGGACATTTGTTGAAAGTTTATTTTGATCAAAAACAAACAAAAGTAGTCTAATTCAGCCAATTTATGATTTTAAATGTGTATAGCAAAGCTGCAACATAAGTTGAATGTGATGGATCTTACTATAACAGGAATCTGCCAGGCAGTTGGTAATAATAATTAAATAGTTGATGACAACAGTTTCTGGACTTGTGTGTGTGTGTGTGTGTGGCTTACTTGTATAAATGTTATTACTGTGTCTGTTCATTAAGTTACTTCATGTTTATTTGAGGAGTTCTGCATGGTATGTGATCAATTTTCTTCTAGGATCTGTGCCATTTTGTGCTCTCTTAATATCCCAGTTTTCAACACATTCGTTGCTCTTAATGGCACCAGTGTCATTTCTGAGTGGGCAGTGAGTTGATTGCGTCAGTGATTTTCACAAATCTCTTCCGATTGCTGATTGGGCTGAAACCAAAAGGCTCGCATCATATATCCAATAGGCAGGTCATCATGGTCGGATGGATAAGAACGCGTCCTTAAACATGCGGTGTGCTTGACTTGGGGACGTAAATTACAGGTACCGCTGAAGTCGGGGTGGGTTCACCTTATGGAGAGGGGCACTGTTAATAGGGAAAGCTAATCCACCCGCTGTGAATGCTGAGGTTAACGCGCTCATCTATGAACACTCAGATAGCCCCGAAGTGCTCATCTATACAGATGGATCTGTTGTAAAGCAGCAGAGAAGTGCGTGGGCTTTTACAACCTGGTGGAGAGTTGTGGATATGCTTGCAGATCTACAAATTGATGGGAAAGACATTAGACTTATAAAAAACATATATTGGAAACAACAAGCTGCCATGAGGATTGATAATGAAGTAGGACAATACCAACCTATTAAGAGAGGTGTTAGGCAGGGATGTGTAATGTCTCCAGATCTTTTTTCCCTATACAGTGAAAATATTTTCAGAAATGTAGAAGACCTAAATGGAATCAGCATTGGAGGACGAAACATAAATAACATTAGATATGCAGATGATACAGTATTGATTGCAGACAATGCACAGGATCTGCAACAATTAGTAGACACTGTGGTTGTACACAGTGAGCAGCTGGGGTTGGAATTAAATTGTAGGAAGACACAGGTTATGGTCGTCACTAGGAAGAACGAACAATGTAATATACAAGTATTGCTTGGATAGCAAATCCATTACGTGGAAAGTCCAAATCAAAAGCCCATTGTGTGGGCTTCATAAAAGGTGGAAAAGTGTCCTAGTGGCACGAAATGGAATATTGCTTGGATAGCAAATCCATTACGTGGAAAGTCCGAATCAAAAGCCCACTGTGTGGGCTTCATAAAAGGTGGAAAAGTGTCCTAGTGGCACGAAATGGAATATTGCTTGGATAGCAAATCCATTACATGGAAAGTCCGAATCGAAAGCTCACTGTGTGGATGTCATCTGCAGACTGCATACTTCTGGTTTCCGGAAGAACAGCCTGTGGTGAACGGAAGGCCCAATATACGGAAGTGAGGCTAAGCAGCCATGTGCAGGACGTGACGATTCCTTGGGTGAGCCCAGTATCAGAGCGCTATGTATCGGCTCTGCAAGTATGGAAGCCTCCTTGGATGGCGGGGAATGCCCATGGTCTGCCCCTGCCTTCCCTTGAGGGCTGACCAGGATCTTTGGCTGTTCTATATGGACCAGCTGGGATGGGGGATAACACCACAACAGTGAGAGTCAAACGTCCTAAGAAACCCCCGGGAAGGTTAACCTGGTCAACAAATGCCCGCAGAAGTCGGATGTGTCGGCCTAACGGCGCAAGAACGCAGCTCTGCTGTAAACAGGCACAACGCAATCACATCCGAAAAAAAAACTCCGGATGAACGAAGAAGAAGATATACAAGTAAATGGGAATATTCTTCAACAAGTGAATCGGTTCAATTATCTCGGAACAGTCATAACATCAGATGGCAGATGCCTTGAAGAGATTAGAACAAGAATCGCCATTGCGAAAGTTGCCTTTAGCAAGATGAAAAACATTCTGACCAATAAAATGATGTCAATTGAAACGAGAAAAAGAGTGTTGAGGGGATACATAGAGCCTGTTCTTTTGTATGGATGTGAAACTTGGACAATGTGCAGTCAAGCTGAAAAACATCTGATGGCTGCAGAAATGTGGTTTCTGAGGAAAATGCAAAGAATACCATGGACAGATAGAAAAACCAATGACCAAGTACTACGAGAGACAAATGAAAATCGTAGATTGATTAGAGAAATTAGACGTAGACAGTCAAAATTTTTTGGACATGTTATGAGAAGAAATGGACTGGAGAACTTCGTGACAGCTGGCAAGATCGAAGGGAACAGACCGAGAGGAAAATACCTGGATGGCTTGGCCACATGGCATGGACGAGACAGGAACACTGAGCTGATCCACGACTCTGGTGATCGAGTGAAATGGCGAATCGTGACCGCCCACGCTTTCCGGCATGGCACATGATTGATTGATTGGAGAGTTGTGCCCACCCTATGACCACGAGCAGCATGACGATGGAGGTGATGGCAGTTACACAGGCTTTCATATGGCTGGAATCGCAGCATTATACCAACGTGTGTGTACTAAGTGATTCAATGAGCATGATTCAGAAGGTCGAAGCTGGATCTGTACGTAGACAGTGGACTGAGTCGCTGCGGAAGTCTGTTGTGTGTAAAGTCACCTTTATCTTCGTCCCGGGACATGCGGGAGTCGAGGGAAATGAACGAGCTGATAAACTGGCTGGCTCTGCACCCCCTGTAGATGGCCAGCCCATGGATCGTGCGGATGTTATTAACGTCCTTAAAGATATGGCGAGAACAGAGGACTTTGACGTCAGTGAATCCACATCGCTGTCCAGGATGAAAGACCTGGGAGTAAGAATCGGCACAGCCAGACGCGAGAGGTACATCGGGAAAACAAAGCGCCTCGTCAACCAACACAGAACTGGCACGGTATTACTATTAGCCACCGGACGCTGATGCATAAGCTGGGGGGAGGATCTGAGCACCTATGGACATGTCCGGAGTGGAATGAAGATACCCCAACTGATAACTGATAACTGAATCCACACACAAAATTCAGTCAAATCCTACTATAAAGTGTGGACTACGCCTGAGTTCAAAGCGAGAGAGCGCGCGCGCACACAAAAAATATCAGTGCAGTTGTGAAAACAAGGGCGGTAATTAACAATAGTTAACAGTGAACTCTAAGAGAGGAGAATACTGCAACCAATCCGTACACCAGGACTGTTGACACTTTTTGCTAAATGTACTTTTATTTTCAACATTTCAAACGTTTACCCACAGGTCGTTCCAAACTTCCATCTTTTGCAAGATGGAAAGCATTCATTCATCATGTGTCGTGCCGATAAGCGTAGGCGGTCATGTTTCGCCATCTCACTCGATCACCAGAGTCGTGGATCGCTGAGTGTTCTTGCCTCGAACATCAGTCAATCAGGTGCCGTCTCCACAATGAAGGTTGGCTGCAACAGTGTCTGTCTCTCGCCTTGACTACATTACTGGTCTGAGATGGAAGCCCCGACAGTTAGAGCATTGCTTTGCTGATCCGGCAGCTTGTCATGTTCCAGACGTATTGGTGTTAACCTTTCCTCTGGAGTAAACTAGACAGGCAGAGAGAGGGATCATGCTGCATGGCAACAAATGATCTCTAAATTCAGCCTAGGCTTTGTGTTATGGAGAGGTGTAACTCCATTTTACAAACTAGCAACTATCAAGACGGCAAGGTGTCAATCAGTCTGCAAACTACTGAATGCGAACATTTGTAGAAAATCAATCAGCGGTTGATAGCAACGTCCCGCAAAGGACATGCAACATAAGAAATGTGTAATAATCCAGTTGTTTAGTTTAGAACTCAGAATCACGTGCCATGCCGATAAGAGTAGGCGGTCATGTTTCGCCATCTCACTCGATCAACAGAGTCGTGGATCAGCTGTGTTCTTGCCTCGATCATACCACGTGGCCGTGCCATCCAGGTATTTACTTCTATGTCATCCCCTTGTTCTTTTCCTATCAATCTTTGCCAGTTGGTACTAAGTTCTCTAATTTATTTCTTCTCATAACGTGTCCAAAAATTGTGACTCTACGACAGTTGACGGTTAGGGCCTGGTCTGCCCTGCCATTACATGTATTCTTTAGGATGCATTCCTGTCACTAGGGTAAGGCGTGTGCCCTCCCAATTCCGAAGCCGTTGGCACAATGTGGGGTTTCGGGTTAGGTGATCGCCGCCCAACATTCGGCGCTAACAGAAAGCAGGTAGTACCCTCTGCAGTAGTTTGCTATTGCTTTCTGAATTAGAAGTCAATAATGTCCAGCTGACCAGTGTAGGGTTGATCCCCCTTACTCCGCCTTCAGGGCACTGGAAGTGTAAGCACGGTGTGCCCATTATACGCAGACAATCTCATTAAACATTGCTATAACCATTTGCCTTTTGATCACTTGTTCTTAATTGTCCGCATCTTATGCTTGCTGAATGTTAAATTTAACACTGTGCAGAAATTGAAATATTTAAATATTTTGGTCACTTGGAACGTCACGAAAGTTTGGAGAGAACAATAATGGAGGGGTTTATTCCTGGGATGAGAAGAAGAGGAAGACCAAAGAGACGATGGGTGTAGGATGTGGCGGATGATCTCCAGATGGGTGTATTGGACGCGGGACATTTTGCTTATAATCGAGAGGTTTTCCGGGAGATTGTTACAGCAGCGAGGTTCTGCAAAGGACATGCTATAGTGTTTGAGTCGACGTGGTCGAAAGGATAAGAACCCCTACTCTTCAAACTGATGGCGAGGAAAGTGATTCAACCGGCATTAAGTTGGGCGTAAACATCGACGTCTCGTTCAGAAAGCAATGGCAAAATGCTGAACGTAAACTTGCATAGAAAATCATCCTAGGTCTTTAGGTCAGCATGGCCAAATGGATAAGATTGTGTGTTCTTAACCATCCGGTGCGCTGATGCCGAGGTTAGTGGTTCAACCTCTCGTCCTTCACTTGGGGACGTAAATTACCAGTACCTCTGAAGTCGGTGTGGATTCGTCTGATGGCGAGGGACACTGTTAATACGTAAAGCTAATTCACATGCAAAATTAAGTCCAGCAATACCCCATGGCTAAATACAACTCTCTCGTGTGTTACCGGGCTTTAAAGGACAAGAATAGTAACCCTGCACCTACCATTCATGACGTTATATGGGACTGAGTTGCACTCTTGGTGCATTGGTTGAGAATCGTTTGGAAAACCGAATTTCAGCTCTGAGATCTTGTGAAGAAGTGTAGCTCTTATTATGGATCTGGACAGATCCAAATCTATTAGAGGCTACTGGGTAGTTGGTTGCATGTCCTCCACAGAATGTCGCAAACAACCACATACGTTTTTGACTGTTTCTGATTTTCTATGCAATTGCACGTCCAATAGTTTGAACTTATTTTCTGAACAGCCAACGTTCATACCATTGTGAAAATCAACGCAACGCGGCCTGCTTCCATATTGTCTGTAGCTGACTTCGACCCCTGCAATGTCTGAATTGTTGAGTCAAGAACCGACATCACATTGCTCGGGTTGTTCCCATACGTGCTTCGTCCTCATCTGCAATGGCCAGCGAATAGTCTCAATACCAATGGTACCAGTAGCCGTCTGATTGTGTGTTTGTCTGGTCACTCCCTGCAGCACCATTCTCTCCAAGCTATAATGACAATCTGTTCTTCTGCACTATAGATACGATTCCAAAGGGTCCCGACCACATCTGGCCCTTATCATGCAACAATACCCCACCAAGTGGTGCAGACCCTGTCAATCTGTCCGCCTGCTCGTTTCCCGCCACCCCAGGGGGAAAATCCAACAGATGTTCTCTATTTTTATTTGCTGCATGGAAGCCTGCCACTCTGCCCAAAGCATGCCTGTCTTCACCTTTCTCACTATACTCCGTGAGTCCGTTACAATCACTACATCCATGTGCTGCTTGTCCTCCAGCCAGCGGAAAAACCGTTGTGAAACTAATTGACAACTCTTAAGCCACAGACGCAGACTACAGGGCAGTCTCAGACAGAAAGGTACTGTGGAGGTTCAGTGCCAGGCCTTTTGTTGTCAAAATCATTCAAGCATGTGCCCTAACAACAGAAAGCAGTAGCGAAAGTATAGATGCTTTGTTTGGTGGCATTGATCATGCGTTGAAGAAGTGAACAAGCTCAGAATAAATATAATAAGAAACTTTACACCAACAATATAGAAGCACGCTAGGTAATTATGGACGGGGGGGGGGGGGGGGGGGGATAGTGAAACATAAGGCAGACATTAGAATGGACGAAAGAGCATTATGTGATTGTTGGAAACACCTGGTAATAGCAACATCCAAGTCGGTTATGGGTGTGGAAAACTCCCGACAGTAAGATCAGAAACCAGATTAATGCCATCCTTATCAACAGAAAATTTAGAAATGCGTTAAAAGTCGCAAAATATAAAAACAAAAAACAAAAAAAAACTACACAATGCAGACTGCTACAGTGATCATTGTTATATTTAAAATACATGTAAAGTTAAAGAAAGCAATTACAAAAATAAAAAATATTTAATTAAATCTATGTGCACTTGAGAATGAAAATGGTATAAAAGACATATCGAACATTGTCACGAGATCGCCATGAGTTAACCAGATAATGATAATACCGACGTTTGCTTGGCGTATATTTTCTAGGCCACAACAGTCGTACTAACAGAGTAAACACAGCTGTACGGGTTACATCGGGGCAGCACATATACACATTTGGTGGTGAGTGAGAAGGAATGGATACACCGCGTTGGCAGTTCATAAACAGTTAAAATCACATAGCCTTGCCCGCTCAGGATATGGAATAGTTCCGTCTGTCATCTAGTTCCGGACATCAGACGGAATGGCGGTTTTGACTGTCACCACATGACAGAAAGTTGAGGGCTTGTTATTGGAAACAGTGGAACACCTGCCGGACATGAACAACGTCACGTGCACAATGTAAGGTTGTTTGGAAAACCATGATTGGCAGCTTGGTATCGAAACCCTTTGTTGGAACTCTACAGTAACTCTCTAGATTGTTTTGGATGTCTACACCAGTGATGACAAATCTAACATTGATGGAGCCAGAGGGGGGATGGATCCCTGACAGGGGATGATCTGCCCAATGTGCCACCTGTGTGGGGGCATAAAGGATAACGTCACGTGGCCAACTTTGGTAGTTTGCCATATAAACCCGAGTTGGGGCCAACTAGGGGGACTTGAAAATGTGGCTCTAGTCGGAGTGCAATGGCACTGCAGTGCTTAGTGGAAATAATATCTACCGTGTGTTAATTAGTGACTTAATTTTACACGTGCCTATAATGGCAGATGTAGATATGATTGATAGGACTGCAGTAGTGCCATTTAAGGTATAACCTATTATAATATTAGTTCTAATTACTTTAGGCAGTAGCCGTGTTAGACTAGAGTGTGAGGATAAGCTCTGCTAGTTAAGAATAGAGTAGTGTAGTGGTGATAAGCTATGCTAGTTAAGAATAGAGTAATGATGGATAATTGGGAGACGGGGAAATTGCCCGCTGGGGTTTTGCACTCTGTATTGGTCTTTCCTTGTCATAGCCTGATTCGGCCCTAGGTGGGTAGCTAATCTGCTCTATGACAAAGTTTAGTTAGCTAAAGATCATTAAGCAAGGCAATAGGCTTACACTCAGCCGGTAGGATCAGTGACTAGTACTATCACCAGATGTGTTGTTTCTATCCTAGGTTCCCTACCAGATCCGAGGAAACTCAACAAGTTTTTAGGAAAGGTTCAAATCCCATTCGGAAGAACACCAGTGGAACAGTCAATAAAGTTTCGTACAGAACGTAACTAAAGCTAGAAGGAAGATGATTCACCAAAGAGGGTGATGATTACTGATGCACCACACAGCATCAGACAGTAGTAACTAACCGAGAACATTAATTATAATAGTTACCTAGTGTGATATAATCTCGTGTAATAGAACACAAGACATGATACTTGAGGCTAGATAGACACGAGTGAGGATCAAGTACATTAACAATTAACATTAATAACTGTGTACACACTACAAAGGACTTGTGCATTTTTTAGGAACGATAGGAACGGACATTGTGTAGGGTGCAACCGGTCCATGATTAACTGTTAATACCACCGGTGTCTATTTCGGATGATCATGAAATGGGATTACCAAAGGTCTACAGAGGCAAGTCAGTATCCGGCAAGATGGTTTCGGCACTGGGTGAGATGTACCTGTTCTGACGTAACGTGCTGTGGTCTATCCTTGCTAGGATCAGCTGACTGGGTTGTTGTCTGAGAGTCCGATTCTACACACTTTATAGAACACGTCACACATTTTCTTCGCATACACGTCTCATATACGTTACACTTTTCTTTTAATAAATTAAGCTGTATTAATTTTTAGAAGCAAGAGTTGTTGAGTATGTTGCGTTGGGGAAGTATGAGAGGGGGCATAGTACAACAGTGAGAGAGTGATAGGAAAAGGTGTCCATAGGCTGATGGAGTGTGTTGGACGGAAGCTGGTGGATTCTCCAGGATATTGATAAGGAAAAAAAAATATTATAATGTGGGTGTTGACTCTCTTCACTCCAGGGACGACACTTTAAAGGAGGACACGACAAACATAGAAATGAACATATTTTGTTCATTGTGTGACTAAGAACTTCTGTTTTGTGATAATGTTGATCAGTTGGAAATACTGAAGAACTCATCCAGACAGGCTGCTGATACAAGTTCATACAAGTGTCCCAAAATTAAACATGATAGGCCGTAGATAATGGATGATGTCTTAAAAATTAATGGAAACGGGAATAAACAAATGAGACCATGAAACATGGGAAGAGATTTATAGAAAAATAAGTAGGTCAGCATGGCCGAATGGATAAAACGTGTTCTTAAACATCTGGTGTGCTGATGCCAAGGTAAAGGGTTCAACACCTACACTGGACAGTTGGACTAAAACGTTGACCTCTTGTCCTTGACTTGGGGACGTAAATTACAAGTACCTCTGAAGTCCGAGTGGGTTCGCCTGATGGCGAGGGACACTGTTAATAGGAAAGCAAAATTAAGAATTAATACCCTCACTGACGAAAGAACATTAACGTAAACAGGTTTTCAAGAAACAAATTAAAACGTAAATTGATTAGAAAAGTTAAATGCAGACAGTCAAGATTTTTGGGTACGTATCACATCTCATCTCATCTCATCATGTTCCTCTTGTACCTTGCGGTGTCGAGGTGAAGTATACACAGCGGGGGAGTGCCCGTTTATGGGCTTCATGTATCGATATTCCCATACGTAATGAAGAGAAATACACGTGAAAACTTAATAACTGGCAAAACTGATGTGAAAAGAACAAGGGAGTAACAAAGAGATAAGTTTGTATAACGAAGACACAAATAATAGATTGCACGATTTATGCCTGGCATATTTCGCTGCATCTCGTCATGTACAGTTGATATATTGTTGCGTCAGGTTCGAAATCTCCGTCGTCCGACCCCTCTACGATGTCCTGCCATCAGCTGCCAACCAGGTCAAGTTGGGTAAAGCCACGGACCCGTCCTGTCCCCTCTGTAAAGAGAAAGTCCAGACAGCGGAGCACATGCTGTCTACTTGTAAAGTAGTCATTTGCCAAGTTCGATTCACATGGCACCACAATAACATTCTTGCTGAGTTGGCAGCCATAATGGATGAAGTCAGAATGCGCGCGAGCAGAGGGGCCAGGGCGAGACCGATAGGGATTTACTTCGTCAGAACTGGGCAGCAACGTAGAGACAACGAAGACTGCGTTGCTGACTTACCGTCCATTTTCGATGGCGCCGATGACTGGGAGCTGATTGCAGACCTGAAGGGCCGTGGTACGTATGCTGAAGTGTTCCAGCAGTTTCGATTGCGACCTGACATAGTACTTCACTCCTCGTCGGCCAAGCGGCTAACGCTGACTGAGCTGATCGTTCCTTATGAGTCGAAAATCGAGAAGCAGCACCGGTACAAGATAGAAAAGTACAGTGACATAGTCGCAAGTCTGAGACAGGAAGGGTATACTGTCAGGCTGGTAGGCGCAAGAGGTCTGGTCTCCCATTCCGCATATGACGTGCTAAAAAAAGGCATCAAAGGACAAGCAAGAATTCGGGCACATAAACAAATTGGCGAGGCAGCCGAAAAGGCCTTGTGCTGACTGTGGAACAACCGAAACAATTAGCGGAACGAGTCTCGATAGTGATATGGTTAACTTTTCTGTCTGTAACTGCACGGCAACTAACATCGGAGCCAATCTCTCAACTAAGAGCTAGAACTTGTACTGTCTGTTCCGTGTCGACTCTATAGCTTTCCCTCCGAGCCAGGGCAGTGCATCTGATAGCCGGACTGTTCAGTGGGGCAATTCGCCACACGGTATCACTCACCAAGTCAGGCAAATGGCCGCCGTCCAACCCCCATGCCATGGTGGTAGTCGTGCAAGAACCGCCCTCAGCAACAGAGACCAAGAGAGGAGCCCAGTGGAATAGCCGGCTTCCCAGACTGCGATGCCATGAATGGGGTACGAATAAGGAACATGGCAACGAAGACGAAAGGAGGCGACGGAGGCAATAGCCAGGAGCGACGGGGGCAATAGCCAGGAGCGACGGAGGCAATGGCCAGGGGCGACGGAGGCAATGGCCAGGGAAGAAGCTGGCTTCCTAAGGCCACGGGTGCTAGGATGTGTGTGTGAGGGCACGAGGTACCGAGTGCACAAGGCTCTCTATCCCCAAGGAAGGGGAGGCTTATGAGCAAACATCTTTCACAAGTATGGAACAAACACGTAACAATGCAAGAACAACGCAAACGACCGAACGTCCCACACGACAGGGGAAAGACGGAGTGTCAAGAAGGTAAACATTATGGGAAGGGGGGCCGCTTCTAACGACCAGAAAGCCCCTATCGTGCTTCTATTTCGATTCTACCATTATCCATACTCCGATCAACCTCAAGGAAAAGTTATAGTAGGGTCCATCATCGGATTAGAATGATAGTCCTGTGACTGAGCCAGCCACAAAAGCAGCTGCCCACGGTTTTACCCTCACAGGCTTACAAATCCGAAGGTGACTTTTGTCCATACGGGGTAATGGTTGCTTGCTAAGTCGTGCTTGATTCGAATTCGATTTCACCATTACCCCTACCCCGTTCAACCTCAAGGAGAAATTATAGTTAGGGTCCATCACCCTAAGGTGACTGTTGTCCATGTGGAGTAATGGTTGTCGTGTTTGCCCCGCGGCGGATTTTTATCACTGGAAGTGCGAACAAGGAAGAAGAAACTCTTCATTATTCCACAATCTGAAAAGCTCTTATATTTGAACGGAAGGCAGGGGCAGAACATGGGCATTTCCTGCAATCCAAGAACTCTTCTATAAGTACAGACCTGACACATACATTTTTTCTGATATTGGGCTCACCCATGGAATTGTCACGTCATGCACATAGCTGCATAGCCTCACTTACTGAGCTCACCCAAGGAATTGTCACGTTCTGCACATGGCTACATAGAGCCTCACTTGCTGGGCTCGCCCGAGGAATTGTCTCGTCCTGCACATGGCTGCATAGAGCCTCACTTACTGAGCTCACCCAAGGGGCTGAGTGATCTCGAGGTATGGTGTCCGCCTCCAGTGCTGGAGGTCCCGGGTTCAAGCCCCGGTGAGGTCGGGGATTTTGTTTACTTGGTCTTCTGGTAACGAATTTCCCCTGGTCTCTTGGTAGTGAGATCGGACGCCCATGTGTATTATTGCGCATGAAACAAAATCCCATGGCAGTTGGAAATCAAAAAAGAGTAGCCTAACGGCTATCAAGTTAAAAATCTACCCAAAGTATTTCAGGATCCTCGCCGGTGCAAGGAGTTCGTGCACTGAGCTAAGATTCCCCGGACTCAGGCCTGGGTTAGGAGTAGAACGGAGCACTTATAGGTTACACCCGTGTGCTGTGATGTTGATCCGTCGACTAAAGTGGCTGCTGTCTCTGGAGCGGTCTCGGCTGGCAAAGATTAGTTTCATCTTCGTGTCAGGGCATGTGGGGGTACAGGGGAATGAGCAGGCTTGCGGGAGGCGGGCGAGGTGGATCAGGCAGGCTTGCTGAATGCTCTACGTGCCAGGGCATGTCGGGATACAAGGGAATGAGCAGGCTTGCAGGAAGGCGGACCAGGCAGACATTCTGAATGCTCTACGAGAATTAAGTCGTTTACGAGAACTAAGCGATGACTGTGAATCTACGAGGGTAAGTTAAAAAGTAAGCCACAAATGGCTGTAGAAAAATAACTAAATATGATAACAATTTGGGACCAGTTTATTTTTATGCATACATTGTCTCTTTATTTCTCAACATAATTTCCACCAACATTGATGCACTTATCCCATCGTTTTATCAGTCCTTTCAAACCCGCTGCATAGAATTGCGTGCTTTGTTTTCATTTACCTGCCATCCCACAGAACTGTGTGACTTACTTATTAACTTGCCTTCTTAACGTTTTCTACCCAGCTATCACCGCTTTACGGGACAAACATTTGTCAGCATAAACACTGAAAATCCACCTTGGATTTTCAAGCCGAAGCTGAATGTGAAGTGAAAACGTGATTTAGAAAACAGAGCATGCAGTTCTATGCAACGGGTTTGGGAGGACTGATAAAACGATGGGATAAGTGCATCAATGCTGGTGGAAATTATGTTGAGACATAAAGGGACAATGTATGTATGTATAAACATAAACTGTGGCTTCCTTATTGACTTCCCCTCGTACAACCATGGTCAGGCTGCGAGAAAAGCAAGTTAAAAGAGGTGTGGCCAAACAAGAACACTACGCAGGCCAAAGAAGAGTAATAAACCAATACAGAACTGGTGTTGTTAGCCGCTACACGCTGCGGGATTTACTGAGAAGGGGATCCGAGCACTTATGGACTCTATGTGCAATGAGGATGATCTGTCGACTAACTAAACCCAAGGAATTGTCACGTCTTGCACATGGCTACGTAGTGCATCACCAGTGCTTCATCAGAAGAAACTCTCCGCAACTCCACAACCTGAAGAGCTCTTATACTCATATTTGAATGGAGGACAACCATGTTGATGTTGGATGCCTGAACGGGTAAGTGATGTTTGTTGACCATGCTGAAGCTTTGATCATGTAATTTATTTTCTTATAGCAATCGATCTTTGTAATGTGGATTGAGTACATTTAGGATTCGATTTCTTTTTTTTTAAAGAAGGGCTCACGGTTCTCAGAGGGGCCAGAGCCGCCCCTCTGGCTCTAGGTCCCGCGTCCCTGTGTCACAGTGTGTCGGTTGTGTTGGGTGATCATCCCGGCCCCTGGCAAGATCAAGTGCAGGAACTACACTTTGATCTTAGCTAAAAGGCCGAGAAGGAGAAGCGATTTAGGATTATATTATGTCAGATGTGAAGCAGCAAGTATAGAAACGATATGGATGCTGGATTTGACACTCCTCCGAACAACGGCCCCAAATTATTTATTTTTTTAGCGTGTAAACTTTAAAGTACTATAGTAGTAGTACTATTAGTGTATTGAATTAGTAGTAGTAGTATCCCCTTACAGGGCCGCATTAGGTGATTGTGCTCGTTCCGGGGCGATGTGTTGTCGATCACTTCAGTGTGTGATGGACTGCTAGACTGATCGATGGATGCAATAAATGTTACTGGGCCCAGAGGGCACTCACTGTCTTCGGTAGCACAAGATATGGAGTATTAATATATGGATATACACTCGGACGACAGTGAGGACCCTCCGGGCCCAGAAACATTTATAAATTATAATTATTGCATCCATCCAAGGGTCTAGTAGTCCACCAACACATTCAGTTGGAAGTGATCAACAACACATTCAATGCTCGTTCTGATATGGACCATTTTTCCCACAAAGAACATGTTTTCCGACAGTATTTAGTATTTACAACTTTTGTGCCACTCGACATATAATATTATTGGTACATATTTCAATTTTCTCAGTTCTACATTTTAGTTGGTGGTTCGCATTTTTTTATTATATCAGCTAATGAGGCCCAGTAAGGGATGCATTTTACACTAAATAATGTGGGGCCGTCATTCAGAGGAGTGCCTAATATTTTAATATCTAGTCCTGATGAAAGTTTTTTTTTTTTTTTTAGCTGCGCAGAAAGTAGGCTTCTATTCCTAGAAACAGTCAGAAACATTCAGGGGGGAGTCAAACTAAATCTAAGAGAACATTGAAGTCGAAACGCACAGACAAAAGCGTAATACTAAACCATGCATTGTAAGAAATTGGGGGGTTGTGAATGTTGTTTTTTAAACCCTTAGGGTCAGGTGACAGCCGTCTTTTTCTTTTCCTCCCATCCATACGGTACGTTTCTTCAATCATGTATGGCGGCATCGTGGTCGTGTGCTGTCAAATCAAAGTGATCCTCATTAGTTTACTGTGTATATATTAATATAGTTAGTTAGTCGACAGATGATCCTCATTAGACATCGAACCATTCAGTCCATAAGTGCTCGGATCCCCTCAGCAAATCCCACAGCGTGTAGCGGCTAATGACACCAGTTCTGTGTTGGTTTATCAGTCTTCTTTGGCTTCCTGCGTAGTGTTCTTGTTTGGCCACCCCTCTTAATTTGCTGTTCTCGCAGTCTGGCCATCGTTGTAGATTCACAGTCATCACTTGGTTCTCGCAAAAGTCTTACTTCTCGTAGAGCATTCAGAATGTCAGCCTGGTCCATAGCGCGTCCGCCCTCCACAGTAGCGTTACCTGCGAGCTTGTCAGCCCGCTCATTCCCTTGTACTCCTGCATGCCCTGGCACGAAGATGAAACTAATCTTTGCCAGCCGAGACCGCTCCAGAGACAGCAACCATTCTCTTCGGATCTCCCCCATCTCTATCCTCTTGAGCATGTTCATTGAGTCGCTAAGGAAACATGCCCTAGTGAATGTCTGTGTCTCGAGCCATGTTATTGCTTTACTTACTGCCATGACTTCCATAGTCAGGCTACTTGTGGTCTCAGCAAAAGCACCAGAGTCCTCCTTCACAATTCTCCCTCCGGCCTGAGCCGTAAAGGCCCATGAGCTTCTCACATGTCGGACGACCGACCCATCTGTGTAAATGACAGCATCACCGTCTAGCGAATTCTCGAAAATCAACGCTTGTACTTCCGCCTCCACAGCTGCCGGGTTTTCTTGTCTGCATTTTCTGTCTAGTTGGATGCAAACTGAAAAGGATGTGCAGAAATCTGTTGGCACTTGTACCCACTCCTCGCCAGGTTCTAAGTCCTCAAGTGAACACACCTGTTGAAGAATGTCTTCGGCTTGACCCATCCACGACCGTCCTCTTTTTAACCTGCTGCCCTTCACCTTCATAATTTCACTATGCAGTGGATGTTGTGTGTTTGCGTTAACTCTGAGGTAGGCGCGAGCTCTGCAGACTTGTATTCTGTCTTCAATGGTTGGAAAATCAAGAAGGTAGCGCATCGCCCTGCATGCTGTATCTCTTGTACATCCAAGAATAATGCGCATAGCTTCATTCTGTATCCTTTCCATCCTTTCTATCTGCTTACGGCTGAGAGTCAGGATTGCCATTGCATACTCAAAAACAGACATGACCAGCCCTTCGTATAGAAGACATAGATGGCGCTGCTCACAGTTTGCTGCTGCCATCACCCGCATCGCAGCCAACCCCCACTTGGCCTTTGTTATCACCTGGTCTATGTGCTCATTATAAGCAAGGCTTCGATCAAACCGTATCCCCAGGTAATTCATTGCCTGCGTTCTTTCCACCGTCTCTGAACACAGATTTACAGTTGGTGTTAGAGTGTTGACAATATGATTATTCAACAAGAACCAAGTCACTGTTGCCTTTGTTGGGTTGACCATTGCCCCAGCCTCAACACACCAAGTACTTATGTGATTGAGTTCGGTTTGTAGTTCCACAGCAACCTGATCTCTATCCTTACCCTGGCGATACACTAA
The DNA here is from genome assembly GCA_014155875.1 of Cepaea nemoralis. NCBI lineage: Eukaryota > Metazoa > Mollusca > Gastropoda > Stylommatophora > Helicidae > Cepaea > Cepaea nemoralis. The sequence goes on along the minus strand of JACEFZ010014350.1, from coordinate 178,864 downwards.
AACATCGTCGGCATATGACAATGTCCTGCCAGGTCCAGTGATCTGCTCACTGGTGATTCTCACAGTTGAACAGTACCAGAGATAGTGGTGATCCCTGTGGTAGGCCAGGATATATTGTTGTTGGTTCCGACGTCCAACTGCCACATCTAAAAACTGGTTTCCTTTGGAAGAGGGCTGCAGCGATCCAACTAAGGAGGAATGGACTTATTTTGAGTTCAAGAAGCTGAAGCATTAAATAATCTAAGGACTTTACAAAGAGACTGCTAAAAGAATGGGCCTGATACACATGTTCAAGCTTTGAGTCTCAGGCATTTTCATGCAGCAAGTCTAGACATGTGCAACTGCTTGCCTGGTTTGAGAAGTAGTTCAAATCCCAGACATCGGGAATTTTGTATTAATCGACAGGCTTGAGGCAAATCTCTGCATCACCTGACACATGAGTGGAGAGTCTAGACTTGAAACATGGCACGACTTGGCATTTGTTACATTTCTGTGGAACAATTCCATCATCAGTGAACTTTTGCTGGTGTTTTGCATAGTTTTACCAGTTCAACTGTTGGAATGGAGACATTGGATGAATCTTTCTTTGAAATTATTTGGATCAAGATGTTACAGAAAATAAGCTGTTTGCAGTTAAAGAAATTAAGCTGTTTGCAATGTTTAAATTAACACTTCACATATTGATGAAATTTCTCTGGATTACTGCTTAATACCACAAAGTGCTGCAACATAAAGAACATGTAGTTTTTATATTATTGGATCAACTGAAGTACTATGAAACATTTGTTGCTGTTTTAAATAATTGTATGCTGGATCTCGGATCAGGAAACTACATAAACTTGTGGAAGTTCCGTTGATTTTTCTGAACAATCTTGCAGTGTATAATGTAGTCAAGTTGAGACTCAAGGAATATTACATAAATTCGTGAAATGTTTGTCTAATCTTGAAGTTCATGCAGGAGCTCAGATACAATGAACATGAGTTAATCTAGATTATTGGAATGTGTGTGTTTGTGAACTGATGTACTTGCTACTATTCTGATTTATTGTGCAGTTTATGGAATGAGATGTTTTGTTGGAGAATACTGTTGGTAGTTGTTGGTGAAGTGAGGTATTACTCAAATACTAAACATGCAGCAAGAGCACGCACATTTATGCCACAAATGGCTTCAGTCTCATTTTTTTGGGGGCCTAGTATTTCACATGAACTCTCTCTCTCTCTCTCTCTCTCTCTCTCTCTCTCTCTCTCTCTCTCTCTCTCTCTCTCTCTCTCTCTCTCTCTCTCTCTCTCTCTCTCTCTCTCTCTCTCTCTCTCTCTCTCTCTCTCTCTCTCTCTCTCTCTCTCTCTCTCTCTCTCTCTCTCTCTCTCTCTCTCTCTCTCTCTCTCTCTCTCTCTCTCTCTCTCTCTCTCTCTCTCTCTCTCTCTCTCTCTCTCTCTCTCTCTCTCTCTCTCTCTCTCTCTCTCTCTCTCTCTCTCTCTCTCTCTCTCTCTCTCTCTCTCTCTCTCTCTCATATATATTTGCACCTGGTTTCAGTAATAGAGGTCAGATTACAGGAGAAGGTTAACCTGTGCCACATTATTTAAAAAAAACTAACTCCCAGCAGAGAATTAAGATTAAATCACAGTTTTGGCCAAACAGTAAATTAACCCAAGCAGCGGTCCATTCATAAGAGGGGGAAGGAGTGATTTTCCACAACCACATTTGCACATTTTAAAATTACACATTCACTTGGCTCTTTGGATTAATAGCAAAGTAGCGGAGAACTGAAAAACTGTCTTGACCAAATTGGGTTAAACTCCCTCTTATCCTCTCCATGTGTTCTTAGGTTTCCCACCATTTCATTCTCCTTGCGGGTTTGTTGAGCGACAGCATCTTTTTCCTCACCTCCCGATTCACTGTAATTTTGTTTGGTTCTCTCCATGAGTCAGTTCCACATTGGTGATTCTGTCATACTACTCTAGCCCCAGTATTGCAAGTGCTGCATGCAGCAGTTCATGAATGTCTGTATTTTATTAGTCATTCTTTTAATGGTTTTCCATATATATATATCCATACAGTAGCACCTATTTAACATTGGAGTTAGTTAAGTAACCAACAGAAAAAGTATACTGCCATTTTTGTGTTCATATATTAGTTCTTCAGGCAAACTCCAGGGGTGGTGTGCTGCTCCACCAGAGGGTTGTTACCCTGCTTGATGGCTTTCCTCTCCCACCAGACTCAAGTTGTCTGCAGCGTAATATTGACTAGACTGTAGAAAGTCTTGATAAGGCCAAATAAATATAGATGAATGTGGGAAGGACATGAAAGGACCTTCAAAAGCATATGACTTTCTTGGTGTGTTGTTGATTGAAGGCCTATGCTCATTTGGAGGATATGAGGCAGAAGAAGAATACACATGACTTATAAATAAATTTGTAAACTGGTAGTTGCTACTTTGTTTATGTGAAGGGTTTTAAATGCTAGCAAACTTGCAGGACTACTAACCAATGGACAGTCTGTCAATGTATATTTTGTCCAACCTCATTCTGTAAAGTTGGTGCTTTGTCTGTATTTTGTCTGTATTTTTTCCATAGGTCGCCACTCAACATTTGACTGACGTAATATTTTAGAGACGCAACTATTTAATTTCCATTGTATAAAGCCACGAAAAGCATGGCGCAGTATGAACATGAAAGGCCATGTGACACCACCCAATACAGCTCTCGTGAAATACACAGAGCTGGCCAGGCTCTCAGTGAGGATGTTGCTCGTGGTGACCTGCAGTTTTTGCAAACTATGTTTGAGTATTATCCTTTAGAAGCTGTTCCAAATGTGTGGGAGGGTGATGAGGGAATGATGGAACATGTTCCTGACTTCCCAGTGCCTCCTTGTATAGCATTACCTGAGCAACTTGTTTCAGAAGCAGATGATTCCATTCCTAGAGTTTGTCACAATATAAGGCCAGGGCCTGAAATACACGTTGATGGTTATTCGGTTCCTATTGTTCGCCACAATAAAAGACCAAGGCGTGAAATACACGATGATGGTTATTCGGTTCCTATTGTTCGCCACAATAAAAGTCTAAGGCCTGAAATACACGATGATGGTGATTCGATTCCTATTGTTCGCCAAAATAAAAGGCCAAGGCCTGAAATACGCGGTGATGGTAATTTGGGTGTTAATTTAATTGTGACAAAGAAACGTGCGATGAAGACGAAATTTTGGGTAAATTTGGTGAAAGTATATGAGTTTTTAGGGTCCATCCAAAACACTCTTCATTGGATGGTCATAACTAAATTTGCCAGTGAGAAGGAGAAGGACAGGAAGACTGCATGTTTTACGTTGAATAGACTTCATGGCTACCTCAAGAAAATTAACAGCGTCCTAGACAATGCAGATGAGATTTACAATGAAAGCAAAAAATGTGACATGTTTCAGAAAATGTCACCATCTAAGAAACTTAAATTTATAAACAGGAATGCTTTGCAAGGAGAGGTTCCAGGTAGTTTGGCATGTATTGTGGCGAAATTCATGGAAGTCAGAAAACAGATGAGAGAATTTGTACTCACGAATTGGACACAAATGGAACCTTTCCACAAAATGTTGCAGGGACTCATGAAATGTATTCGCAAAAAAAAAACTGGTGTTTAGCTGGAAAAAAATATTGTTTCGTGGTGCAAATGTTCTGCTTGTGGGTCGTGATAGGGTTTACAAGCAGCTGGTCTCTGGTGCTGGTGCTAGGAGTGACATGCCAGGTTGTGATGTAAAGCAGGGTGGAGGGAGGCATTCCAAGAACAGAAAGTCTCAACATGTTGGTGACACAGAAGCATCAAATGAGTTGAACAAGGAGGAGGAGTTTTGGAAGAAAGTGTGCAGTTGAAAACATTAGCAGAGAAAGTCGAGGTAGCCTTAAGTATGGTCAATTATGTCGGTGTTCCCAGCAACTCCAAATTGTCTGTCAAAAATGGTTCAGACATTTGCAGACAAATGTTTCTTGCACGGAGGAATATTGTGATCATCAACAAAACTCTGGTGAAGTTGAAAGGAGAAATGCAGACTAACAATTATGAAGACAAGCAACCCTTCTCAACCGATGACTTGGTATACCAGGGAATAGATCTGACACTAGAGAACAGTCTGGATGTGATTGAAGCTATGCTGAATAAACTTCAGGACCATTACTTGAGGATTCAAGATGAGAATTTTTCTGTGCTGGAGAAGATTGGCTACATCTGGAAGGTAGGATTTCAGAAATGTGTCATCAAAAATATCGTGCTGGTGCGAATTTGTGCTCATTCAAAAAGCGATTTAAGAACACCTGGATTTAACAGAGTTTCGAAAAGACCACCGAAAATTCTGCATACCAATAACAACCCCATACAAGATAGTCAAAAGAATCCTGACGGTGATTATGACAGCCCAAAGCCTGTTGTTGAAGAAACTGGTGATGATGGCTCCGATGAAGATTATCCAGATTTTAGCAAAACTGTCAATTCCATGAGTTTCTTCATGAGCAATTTGGAGCCGGATGCATTGAAGGTCAATGAACCGAGTTTTACACCTGCTACAGAAGAATTTATAGAGCAGGAAAAGCAATACTGGGACAGATTGCAGACATTGTTGCTAAAAATCAACAAGGTTTTTCACCAAGTTGAAGAAAAAGGTTCTCAGTCATTTTCTGAGAAATTTATTATGAAGAAATCTATGAAGATGTTGCACAATAGGATAAAAGGGCTTTTATTGATATATCAATCTGAGAGGGATCGGGGATGTCAATCTGGCTACTGCCTGCGTGTCACCTACCAGGTTCAAGGGCAGATGCCAGACAATTGTGAAGATATCTTGGTGAAGAGCCTACATCAGATTGAAGACAGGATTCATGCTGCATATAAAAGTTACATAAAGATAGCCAAGAAACTGGGCGTGCCATTCTCATATAAATTATGCTAGATTTGATGGATGTGATACTTCAGAGACAGATATCAAAGACATTTTTGTGTTAAGCGACTAAATATTTGTGCAGGTTGTAGTGTTCAGCTGTAACAGGCATTACATAAATCTGGTGTTTACACCTGGCTGAGCCAGCTGGGGTCTGACTGAGCTGACTGCTTGTCTGTTGTTGTACAGTAGGGAACTTGATTCACTTGCCCGTGTTCAAATATCTCTGGATCATACACCATGTTGCTGAATACCATCTGTTTTACCTGCCGAAGAGCTCACATAGGTGATGCTTCATTTATCTTCATTGTTTTGAAATTCCTGTGAATGAATTGTGGCATTACTGAACATTTGCTGTACTTAGTTATCTTTGTAATTTGTGGAAAAGCTTGAATAGTTGAGCATATTGGTTTGTGTAGTGTTGTGGGATGTGGATTTTAATTTATGAGAATATTATGTTAAGTTGTCTAGGGGATTTAATTTGATTCTCTATTATTTAGCCACTTGGGGTGATCATGGAATTCTACCATAAACACAAGGAGGAAAATACTTCACTCCTGTTCATAGCTGTATTTATGAGTACTTCTCCATTACCACTTATCACCCTTTAAAATTTACTATAGTGCTAGAAGACATTGATTGTTCACAACATATAAACAACCACCGTTAAACACCACATTTACTTGAGGTACACATCAACAAATTTTTGGACAAACAGTTCAAGTATTAAATCAAAATCTGTAGTTACATATATATATATATATATGTGTAATGAACACTATGCATTTTCAGACAGGCATGGGAATTATTTGCATTGTTACAATATAGTACCCAGTGACCCCAGAAAAAAACAAGGTTATTACAAACAACACAACAACCACAAATTGGGTCTACTTTCATTTTCCCTCATAATTAAGGCAAATAATGATCAAAGTACATAGAACCCCAGCATATAAACATTTGTTTCTGACACCTTTTACCATTTTCTCATTTTTAAAAAATAATGAGTTGGTGTCAAAATACTATACATATATACCATAACATAACCCTTTAGTTGTACACCATTACCAAATAAAACACTCTTTATACATGGCATAAAAAAACACCCACATAAAAGCAGTTGATACTAATAATTAAATTAATTAATTATAGTGTTCATTTAGGCATTGCGGGTGGATATTCCTCTCCAGTGCTAAGCTGTTAATGTCCATAATTATCCGGGACAGCAATAAATACTCACAGTCATGTTTTAATGTCCACTGAAGTTTGTTGCGGAAATACTTATAATCCCTATTAGGAAATAAATTCACCACATATACATATCTCCTCCGTGGAGCTGAATTCAAGAATACTCTGTTGCCATTGAGTTGTGTTCCAAATGAAATTGGTGCCTAGGTCTGTCATACTTTCAGGAGATGCAACTTAAGCTCTTGCAGAAGGTTCTTCCCTATATCATCTTATCGATGAAAAGATGACGACTGTCCAACAGCTCGGTTTACGTTAACCGTTTCCCAATTTAGTTCAAGAGGTTTTGTCACATACTCGGTTCATGTTGATAGGCCATCCCATACTTGATGATGGGGCAGTTAGGCCGACATGGGACCAGCATAGAGTTCTGATTCATTATTTACTTTCAGTGTAGACATACAATTCTGCTTGTTATTCATTTGGTTCATCTGGAATTAATTCCAGGATTCTGCTGCAGGCATGAGACTGAAGAATATTATTCCACCACATATCCAGGGTTGCAAGCCATCAGGTGATTCCTGTGGTTGCAGGCGTAAAGGCATTTACTCCGCTAGCTGCTTTCATATGGTCTTTTTTATGTGTTCAGGTTTTGGAACCTTGAGGTAATCTGGTGTAGTTATGGTTCAGAGGTTCTGAAGTTGCTTGTATTGGCTTATAAAGTTGTTTCAGTGTCTCTTCCCATTTGTTTGAGTTGGTGTTCATAGCTAGAACTTGGTGGTGAATAGCTGAATCTTTATGTTTAACTGTTGCAGCTGTGAGACGTTCTTTCGAAGACTTATCCATTGTTGGATATTAACTTGGTAATCCAACCAACAGTTGAAGGTTACTCACTGTTGTTAGTTTTAGTAACTTGTAGAAGGATTGTCCCAGTTTCACTGACTTGGTTGAATGATGAGGCCATAGGTGATACTTCTCAGAAGTAAAGCAGACGATACACTGTTGTCAGTACTCTGTTGATCTTCATCTTTGTAGATTATTAGATCTTGAAGTCCATCCTGGATATTCCTACTAAAATAGGACTTCCTCAATCACACCGTCAGTTGTCTTCGTATGTATCTCTTTTGCTTGCGTTTGCAGCTTATGAGTGCAGCAGTAAACATTGATGTATTTATAGATCCAGAACATGGTTAAGCCATTTAGTCCTGACTCACCTTCATCAGGCTTTTAACCCAGGATCCTGATGATAGTTATGAAATGCAGTCCCACCAAAACCACCACTCGCTTCTCTTCTATAGAAAAGGGATGACAAAGAATACAACACGAGCATTAACCTACTGTGATGTGTTAACTTTCACAAGACAATTACAAACAAAAAAGGGGAAGGAGATAGGAGTGGGTTTCCAAGTTCCCTGTCCCTCGTCGCTTGTGGTAGAACTTTGCTAGCTCTGATAGTGAGTGAGATATCTTTTCACTCGGTTTTGTTCTGTTGTTACTGGGACTATTAGATGAGTGAAGTCATTCTGTCCATCCAACATGTTGATATTGTATCTCTCATTCTTGAAGAGAATGGCCTATACAGAATCTTTGTGGTTTCTAATGCCGCGTCTTCCTTTCGGCACTATAATCATCCTTAGGTCAAGACTATTCAACATTGGCTTCTTAAGTACTGACATACACATGGATTCTTCTATCAACATCCTCATGTCCCCAAGGGTAACATTAAAATGTATATTCCCACAGTAAAAAGTAACAATCAGAACAGAGAAAATTCTCATACCAGAAAAAACATACATGTACATTTCTCTGATATTAAGTACATGATAATCATACATAATAATTAATCATAATGATGATGCAGGGAGCCTAGGTTTTTGAATTTTCTTCAGGAGTTAATCCATAAACTAAAACATATATTGTTTTCCCCCACTGCGTACAGCACATGAGGATAGTAACCGCTGATATATTTTGCCAATGACTGCTATTATTCGGAGTGTATTTATTAGAATAACTTATGCCATATGGTCCAGTCTTCTGAATATTGCAAGCAATTTATTCACATCAATCTTCGCTTTTGTTCCTACTACAGTGAGGTCATGCGGATTGAAGGTACATCCTATCCGAACATTCATTTATATCACGCGTTTACTTTAATTGTTTTTGAATTTATATTCTCAAACATGGCATGTCCCTAGCAATATTTTATGAAATGATTACATGTCCCTCCTCATATGGAGTGGTTACTAATCTGTTAACAAAAGGATGGTACTAAAATTTAGCACTATAGTTCCAAGTTACAGATTATGATGTGGCGAAGTATTTTATCCCCTGACTAAGAGTCAGGAATATGCGTAATCATTTGTATGTCCCCGCATGGATAAAACACCTTTGAAACTGTACTTTAGAGTTCAATCTCTACAGTACATAGATTATTTGCAGATTTCTAAGCATAAATAGTGAGATATTGTTCACAGTGCATAGAAGTTTTAACATAGGAATATGAAATTGACAGACACAAGTTCTCTACTGAAGTATGTATCAAGAGTCCCACATTGAGAAAATGCCTAGAAATGTGTTTTTGACCTGAGTTTGATACTCTACGGTACACATAATATTTCTAGGTTATAAGCACTACTAGTTAGATATAAGTTCAAAATGCCTATAAAAGATTTTAACATAGGGATTTGAAATTGTAAGACAGGAAAAATTACAGCATGGCACCAACATGTGCTTCATTGGTAAACATCATCCAGCCTGGTTTAAGAGAATTGCTGACTTATTATTCTAACTAATTCTTAATTAAACATACTGGTCTATGTAATACATAAATACATCTTAATAATGTAGATATGACATACCAATAGCTGAAGAGAATCATGGTTTTAAAAGGCAAAAATACCTTTCCCCACACGTGGAAAGAAACCCCACATGGGGAACGCACGTCTGTTTCCTTTCTTAGTCTGAACTAAAATGGCTACTTTAGTCTTTGTTTTTCAATCAGTCGACGACTGTTGGCCAGGTGCGTAGGCCAAAATAAAGCCAAATAAATTAAGCTGCCACGGTCAGTCTATCGCTGTTTTATTTTCTCCTACATTAAGTAAGTTACTTAAACAGTAATTGAAAGGGGTTGTTTATTTTTAAGGGAGTCAATAAATAGGAAAGGGTAAGGACGTTTTATTATATCACACGCCTCCCCCATTTAAGCCATTTATTTCTTTCAGAAAATAAATCGTCAAGTAGTACTCTACAATTTCCGTCTTTACATTGACTCACCTAATCCATCCCTTTGCTTGACTACATTTCTTTCCTATGTTAAAATCTACCAGAGCCACGCCCATTTTCTTCTAGTCACGACAACTGGCATAACCTTAAAGGCTTATTTCCCTTTTAGTGAAAAAGTGTAGTACCCTCTCCACTGTTGTCAGCTATGGTTTGAAATATGCGTGGTTATCTGATAATTTGCTACTTTTAGTACTGGTTTGTCTACATCAAACCGACTTTTTGAAGCAATTGAAATATCATCATTAAGCTTTCAATAGCCAGATGATAGTGTTCATATGAGATCATTTGCTGAATTTCTTTCTCATTAGATTATCAATCTTGAGATTATGTTAAAACCAACGGTTAATTCTGCGTCTACTGATAGCATATTAAACTCGCCCGTCTCCCTGTAAGTTAGACGTTTGTTTTAACTATAGATCTGATATTTAAAGGAAGCTAAAGATGGTTCCTGTTGTATACATTTTCATCCAACACATCATATGTTTGGGTTATTAGTCGAGGTATGGGATTTTCCCTGATCAGTTTTAATAACAATCAGTTTCAGTAGTGTCCCTTTCTCTTGCGGGTTTACCCGGAGAATCTCGTCTAATATGTAAACAAAGGTCCAACTTTTCTAGATTTCCGTTCTGAACCGAATATTCCGGGGAACATGAATCTATCAGAAATGAAGTAATTCTTAGCTTACTCTCTCTGCTTTTCCTTCTAACCTAGATCTATTTTACGCTAGAATCCGTATTAGTAATTCTAACCTGGTGTGTTTGAGTTTCACTCTGTATGTGTTGCTTTGGTGTTGAATTACGAGCAATTTTGCGTCGCTTGGCGTACATTGATCGTCGTCTGCCTCCCTCCAGGTTTTAGACAATATTCAACTTGGCAACATACATTGGTATGTAGGTTCAGACGTATTGTCTCCTACCATATATAATCAGTTCAGTGAGAAGTTTTAACATAGGAATATGAAATTGACAGACACAAGTTCTCTACTGAAGTATGTATCAAGAGTCCCACATTGAGAAAATGCCTAGAAAGTGTTTTTGACCTGAGTTTGATACTCTACGGTACACATAATATTTCCAGGTTATAAGCACTACTAGTTAGATATAAGTTCATAATGCCTATAAAAGATTTTAACATAGGGATTTGAAATTGTAAGACAGGAAAAATTACAGCATGGCACCAACATGTGCTTCATTGGTAAACATCATCCAGCCTGGTTTAAGAGAATTGCTGACTTATTATTCTAACTAATTCTTAATTAAACATACTGGTCTATGTAATACATAAATACATCTTAATAATGTAGATATAACATACCAATAGCTGAAGAGAATCATGGTTTTAAAAGGCAAAAATACCTTTCCCCACACGGGGAACGCACGTCTGTTTCCTTTCTTAGCCTGAACTAAAATGGCTACTTTAGTCTTTGTTTTTCAATCAGTCGACGACTGTTGGCCAGGTGCGTAGGCCAAAATAAAGCCAAATAAATTAAGCTGCCACGGTCAGTCTATCGCTGTTTTATTTTCTCCTACATTAAGTAAGTTACTTAAACAGTAATTGAAAGGGGTTGTTTATTTTTAAGGGAGTCAATAAATAGGAAAGGATAAGGACGTTTTATTATATCACAAGTGTGTACTGGGAAGCCATGTCTGAGGTTTGATTGCTTTGGGTATAATTCTGTTGCTGCTTCTGCCAACTGCCAATTATCATAATGTAATAGACCATTTGCAGAAGGTCACTCTCGTTATTGCCTGCCTTTTGCAAATGCTGTCATCTTAGAATTGATTTAAGGAAAAAATGAGAAAAAATTTACTGGTATATTTTTTTCTTTAATATCTACTTGCTTATTATCAGGGCTAGATTATTGTAGAGTATCTGCCATTGTCACTTTCTTTGTTGTACGACCAGGCAGATTGTGAAACATTTCATCTTTGCTCCCTGTTATAAAGCCCAAAGGTTGCAGCAAGTGTATCATCATACATACTGATTTTTAAAATTATGTACAGCGTGTTTTCTTAATGGATATTGTGGTAATTGTAATCCTCATTTATTGTGCAAACATTAATGCACCAACTGCAAGTTTGACATGGTGGCTTTGTGTTTTATAGGAACATATTGAGTGTAGTGTAATCGGCTCATCTCACAAACACACTGAAAATGTGTAAATTTTTTATAACAATTTATTTTGATCTTTGGCAGTGTTTTGACTTGTTCTTGTTTCCAAGAAATTGTCACTGTAAGAATGTGATTATGAGTGTTTTGCTCGATAAGTGTATCATGGGTTCGTCATTGTTGAAATGATTGATTCCTTGCTCTGTGGTTCAGTTGATAGTTGTAGCAGCTGATTGGGATTCCCTTTTCTTCTATCTTTGTGTGTGCTTGCTGTTGTATGTATATGCTTCAGGTTCTTAGATTGCCTCAATTCTTCTAGCAGATGTTTGTCTCTTGTTCTTATGTTGGCTACATTAAAACAAACTACATGACTTCATCAGTTGCTACAGCTTTTCGTTGATTGTGGTATACAACAATCCCACATGTTTGCATGCCTTTTAGACAGTTGTGTTTTCGTTTAGCTCAAATATTTCGCACAATATTTTTTGCAAACATTTTGGCTATCTTATTTCTACTTTTTCTTTGGGTGTTGTGTGAACTATATGCTGCCATTCATGTGTCCAAAAAATTGTTTGTGTCACAGTCTTGGTTTTTGGTGTTGTTGTTTGTCCATCAAGAATGATGATGACCATTCATTTCATCCAGTGGGGTTGAAAGTATGGAGCCATGAGTTCTAATATGGCTGATAAGGCCTATTTTGGCTCGAAATGTTCTTTGAAAATGTGGACAAAGAATGCTTGACATTTCTGGAGGAGGATTTTCTGCAGTGGTTAAAGTGGTTTTTGGTATAGATGCTTTTAGTTACAGTTGACCATAAAGTTTTCTGTGTTGAGAAGAAATTGTCATTTTAAGCAAATGTAAATATGGTTGTACCCCAGCAGGCATATTTTTTCAGTCATCTGTTGTGTGCTGATTGAAATGGACAATATAGTATTTTTTTTTTCTTTTCATTACACAGTGTAATGGTTGGTATCTTGAAATTACCACAATTCTGTTAATTCTGCCTTACTTCATGTTTGATAAACTGACATGAGATATGGTTTGAAATAGCATGCACTCATCTGGTTGCTGATGACTCATTGAAAGCCCAAGATGTATCAAAATAATCCTGCGAGAATCCGGAAAAAAAATCTACCTTAGTACAAACTTAATACTAGACAAGGCGATCCCGTATGGTAGTGGCTGGATGTCCGTCATTGGTTTTCATCTACACTGAGGCTAAATTTTAAAATGTTACCTGAGCTCTCAGGTCGGCTCAGCCTAAAGTGAGTAGCAGGAGATATCTGGGCAAGTGAAGGTGTGAGGCATGATACTATCCACATCACTCTCCAGTGCCGATTGGTCTAAGAAAGTATAGTTTAGCTCTGTATTCCCAGTGCATTGGTCTTTGACTGACTGACTACTTGCTTTCATAGAAGCAGTCAACCAGTATCCACTAAATGTCATATAACACTGACGCTTTACAAATATAGCAAATGAATTTGAGCAGTTGGGCTATTTTAGGTGAGGTGATATGTGTACGGTGTCATTGTCATCTGCTGTAATTATTTTTAACAACTTAATGTGCATCAATAGCATCATTTGTATATCAACACATTTCATTATGCTTATGTTTTATCCAGTGTAAGTTGATAGACATTAGTGTTAACGTGGTGATTTTTTTTGTTTGTTTTGCTTAATATGGCAGCCACAGTGAAATGGAGCATATTGGAGCACGTTTCAGTTACTAGACGGACTTGATGTACGTAACGGAGAGAGGTATTCATTCATAACATAAGCAGATCTATCTTTACCAGCTATATTGCTGAATAGTACTCTTTACGGTTAAAACAGGAAAATTAAACAAAAAGTTATAAAATATTTGTGGCTGCCCAGTCTTTTTTCCCCCTTAACCTAAATTTCTAACAAAGTATAATAAGTATATTGATGATAATAGAGATTAAATAAATAGATTCAGTATCCAGGATTTTGCAATAGGTTTATAGTAAATTTCTAAGTTTTTGTCAAAACAAAAGATTTATTGTTATATAGAATTTTTAAAACTTTGTTTGTTATCGTTCAGATTGGTTTATTAACATGGCTAAGCTTAGTATGAACACATTAGTTATTCTTTCAGTTTATGTTTGTTTCTTGGATGACATGAACATTTGGGTAGTTTTAGGGAAATGTTTTTGAAACAATTCATGAATACTAAAAGGGGGGGATTTGATCTAGTGATTTCTGTTTAACTAAGTCTGTGAACTAGTTAGTACCAAGCAGTGTATAATGTGTGATTGGCAGTTCCCCTTGAATTCAACCATTGCATTATATATTCTCTTAACTATTACATAAAATGCAAACTGGTCTCCCATTTGCCACGTCTACTGTGTATTAAGATGTCTGAGAATCATACCTTCATGGTATTTGACAATGATTGTTTCCCCCTAGATCCTCTGCTGCCTAGCCTTGTGGAACTGGGAGAGTTAACTTAGATGCACTTGTGAATTGGAGCCAGTGGATATGGGTAACTGACACACTGAGAATCCATTTCATAACAGTGATCTTGTCTGTGGCCTAAGCCATGCTGTATTAGGATGTGTGGCTTTGGACTGAAGAAAGAGGAAGAGACATACTAACAACACAGGCTTGAAGTTTGTGTGTGTGTCAGAACTGACCTGCCACGCTACATTTTGTTCTGACCAGTATGGCTGTGGGGTTGAAAGAGCCTCATGGAAATAAGTACTTAGTTCTTGACATCCCAATAGCAGTTTGTGTTATGGAACTACCCTTAACTGTAATAATCAGTTAGTGATGTTTTGGTTATGTTTGGGATGAAGTTTGTGGTGGTGTAGAGAATCATTTGTGCATTTTTTACCTTTGCATTGAAATCATTACTTGCTATGTGTGTTCCAATATTGAGTGTTTTGGGTATTTCATATCAACAGAACTTCCCAAACTTCATGCAAGGAGACCTTGAGAAAAACCATTAAAGTAGAGACGTGGGTACCCAGCATCACAAAATATGCCTTCATCAAGTTTGAGCTGATTTGGCAGGCCAGACACCAGAGTTTAACATTTGCGTGAAATTGTCGTCCCGGTGCGTATCCAGTTACTGGTCAAGAGAAGTATGAGTGGCAAAAAGAAACGTCTGCGTGAGACAGCTGTTGAGGATGTTGGTAGTAGCCAGGAGTGTGAGAGGAACACCCGCAATTGTGATGATTTGCTGGATCTGCTGCAGATGATTCAGAATGAACAGAAAGCTGTGGGAACTGCACCACGTAAGGTGCTGGAGTCGGGTAAAGAAGTGGCTACTGTTGATACTACAGTTGTACAGTGTGCACAGTCTTCTCTCCAGAAGAAAAAATGGAAAAAAAATAAATCCAAAAAGAAAGCAACAGTTGAGTCAGATAACACATCCACCTCAACAAACAGCACTTCACAGAAACAAGTACAGAAGAATCAGGTTATTATTGTCTCAAGTGATTCGGGTGATCAGGTAAATGGTGACGACATGCAGACCAGTTCAAATACTGATTGCACAAATCCCACCCTACAGCCTAAGAAAAAACGGCAGAAGAGGAAGTCAAAGAATGGCAAGGATAAAGCCAATCAAGAATTAAATACTTCTCCGTCAAATGATATTTCAAATGGGCAAGTAGTAGAGGAAAATGTGATGAACATTTCTGTCCATTCAGTTGGTGATCCACTACAGTCCACATCAGAAATGATTGATTTAACAACCGAGGATAGCTCACTGGAAGACCCGTCTTCATTTGAACCCTACAGCAATGATGAAGTTTCCATGGCCCAAAATTCCATGAAATGGGAGGTGAACCAGGGTCCGCTGAAGTGGTTCCTCCAAAGATTAAAAGTCAGGAACACAGGTGCAAATTTTGTGCCGAGTACTAGTACCATGGAGAATGAATATGCTGGACTAGAAGATAACTTTCCTATGCCCGCATCCAGTTAACATCTGTTTGACATTCAACTTTGCCAGTAATTGACTCAGGGCCCAAATGTCTGGGTGATCTCCAAACTTTCCCATGCCAGCTTCTGAATTCTGACAATACTAAGATCATAAATTGTTAGCTGTAATGGAATGTGGATGCACGCCTCGTAGCAGTTTCTCTGGCAGTCTATGGACATTTTATTTTTATGGTGACAGGCAATGTTTCTGTCCAGTGTGGTTGTCACTTTTAAATAACAACTGACTGTGTCTGGGTTACAGTAATTGTCAAATGTGGAACGATTGGGTCATTCTGGTTGATGTGATACTGGCTGGGACTGACGACTGATGCTTCAGGCTAAGATGTGGATATGACCACTTAAGTTCAAAACTGTCACACCTGGAGGAACATACCAGTAGGTGTGTCCAAGTTATGTCCCCATATTGGGCAGAGATGAACATCCCAGCAGTTGTATCCAAGTTATGTCCCCATGTTGAGCAGATGTCTTTGTAGTCCCACTCTCCTGGGTCTAGACATGGGAACATGTCTGTACATTCAGAGTTGTGTTAGCTACGTGTGTGAATTGAGTTCCCCCTATCAAGTCATTGTGTGTATGGTCTTAAGACTAGCTTCAAATATCTTAATATATTTCAGAATTCTAGTATCATTATTAGATATAATGTCTGAAAGTCAAGTTTTATATCAGTGTGTCTCGTATACTGAAATCCTTTTGGCCCTATTAAAATCACTGTGGCTTGGAAAGAACAATGATGGAAGACATGGTTTCTAGTAGAAAAGGCAGGCGCCGACCGGCACGATGATGGACACAAGGCATTAGAGACTTGGTTTATGAAGGTGCACAGGGCCAGAGAAATGGCAAGAGGTAGGCTCTTCAGCGTGCTACATGAGGGTTCTGGAAATAGTTTGCTGCATGATGCTGATGCTGTATATATGCTTAGTATAGTCTCCAGCATGGTTTAACGTCTTTTAGTACAGGAAGTCTGATTTGAGTTTTCAGTCTGTTATCACAAAGAAATATAAAATTAAATATTAAACATGTCCAATCAAGTCCTTGAATTATGAAGTGCCTGGCTTCTAGTTTAAGTCAAGATTTGTTTCTTTCTACATGGCCTGTATCATTGCACCATGAAGATGAAGAACAGTGTTAGACTGATACAGCCTACCTTTAATGTGGAGATGGCACTGTGTACAAAGTAGTGTAAAAATCATGTGGTGAATGCCTGTCACCATCCCTTTATCGCAATGTCAAGTAGCTGGTTATTGACACTTACTTCGTGTTTGAGAGTCTGTGTACCTGTTTCATCACAGAAATAGCTGTCTAGCTGGGCTGTGAGTTGAGACAGGCAACAGTTGGCAAGGAAGTGAACCCATCACCACAACTCATACAGTTTTCTTAGAGTAAAATTATACCCCATTACATTTGGTTGCACTATAGTATGACTGAGCATTATGACTTAAAACATGTGTGCTTACATACAGAACCTGTGTGGTGGTAGTGTGAGGATGTACTTGCTAACACGTCCACTTACCAACAGAAATGTTGAGTGTTCACTCCTCACTTGTGGCAGAGTCGGTATGTCTGTCTTCTGGCCACTATGATCCTGGAGTTGTTTCTTAAATGAATGTTTGTCTGGGAGGAACAAGATGTGAAGAAATGAGCTGGCCACCATGTGTTAAATCATAACCGCTTCATGATAACATAATCATCATCATGATGTGGTAACAAATGTTACAGGCAACATTATTGACTTCATTGCTCTACAGTTAACCCATTCTCGCTCGGCTTGCCCAGGACATCACAAGAGCACAAACTCTATAGCTGCAGCAGTGACCCCCAGTGGTCTCCTGAAATATTACACTCATAGTCTGAATGATGCAGTCTGAAAGGTACACGAACCTTCGGAGCTTGAGGCAGACAGTGTGGCCACTTCACCACAGAGACTTATAACCAGCCTGGTGTGTGTAAAGGGTTCATACACTTGGTACTTCTATAGCAGTACCTGTTGTGGTGTTACCTTTAAAGTGAGGGTACTAGAGGTTGATGATCATGTTTTCGTGGACAATGTTGTTTTCTGGCAGTACTTTAGTCATGTTGTATATAATGTCATATATTTTTATCTGTAACACTATTTGTATGCCGGTGGAGAATTATCTGTATGTTTACTTAACACTGTATTTGTATGCCGGTGGAGAATTATCTGTATGTTTACTTAACACTGTATTTGTATGCCGGTGGAGAATTATCTGTATGTTTACTTAACACTGTATTTGTATGCCGGTGGAGAATTATCTGTATGTTTACTTAACACTGTATTTGTATGCCGGTGGAGAATTATCTGTATGTTTACTCCGTTTGAAATCAGCCCTGAAAGATCTGGAAGCTAGCCTATTGAGTTGATTTCAATGGTATAAGAAGTCGGCCGTTCAGAAGGCAATGGCAAACTACTAAACTTAACTTGCCTAGGAAATGACAAAAGCCAATAAATGCTGGAGTTTGATTGCAGCATCCTGTAAAGTTTTAGTTGTTACAGCAGCTTTACATCCGAAGTCCATGGCCCCTGATCAAAACACCAGCAGTGCTTTAACATTTAACCTGATTTAATTTTTTAGCAAAAGAACTTTAGAAGGCTTGTTGAAAATGTAATTTAAAAAACAAAAAGTGCTCGTTAGTATGGAAGTTTGAAAAATTATAGACACGAGAAAGACAATGCAGTACCCTTTAAATCCCTGACTATAAAAAAAAAGCCACATAGTTAAAGTAGGTTTCAGTTTTCAGCTGCTTCTTCTTTCATTCACTTGAAATATGTCTGTAACTGCAATGTTGCCTCTTGTATGAATTTAACTGTCTATTTTAGTTCGCCAAGTGGTCCATAGAGTTTATCTTCCACTGTCGTCTCTCTATGCCAGAAGGTTTGCCTAGATATGTTGTAATTTGGGCAGTCTTTGAGTATGTGCTCTGTTGTCTGCGATGCCAGTGCACATGGCTGATTCACAAATCTTGAAGTTTCCAGCTAAAAGCTGCCTTGTCTTGATCAGACTGCTGCAGTTGGCAGGTTGTAGACCGCTGCTGTAAGGATTGTCGCTGGATGTTGGCAGCACTGCTTCTAGAAGTGGCTCGGTGCCCTACTGGGGAATTGCTGGATATGTACATACCTGAGACACTGGGTGTCCACATTTGTGCATACCTGAGACACTGGGTGTTCCACATTTGTGCATACCCGAGACACTGGGTGTTCCACATTTGTGCATTCCTGAGACACTTTGAACCATCCCAGTATACATCAACAGCCGAAAATACAAGCTTGTAATTATTGCTTTGCAAATTAAACCAGGTCTGTGGCCTAATTAGTCTGTCCTTTAGGATGTTCAACTGCCCACCAGGATGTTTTATGTGACTAACATACACACGGAACCTCCTATTGTTTATCCTTGTCTGAACAGGCTAGGTATCCAATCCATAACCCATGACCTGATGCAACCTAATATCCTCACATTTCTTCTTCTTCTTCTTTTACTACTTCTTCTTCTTCTTCTTCTTCTTCTTCTTCTTCTTCTTCTTCTTCTTCTTCTTCTTCTTCTTCTTCTTCTTCTTCTTCTTCTTCTTCTTCTTCTTCTTCTTCTTCTTCTTCTTCTTCTTCTTCTTCTTCTTCTTCTTCTTCTTCTTCTTCTTCTTCTTCTTCTTCTTCTTCTTCTTCTTCTTCTTCTTCTTCTTCTTCTTCTTCTTCTTCTTTCGTTAGCTTGAAATATATCTATAACTGCAATGTCTCTTGTATGAATTTCACTGCCTTGTGTGTTTTTTTGTGTGTGCTACGCTCGCTTTCAACTCAAGTGTAGTCCATACACACTGTTTATAGTAGTAATGGACTGAATTTTGCTTGTGGATGAGCTTTCCTTATTAACAGTGTCCCTCACCATCAGGCGAACCCACTCCAACTTCAGAGGTACTGTCCTGTTGGTTCCAAACAAGGGATGTCTAATTATGCTATCCTGAGGTTTTCTCTCTCAAATGTAAAGCAAGACGGACATATAATCAGATTGCAATGGATACTATTAGTATTGGAACTCTACGCTGGCTTCTGAGGATGGGGACGGAGCGCTTATGGGAATGCCCCGAATGCTGTGATGTCGGTTCCTAAATCAATCAATCAATCAATCAATCAATCAATCAATCAATCAATCTTTGATTCAATGGCACTTGTCCACTAACTACATTTAAAAAAATGAGAATGCCAGCCCTGGAACTGACACTAATACAACTAATCTACAAACAAACCAATTATTTTAAAACCAGATCACAAAACACAATAACGCTGTCTTCCATTGTCAATTATGGGGCTACTAACCCTGCTGCCAAAGGTCAGCAAAGACAAGATGCATGTGTGTTTTTATGCCAAATAATCTAGGAAGTTAATCTCCTCATTAGCCTGAAGCTACACTCAGTAGTATTATAATGGTTAACTAAAAGCAGGCACATCCCCCACTGAGATAGCATCACGGAAAACATAACTAAACTATAAACAAAGAAAACAAATAGTTGAAAACAACAACAACTTCATATCAGATAATTCAATATGGCCCAGCTGATCATGTGCCTGGAGTGGCAGTCACACTGAGCCAGCTGTATGGTTATCTCGCCAAAACATCCCCCACAGCTGGACCACTTCATGAAGTTTTCAGATCACATGTCCCTAGGCTCGTCAATGTAGGAAGTTATACAGTGTGAAACTCCGGGCTAGTTTCTCTGTTCTCCATAGCTGTATGGAATGCTATTATGTTCTGTATGTATTATGTATATGTTCTCTGATATGTTCTATTATATTCTGTGAATTTTATCTGTTTTGTTCTATTAATAGTCAGATGTGTTCTCTGTTATATTCTGTGTATGTTCTTCATTATGTTCTGTGTATACTCTGTTGTTTTATGTGTATTATGTTTATATTCTGTAGTACTCTCTATATATTATGTGTATGTTATCTGCAATATTCTATTGTTTTGTGTATATTATATTATGTTCTGTATATATTATGTGTATGTTCTCTGTTATGTTTTGTGTATGTGTGTTCTCTGTCATGTGTAACCTGTGCATATTATTTGTTATTTTCTATCTATTTTGTTCTATGTATGTTCTAGTATGTTCTGTGTATATGATGTTGTGATCTATTATACATTATGTATGTTCACTGTTGCTAGGTCTCTGTGGCTAAGGGCTTGCGAACGCTGTTTGTGAGCCCTGTATACCCGGGTTCGAAACACAGCGATGCTGTTTTTTTTCCACAAAAGGTATAGGAGCCGGTCATTCAGAAAGCAATGGCAAACTACTGAACGTAATATTTGCCCAGGAATCACGAACAGCGAAAATGCTGGGGTTGACTGCTACGTCCTGTAAAGGACATGCAACTTAATTAATTAAATGTTCACTGTTATGTTCCATGTTTGTTCTGATATATTCTATGTAGGTTCTATGCACAATATACAAAACACTGATCAGACCAGTTGTGCTGTATGGCTCTGAAACCCGGAGTACAACTAAAGGAGACAAAGTCTTCTTACAAATATTTGAGAACAAAGTCTTAAGACGCATCTTTGGGCCCATTAGGGATACACAAAGTAGAGAGTGGAAAAGAAGAAGCAACAAAGACATTTATGATCTGTTTAAGTCCCTGCTAATCACTGGTATCACAAAGACTGCAATGGCTGGGGCATATAAAAAGAATGGAAGATAATAGTTAATAGGGAAACAAAACTCGCTTACACTCAGGAAATGAATGACCGTAGACCCCGAGGTAGACCAAGAAAATGGTGGAGAGATAATATATACATAGACCTACAGGCACTTGGAATTAGCAACTGGCAAGAGAAGGTCAACCAGAGAGACGAATGGAGACGGCTTGTATCTGCAGCAAAGAACCTCAATGGCTCGGAATGCTGAAGAAGAAGGTTCTATGTAATGCTCTATGTATTTCTGCTAGTATGTTCTGTGTTCACTGTTACATTTCCTGTATATATGGTGTTGTTTTATGTCTGCTAGCTGCTTGTTCTGCTATTTTCTTTACAAACACTCTGCATCTGTTGTAGTATGTTCTATGTACGTCACCTGTATTGTCCTATCTGTTGTAATATGTTCTATGTATGTCACCTTATTGTTCCATCTGTTGTAGTATGTTCTATGTACGTCACCTGTATTGTTCCATCTGTTGCAGTATGTTCTATGTATGCCACCTGTATTGTTCCGTCTGTTGTAGTATGTTCTACGTATGTCACCTGCATTGTCCCATCTGTTGTAGTATGTTCTATGTATGTCACCTGTATTGTTCCATCTGTTGTAGTATGTTCTATGTATGTCACCTGTATTGTTCCATCTGTTGTAGTATGTTCTATGTACGTCACCTGTATTGTTCCATCTGTTGTAGTATGTTCTATGTATGTCACCTGTATTGTTCCATCTGTTGTAGTATGTTCTATGTATGTCACCTGTATTGTTCCATCTGTTGTAGTATGTTCTATGTATGTCACCTGTATTGTTCCATCTGTTGTAGTATGTTCTATGTATGTCACCTGTATTGTTCCATCTGTTGTAGTATGTTCTATGTACGTCACCTGTATTGTTCCATCTGTTGTAGTATGTTCTATGTACGTCACCTGTATTGTTCCATCTGTTGTAGTATGTTCTATGTACGTCACCTGTATTGTTCCATCTGTTGTAGTATGTTCTATGTACGTCACCTGTATTGTTCCATCTGTTGTAGTATGTTCTATGTATGTCACCTGTATTGTTCCATCTGTTGTAGTATGTTCTATGTACGTCACCTGTATTGTTCCATCTGTTGTAGTATGTTCTATGTATGTCACCTGTATTGTTCCATCTGTTGTAGTATGTTCTATGTATGTCACCTGTATTGTTCCATGTGTTATAGTATGTTCGATGTATGTTACGACCTGTATTGTTCCATCTGTTGTAGTATGTTCTATGTACGTTACCTGCATTGTTCCATCTGTTGTAGTATGTTCTATGTACGTCACCTGTATTGTTCCATCTGTTGTAGTATGTTCTATGTACGTCACCTGTATTGTCCCATCTATTGTAGTATGTTCTATGTACGTCAC
Source organism: Cepaea nemoralis (assembly GCA_014155875.1). NCBI lineage: Eukaryota > Metazoa > Mollusca > Gastropoda > Stylommatophora > Helicidae > Cepaea > Cepaea nemoralis. The sequence continues at coordinate 156,319 of JACEFZ010014350.1, read as the reverse complement.
CTGTATTGTCCCATCTATTGTAGTATGTTCTATGTGCGTCACCTGTATTGTCCTATCTGTTGTAGTATGTTCTGTGTATGTCACCTTATTGTTGCATCTGTTGTAATATGTTCTATGTACGCCACCTGTATTGTTACATCTGTTGTAGTATGTTCTATGTATGTCACACCTGTATTGTTCCATCTGTTGTAGTATGTTCTATGTACGTCACCTTATTGTTCCATCTATTGTAGTATGTTCTATGTATGTCACCTGTATTGTTCCATCTGTTGTAGTATGGTCTATGTATGTCACACCTGTATTGTTCCATCTGTTGTAGTATGTTCTATGTATGTCACCTTATTGCTCCATCTATTGTAGTATGTTCTATGTGTGTCACCTTATTGTTCCATCTATTTTAGTATGTTCTATGTATATCACCTGTATTGTTCCATCTGTTGTAGTATGTTCTATGTACGTCACTTGTATTGTTCCATCTGCTGTAGTATGTTCTATGTATGTCACCTGTATTGTTCCATCTGTTGTAGTATGTTCTATGTATGTCACCTGTATTGTTACATCTGTTGTAGTATGTTCTATGTACGTCACCTGTATTGTTCCATCTGTTGTAGTATGTTCTATGTACGTCACCTGTATTGTTCCATCTGTTGTAGTATGTTCTATGTACGTCACCTGTATTGTTCCATCTGTTGTAGTATGTTCTATGTATGTCACCTGTATTGTTCCATCTGTTGTAGTATGTTCTATGTACGTCACCTGTATTGTTCCATCTGTTGTAGTATGTTCTATGTACGTCACCTGTATTGTTCCATCTGTTGTAGTATGTTCTATGTACGTCACCTGTATTGTTCCATCTGTTGTAGTATGTTCTATGTATGTCACCTGTATTGTTCCATCTGTTGTAGTTTGTTCTATGTATGTCACCTTATTGTCCCATCTGTTGTAATATGTTCTATGTACGTCACCTGTATTGTTCCATCTGTTGTAGTATGTTCTATGTATGTCACCTGTATTGTTCCATCTGTTGTAGTATGTTCTATGTATGTCACCTTATTGTTCCATCTGTTGTAGTATGTTCTATGTACGTCACCTGTATTGTTCCATCTGTTGTAGTATATTCTAAGTATGTCACCTATATTGTTCCATGTATTGTAGTGTGTTCTACGTATGTCACCTGTATTGTCCCATCTGTTGTAGTATGTTCTATGTATGTCACTTTATTGTTCCATCTGTTGTAGTATTTGCTATGTACGTCACCTGTATTGTTTCATGTTTTATAGTATGTTCGATGTATGTTACCACCTGTATAGTTCCATCTGTTGTAGTATGTTCTATGTATGTCACCTTATTGTTCCATCTGTTGTATGTTCTATGTACGTCACCTGTATTGTTCCATCTGTTGTAGTATGTTCTATGTATGTCACCTTATTGTTTCATCTGTTGTAGTATGTTCTATGTATGTCACCTTATTGTTCCATCTGTTGTTGTATGTTCTGTGTACGTCACCTGTATTGTTCCATCTGTTGTAGTATGTTCTATGTATGTCACCTTATTGTTCCATCTGTTGTAGTATGTTCTATGTATGTCACCTTATTGTTCCATCTGTTGTATGTTCTATGTATGTCACCTTATTGTTCCATCTGTTGTAGTATGTTCTATGTATGTCACCTTATTGTTCCATCTGTTGTAGTATATTCTATGTACGTCACCTGTATTGTTCCATCTGTTGTAGTATGTTCTATGTACGTCACCTGTATTGTTCCATCTGTTGTAGTATGTTCTATGTACGTCACCTGTATTGTTCCATCTGTTGTAGTATGTTCTATGTACATCACCTGTATTGTTCCATCTGTTGTAGTATGGTCTATGTACGTCACCTGTATTGTTCCATCTGTTGTAGTATGTTCTATGTACGTCACCTGTATTGTTCCATCTGTTGTAGTATATTCTAAGTATGTCACCTGTATTGTTCCATGTATTGTAGTGTGTTCTACGTATGTCACCTGTATTGTCCCATCTGTTGTAGTATGTTCTATGTATGTCACCTGTATTGTTACATCTGTTGTAGTATATTCTAAGTATGTCACCTGTATTGTTCCATGTATTGTAGTGTGTTCTACGTATGTCACCTGTATTGTCCCATCTGTTGTAGTATGTTCTATGTATGTCACCTGTATTGTTACATCTGTTGTAGTATTTGCTATGTACGTCACCTGTATTGTTTCATGTTTTATAGTATGTTCGATGTATGTTACCACCTGTATTGTTCCATCTGTTGTAGTATGTTCTATGTATGTCACCTTATTGTTCCATCTGTTGTATGTTCTATGTACGTCACCTGTATTGTTCCATCTGTTGTAGTATGTTCTATGTATGTCACCTTATTGTTTCATCTGTTGTAGTATGTTCTATGTATGTCACCTTATTGTTCCATCTGTTGTTAGTATGTTCTAGTGTACGTCACCTGTATTGTTCCATCTGTTGTAGTATGTTCTATGTATGTCACCTTATTGTTCCATCTGTTGTAGTATGTTCTATGTATGTCACCTTATTGTTCCATCTGTTGTAGTATGTTCTATGTATGTCACCTTATTGTTCCATCTGTTGTAGTATGTTCTATGTATGTCACCTTATTGTTCCATCTGTTGTAGTATGTTCTATGTACGTCACCTGTATTGTTCCATCTGTTGTAGTATGTTCTATGTACGTCACCTGTATTGTTCCATCTGTTGTAGTATGTTCTATGTACGTCACCTGTATTGTTCCATCTGTTGTAGTATGTTCTATGTACATCACCTGTATTGTTCCATCTGTTGTAGTATATTCTATGTACGTCACCTGTATTGTCCCATCTATTGTAGTATGTTCTATGTACGTCACCTGTGTTGTTCCATCTGTTGTAATATGTTCTATGTACGTCACCTGTATTGTTCCATCTGTTGTAGTATGTTCTATGTATGTCACCTGTATTGTTACATCTGGTATAGTTTGTTCTATGTATGTCACCTTATTGTCCCATCTGTTGTAGTATGTTCTATGTACGTCACCTGTATTGTTCCATCTGTTGTAGTATGTTCTATGTACGTCACCTGTATTGTCCCATCTGTTGTAGTATGTTCTATGTACGTCACCTGTATTGTTCCATCTGTTGTAGTATATTCTAAGTATGTCACCTGTATTGTTCCATGTATTGTAGTGTGTTCTACGTATGTCACCTGTATTGTCCCATCTGTTGTAGTATGTTCTATGTATGTCACCTGTATTGTTACATCTGTTGTAGTATATTCTAAGTATGTCACCTGTATTGTTCCATGTATTGTAGTGTGTTCTACGTATGTCACCTGTATTGTCCCATCTGTTGTAGTATGTTCTATGTACGTCACCTGTATTGTTCCATCTGTTGTAGTATATTCTAAGTACGTCACCTGTATTGTCCCATCTGTTGTAGTATGTTCTATGTATGTCACCTGTATTGTCCCATCTGTTGTAGTATGGTCTATGTATGTTACACCTGTATTGTTCCATGTGTTGTAGTATGTTCTATGTACTCTAACCCTAAGCCCTAACCCTAATGGGTACATGGCATTACAGACAGAACTGACAACATGCGGAGAGTCATCACTATCATCATCATTACAGAGAGCACGAGGACAGCGCGTATTGCCGGTATACATCTCTGGCAGGTCCGTGTGACGAGTGGGCTTCCGGACAACATCTCCTACTGGGACACATCTCTGGGAGGTTCGTGTGACGAGTGGGCTTCCGGACAACATCTCCTACCGGGACACATCTCTGGCAGGTCCGTGTGACGAGTGGGCTTCTGGACAACATCTCCTACTGGGACACATCTCTGGGAGGTCCGTGTGACGAGTGGGCTTCTGGACAACATCTCCTACCGGGACACATCTCTGGGAGGTCCGTGTGACGAGTGGCCTTCTGGACAACATCTCCTACCGGGACACATCTCTGGGAGGTCCGTGTGACGAGTGGGCTTCTGGACAACATCTCCTACCGGGACACATCTCTGGGAGGTCCGTGTGACGAGTGGGCTTCCGGACAACATCTCCTACTGGGACACATCTCTGGGAGGTCCGTGTGACGAGTGGGCTTCTGGACAACATCTCCTACCGGGACACATCTCTGGGAGGTCCGTGTGACGAGTGGGCTTCTGGACAACATCTCCTACTGGGGACACTTCTCTGGGAGGTCCGTGCAACAACTTATAAGCCTGGTGGAGATGCCTGTGACCCGGGTCCCCGTCTTAATTGACACGTGACTTAACTAGAAGGATCGCCTCCTTCATGAACCAGGGTCAATAATGGCAGGACGGTTCTCTCTAGAAGTTTCTGTCCCATGAACCTGAACGTTCTTAAAGCGACCCATGGAAAGTTCCGGCCAAGGGCTACGGTATAGCTTCTTCCCACTGACAAAGTGGGCCATGTCTTTAATTCTGAATTGCGATGGCTGTGGTTCATTTTCTTCGGATTGAAGACGTCCTGGTAAGCACTCTGCCGCATGAACTGGGATCCAGTCTTTTTAAGCCCTTGTCAGTTAGGGTGGAGACTATTGACCCACATATCTATTGACATCAGTTGAACAATCAATTTTCCTGAATGCACCAGAGTTCCCTATCTGTCTTGTCTGCTTTGTGTGCGTGATACTGACCACTTGCAGGTTTGTCCGGTGGGCTACGGTTCTTAGAAACCCAGCGATTATTTAAAACACAAAATTTCAAGGGAGTGACAATTAAAATATAAGAAGGCCTGCAACACGTGGTGTTGAGGCGGGTTTCACAGGCAGACTGAGCACGTGTAGATTTGTCCGTTGTGCTACATTGCTGGGGAACGGGCGGGCGCAGCAGACACCAAAAGACAACAATATATATTGTACAGAGCGGGTAAAGGGTTAGGGTTAGACGACATCCATGGCGGAGACGGTCTTCCTCTTATCGTGCTCGGTGTAGGTGACAGCGTCGCGGATGACGTTGTCTAGGAACACCTTGAGGACACTTCGGGTTTCCTCATAGATGAGCCCGGAGATGCGATTGACACTTCCTCGCCGGGCCAGTCGGCGGATGGCAGGCTTGGTGATACCCCGGATGTTATCGCGCAGGACTTTGCGGAGACGCTTAGCGCCTCTTTTGCCGAGTCCCTTGCCGCCTTTACTCTTCCAGACACGTTTTAGCAGTGCTAAATGCACTGTTATGAGTGGGACAAAACTCCAATCCAATCCAATTTTTGGTGCGAGTACCCGCTTTCAGCCTTCGAGTTTTCCACTTGGCAATGTAGGGGTGTGTATGGTGTAGCTTGTAGTTTATTTTCTTACTTTGGGCTGTTTGTTGTCAGCTTCCCGGCTTCTGATGGGTTGATTGCGTTCGTTACTTTCTTGATGAGGTTTTTCATGTCTGGGCAGAGTCGCACACATTTTCCTTCTTCCGTTTGCTATCTTTTGTGTTTAATAATCTGGCTACGGATTCACAGGGCTGATAATTGGTACGTGTTGAAACATTCAAAGGCAACGCACACGTTTGTTTTTATGCCAGATTTATTCAGTGTTCAGACGTCGTCATTTGTGGCTCTCTCTCTCTCTCTCTCTCTCTCTCTCTCTCTCTCTCTCTCTCTCTCTCTCTCTCTCTCTCTCTCTCTCTCTCTCTCTCTCTCTCTCTCTCTCTCTCTCTCTCTCTCTCTCTCTGTGTGTGTGTGTGTTTTTTTTTTCGTCCTTTGGTAAGGATGACTCTCATGTCCTTTTCAGGACCCATCCCCCACTGGCACCCAGCTCGTGCCTGTGTCTCCTAGTAGCTGTCAGCATGCGACAGCGGCCACCCCCCGGGCAACAGCTGTGAGAGGCTGGATAAACCAGGCGCGGGTAGCCGAAATGGTGTCAAACCAAGAGGTAAACTAGGGTATGCCTACCCAGCATGTGAAGACAGGATTCGGCAGACTGCGCGGATGAATTCATTCCTGATTCAACGGGCAAGACGGCGTTTAGCTGCAAAGCGTTGTGGAACGTAATGAGCACGGCAAGGCACGTAGAGCGCCCTGGTCATCCACTGCACCTGTATTCGTCGCCAGTCATCTCGACTTGTCTTGCCACTGGACTCAGATATGGACTCAGGCGAGAGATTGAGGTCGACGAATTGCGCAACTCTTCCTCACTTTAATCCAGGTCATCGCGCATGTCATTCTTCATCCAACGTCATATCATGTGTGTTCGTGCGTGTGTGTGTGTGTGTGTGCGCGCGCAGGCCAGGCCGAGCGAATGTACATATGTGTATGTGTGTGCCTGAGAGTATGTTTTCTATGATGAGTATTAAAACCTT
>JACEFZ010014350.1:12500-140000 GCA_014155875.1 Cepaea nemoralis | reverse complement strand
ACCAAGTGATTCAACAGTTTCGACTGCGACCTGACAAAGTATTTCACTCCTCGTCGACCAAGCGGCTAATGCTGATTGGGCTGACTGTTCCATATGAGTCGAGAATCCAGGAGCAGCACAGGTAGGCCTACAAGATGAAGTCTGAGACAGAAAGGGTACACTGTCAGGCCATTCGCCGTAGAGTAGGCGCAAGAGGTCTTGTCTCACACTCCGTGTATGACGTGCTAAAACAGGAATAAAAGGACAAGCAAGAACTCGGGCACAAAAACAACTTGGCGAGGCAGCCGAAAAGGCCTCGTGTTGACTGTAGAACAACCGGAACAATGAGTGGGACGAGTCTCGACAGTAATAATATGGTTAACTTTTCTGTCTGTAACTGCAGGGCAACTAACATCGGAACCAAACTCTCAACTAAGAGCTAGAACTTGTACTGTATCGTGTCGACTCTATAACCTTCCATCCGAGCCAGGGCAGTGCATCTGATAACGGGGCTGTTCAGTGGGGCAATTCGCCACAGGTAGCACTCGCCAAGTCAGGCAAATGTCGGCCGAAGTCCACTCCCCCTCCCCCCATGCCATTGTGGTAGTCGTGCGAGAACGGTACTCAGCAGCAGAGACCAAGAGAGTGGTCGAGGAGCCCAGAGGAAAAGCCAGCTTCCCAGACTGCAGTGCCATGAATGGGGTACGAACAAGGAACATGGCAACGAAGACGAAAGGAGGCGACGGAGGCAATAATTAGGGGCGACGGAGGCAATGGCCAGGAGCGACGGAGGCAATGGCCAAGGAAGAAGCTGGCTTCCTACGGCCACGAGTGCTAGGATGTGTGTGAGGGCACGAAGCACCGGGTGCACAAGGCTCTCAAACCCCCAGGGAGGGGAGATTTGGTAGCAGACATTTTTCGCAAGTATTGGACAAACACGTAACAATGCAAGGACAACGCAAACGACCGAACGTCTCGCACGTCAGGGGACAGACTGAGTGTCAATAAGGTAAACATTCTGGGAAGGGGGACCTCTTCTGACGATCAGAAAGCCCCTGTCGTGCTTCTATTTCGATTCTACCATTACACATACCCCGTTCAACCCCAATGAGAAGTTATAGTAGGGTTCATCACCGGCTCAGAATGATAGTCCTGTGGTTGAGTCAGCCGCAAAAGCAGCTGCCCACGGATCTACCCTCACAGGCTTATTAATCCGAAGGTGAATGTTGTCTTTACGGGGTAATGGTTGCTTGATAAGTCATGCTCGCTCCGCGGCGGATTTTTATCACTTGAAGAAGTGTGAACGAGGAAGAAGAAACTCGCTGTTACACCACAATCTAAAGAGTTTTCATATTTGAAGGGAAAACAGGGGCAGAACATGGGCATCTCATGCATTACAAGAATTCCATAAGTACAGAGATGACACATGCATTTTTCTGATATTGAGCTCACCCAAGGAATTGTCACGTCCTGCACATGGCTGCATAGCCTCCCCACTTACTGAGCTCACCCAAGGAATTGCCACGTCCTGCACATTGCTGCAGAGCCTCCTCACTTACTGAGCTCACCCAAGGAATTGCCACGTCCTGCACATTGCTGCAGAGCCTCCTCACTTACTGAGCTCACCCAAGGAATTGTCACGTCCTGCACATTGCTGCATAGCCTCCTCACTTACTGAGCTCACTCAAGGAATTGTCACATCCTGCACATTGCTGCGTAGCCTCCTCACTTACTGAGCTCACTCAAGGAATTGCCACGCCCTGCACATTGCTGCGCAACCTCCTCACTTACTGAGCTCACTCAAGGAATTGCCACGTCCTGCACATTGCTGCATAGCCTCCTCACTTACTGAGCTCACCCAAGGAAGTGTCACGTCCTGCACATTGCTGCATAGCCTCCTCACTTACTGAGCTCACCCAAGGAAGTGCCACGTCCTGCACATTGCTGCATAGCCTCCTCACTTACTGAGCTCACCCAACGAAGTGCCACGTCCTGCACATGGCTGCATATCCTCCTCACTTACTGAGCTCACCCAAGGAAGTGCCACGCCCTGCACATTGCTGCGTAGCCTCCTCACTTACTGAGCTCACCCAAGGAAGTGTCACGTCCTGCACATTGCTGCATAGCCTCCTCACTTACTGAGCTCACCCAAGGAAGTGTCACGCCCTGCACATTGCTGCGTAGCCTCCTCACTTACTGAGCTCACCCAAGGAATTGCCACGCCTTGCACATTGCTGCGTAACCTCCTCACTTACTGAGCTCACCCAAGGAAGTGTCACTTCCTGCACATTGCAGCGTAACCTCTTCACTTACTGAGCTCACTCAAGGAAGTGTCACGTCCTGCACATTGCTGCATAGCCTCCTCACTTACTGAGCTCACCCAAGGAAGTGTCACGTCCTGCACATTGCTGCATAGCCTCCTCACTTACTGAGCTCACCCAAGGAATTGTCACGTCCTGCACATTGCTGCATAGCCTCCTCACTTACTGAGCTCACCCAAGGAATTGCCACGTCCTGCACATTGCTGCAGAGCCTCCTCACTTACTGAGCTCACCCAAGGAATTGGCACGTCCTGCACATTGCTGCAGAGCCTCCTCACTTACTGAGCTCACCAAAGGAATTGTCACGTCCTGCACATTGCTGCATAGCCTCCTCACTTACTGAGCTCACCCAAGGAATTGTCACGTCCTGCACATGGCTGCATATCCTCCTCACTTACTGAGCTCACCCAACGAAGTGCCACGTCCTGCACATTGCTGCATAGTCTCCTCACTTACTGAGCTCACCCAAGGAATTGTCACGTCCTGCACATGGCTGCATATCCTCCTCACTTACTGAGCTCACTCAACGAAGTGTCACGTCCTGCACATTGCTGCGCAGCCTCACTTATGACTTACTTAGCCTCCAATTCATCAGAAGAAACTCTACGTAACTCCACAACCTGAAGAGCTCTTATACTTGAAGGGAGGACAACCATACTTAGATTCCTGAGCGGGTAAGCGATGTTTGTTGACCATGCTGAAGCTTTGTTAATATATAACTTATCTACTTATAGAATTCGATCTTTGCAATGTAGGTTGAGCACATTTAGAATTAAACTATGTAGTATCTGTCAGATATGAAGCAACACTATCGAAACAATATGGATGCTGGAATATTATCCTAGGTCTAGACCAGGCGACACTCACTGAGATAGAGATAGATAGTTTTTTTTTTGTTTTGCTACTCAGAATAATTCAGAATGTACTAATGTAGTCTTCTACATGCATTGTTTCATTGTAACATGTGGGAGGGTTGTGAATGCTTATAATCGTTATAACAACGCACCCACCATCAGGTGACAGGCTTTTCTTTGCCTCCCATCCCCACCATTTTTCATGAAATTCATGTATGGCGGCGTCCAGTGCTGTCAATTGTCAAAAGAAGTGTCTCATTAATAAATTAATTAGTTTGCTGTGTGTATACATACACGATAGAAATGTCTACAGCCTGTCTAAGATACTATTTTCTACATCATTTGTTTCACATCACATTATAATAATTATATATAATGATAACAGTAACAGTTAGGCCAGCAGTAATAATAATAATATCAAGTTAAGTCAAATAAAAATAAAGTCACAACTCACATGTAGGGTGTTCGATCATGATTTTAAAATTGAGTATTTACACATGTGACACCACAGGTAGATAGGTCTTGAAAAACCAAATCTAATGGTACCTCAATGATGCCTGTATGTCAATTCTAAGTGGAGATAATCACATTTTTGTGAAGGTGAAACGAGTTACGATATTCTCATGCTCCTTGTACTTTTTGAAGCTCTTCGGTGTGTCAATTTTTCTCTGCGAGTGAGGTTACCTCAAACACGTCTTTGGCAGATATGAAAACTGACTTCAAAAACATTTTCCATCATGTTGAATGATAACAAATAGTAAAAGTATATAAATATATTATTATTAATCTTTAAACTTATATTTTCTTTAACTTTAGAAGCTCAAATTCACATTTTGAGTGTTAAAAAGTATACACGCCTGTCCAATCGATAATGCGTAACAGCCATTTCCGCCATTGTGGGCTTCCCATTCACACTTGCACATGGCTGTAATATCTTCACATTTCAACCACAATTGAAGTAAGTTTCGCGATGAAGCTTTCCAGATATATGTAATCTTGGATGCAGAATTCGAAAATCCATCTGCACTTGATGCACTTCTATCAGTAGTGCCAGAAAAAAATTAATTACAGTAATTATGAAATATATTATTAGGCTAACCTTTCCTGGAAAACCCAAGATGGCATGTAGATATTGTCACATGATATATGAATGAATGACGTCGAAAGCATGAGTGGTCTTTACATCGCCATTTTTGGGGACATAGTGGATCATTGCGGGGTGGCGCTGTATATAACTTCTGGTTTCATTTTGAGTCACGGCACGATCGAAAACCCTACATAACAGAATTTGACTGTTGTTGTAGCTTGTAATAATAATAATTAACAGGTAGACATGAAGAACGAGGCTTGCTTAGGGTTTCCTTTTCATCAGTATTCATTTCTGATCCATTAATGATGATAGTTGACAGTTTATAGTCTGGCATTGTGGAAATAAATCAGTTATTCACAAAAGCCTGTTTTTCTTAAGGAATACTAAATTTCACAAGTCCTTTTTAAACTTGATAATTTTGAGAGAACGGGACATAATTACATTGTGCCAGTTTGCAGTTGCCAAGCGGTATTTGCATCTTTTGGCAGAAACATCCAACTCCTCATAGACATGTATCGACCAGATTAACCTTCCCGTGTAGTATCATAGGACATTCTGTGACCTCAGTAGTTGTGTGATGTCAGATTTGCCCATCCTTCTGCAGACGACCCCCACCACTAAATAGGCTTATCTAAAATAACCAACTGTATACATTGGGGGACGATGCATCAATAACATTAGATATGCAGCATGATACAGTCTTGATTGCAGACAATAAACAGGATCTGCAAAATTTAGTAGATGCGGTTGTTACACACAGTGAACAACAAGGGTTAGAATTAAATTGTAAAAAGACACAGATTATGGTCGTCACTAGGAAGAACGAAATACCACAGTGTAATATACAAGTAAATGGGAATATTCTTCAACAAGTGAATAGGTACAATTATCCCGGAACAGTAATAACATCTGATGGGAGATGCCTTGAAGAGATTAGAACAAGGACCGCCATGGCAAAAGTAGCCTTTAGCAAGATGAAAAACATACTGACCAATAAAAAGATGTCAATTGAAACGAGAAAAAGAGTGTTGAGATGCTACATAGAACCTGTACTTTTATATGGATGTGAAACTTGGACAATGAGCAGCCAGGCTGAAAAACATCTGATGGCTGTAGAAATGTGGTTTCTGAGGAAAATGCAAAGAATACCATGGACAGCCAGAAAGACCAATGAACAAGTCCTTCAAGAAACAAATGAAGATCGTAAACTGATCAGAGACATTAGACGTAGACAGTCACAATTTTTTGGGCATGTTATGAGAAGAAATGATTTGGAGAACTTGGTGACAACTGGTAAGATCGAGGGGAACAGACCAAGGGGAAGACCTAGAAACAAGTATCTGGATGGCTTGGCCTTGTGGCATGGTCGAGACAGAAACACGGAACTGATCCACGACTCTGTTGATAGAGTGAGATGGCAGAACATGACCGCCCACGCTTACCGGCATGGCACATGATGGATGGATGGATACCAGTTGGCCCACAAAGGAAGACAAGTGCAGAACATGGGCAATTCCTGAAATCCAAGGAGGCTTCCATAAGTACAGAGCTGACACGTGAATTTTCCTAATACTGGGCTCACCCAAGGAATTGCACATGGCTGCATAGCCTCACTTACTGAATGTCCAATTCATCAGAGGCTTCACCTTAGAGACTAGAAGGATGCAGTCTGGCGCTGTAGATTTGGGACAGTAATGACTTCTAATTAGTGAGCAGCTTGTTGCCTTAGCAACAGTTCTTGTAGCATACTTCGCTGTTTGTTACCAGAATCGGGGTTATCATTAGTGACTTCTGAATTGATTTACATAAAGAGCAACATGCTCCAGACAGAGCACCAGCCCCGGAAACCATGCAGAAAGTCTTCCCATTCTGCCCGGAAGGTGTAGTGCCTTGAGACATGCAAGCAATGAAGCACCATAGCCTGTGTTGAAGTGGTTGAGCTTCCTGTCACACACTGGCCTGGTTGGGTCTCTTGTGTCGAAATGGTTGAGCTGCCTGTCACACACTGGTCTGGTTAGGTCTCTGTGATGAAGTGGTTGAGCTGCCTGTCACACACGGGCCTGGTTGGGTCTCTGTGATGAAGTGGTTGAGCTGCCTGTCACACACTGGCCTGGTTGGATCTCTCTGATGAAGTGGTTGAGCTGCCTGTCACGCGCTGAAGTTCATGGGTCAGTTTGCTGGAACCATCGAGCTCAGTGCAATGCTTTCGGCAGATCACTCTGGAAATAAAACCAAACATATGGGAAAGAACCCAGTGCAATGAAGTCAGTTCCCTGTCTTTCAACTCCCCTCTTTATAACCTCAGTCATGGAGTAGAAAGCGTGTCATGACAAGAGACAGAGAGTGCTGGAGATCTATTGCTGTAGGACTTGCATTGTGGAGATGGCTCCTGATCTGTTGCGGTCAGAATACAGTGAGATGAAGTTATAGTGATATGGTGAATGCATTAGCCTGCCCAGACAGCAACAGTCAAGTAAAAACACTTTTTACACACCTGAAGGCATACGGTACTAGGCCCATTTTTATTGCCCGATGGACACTCACAAAGTGATGTGTTCAATATCATACCAGCTGCCTTCACTGCCAAGACACTTCCTAGCACCCGTTTTAGGCTTTGTTGAATTGAAAGTCCACCCGGGAAGGTTAACCCGGTCAACAAATGCCAGCAGAAGTTGGATGTGTCGGCCAAAAGGCGCACGGATCGCAGCTCTGCTGTAAACAGGCACAACACAATTACATCCAACGGAAAAAAAAAAAAAAACTCCAGATGAATACAGAAGAACGCAAGAACACAGCTCTGCTGTAAACAGGCACAATGCAATCACAGTCCGGGAAAAAAGTCCGGATGAACGCAGAAGAAGAAGAACTGAAAGTCCAGGTAAACATCTGTCTCGATGCGAATACGAACCTATGACCATCAGGATAGCCACAGTGCTACCATGACCCCTGTCAAGTCAGTGGTCCAGGCTAAATTCCCAGCAGACGCTAGTTGTTTATTTTCATGATCAGTACAGCCGTAGTGTTTCTTCTTCTTTTGTGTTCATCTGGAGTGTTTTTTCAGACATAATTGCAGTGTGTCTCGTTATGCACCCCTGGGCCAAAACCCTTAGGCCAACACATTCGACTTTAGTGGGCATTTTTTAAATCAGGTTAGCCGTCCTGGGGGACTCTCACTGTTGTGGTGCCGTCCACATCCCAGCTGGTCAAGTTAGAACGGTCGAAGACTTCACGGTCAGCCCTCAAGGGAAGGCAGGGGCAGTCCATGGGCATTTACCGCCACCCAAAGAGGCTTCCATAATTGCAGAGCCGGTCACAGCGCTCTGGTACTGGACTCACCCAAGGAATCGCCACAGGCCACTCCCTGCATAAACCAGGAACGGTCAGTCTGCAGACGACATCCATTTAGCAAGATTTTGCTTTGGACTTCCACATAATGGATTCGCTAGCCAAGCCTTCCATTTTGTGTTAATGAGACATTTTTCCACCTTAGTCTGCAAACGACATCCACTCAGCAGGCTTTCATTTCAGACTTCCTCGTAATGGATTCGCCATCCAAACGTTCCATTTCGTGTTAATGAAACGACATCCACTCAGCAAGCTTTCGCTTCGGACTTCCACGTAATAGATTGGCTAGCGAAGCGTTCCATTTCGTGTTAATGAGATGTGCTCTGGCGTTTACTCAGAGAGAAAATGTGTGCCTATGTTATGTAATGTTAACACTTTACTTTGACGTGAGTTGAGTTGAGCTAAGAACCGACACCACTACACTCAGGACGTTCCCATACACGCTCCGCTGACTCGTTCAACGGCCAGCGAAGAGTCATACAACTAATCGTTCTCATCGTAATCTGATTAAAAGTTCTCCTGGTCTTCCCTCTAAGTTTTGAGATTCTTCCAGAACCCCTGCCGATCCCCTGCAATCTAATTCTTTCCACGTATGGGTTCTCAATCTGTTCCCGTTTTCTCTACCTCTCCCACAGGTGACGACCACCTCTCCCTTATCCATAGATAATCGACCACCAAGAGTTGCATTCCCTGCCGGCCTATCAGCATACCCAAATAATGTGGAATGTATACTTCTGATGCCAGGATAACCAAATGCAAAAACGTACTCTGATTTGGGTCTTATTATAATGTAATTTGTTCAGTTTTACGGCAGCTGGGAGCAATTATACAGAGATTATAGCTTACAGAGGGCCTATAGTTATGTGTGTAACAGTTTCCCATTATATAAATGAGTATCTTTGTATTTACTGCAGATTTGTGTGTGTGTGAGAGGGATTTTCTTTGTACAAATGGGTGTGTGTGTGTGAGAGAGAGGGAAATTTTCTTTGTACAGGTGAGTGTATCTTTGTATTTAATGAACATATGTGTATGCATGAGAGAGAGGGGAGAGAGAGAGAGAGAGAGAGAGAGAGAGAGAGAGAGAGAGAGAGAGAGAGAGAGAGAGAGAGAGAGAGAGAGATTGTCTTTGTACAAATTAGTATCTTTGAATTTACTGCACATTTATGTGTGTGTGTGTGTGAGAGAGAGAGAGAGAGAGAGAGAGAGAGAGAGAAGAGAGAGAGGAGATAGCGAGAGAGAGAGAGAGAGAGAGAGAGAGAGAGAGAGAGAGATTGTTTTTATACAAATGAATGTCTTGGTACTTAATGCACATTTGTTTATGTATGAGAGATTTCCTTTGTACAAATGAGTATCTTTGCATTTACTGCAGATTTGTGTATGTTCATGAAATAAGGTTGTAAATTTTGTATCATGGCAAACAAGAAATAAGAAAAACAAAACTATATTAGAACCTCATTATGATTGTATAAAGAAATCTATATTTTGTCAGTACTCAGAAGTACTGAAGAGTATGAGAACTGCCATGATAGCCTCAGCTCGATGAATGGAAACTCCCGGCTGGTGCCTCAATTTTCAGTTGTTGTCTTAGCCCAAATATGCAAGGAAAACTTGCTGGCTGTGGAGAAAAAGGGAACTGGGTCCCCGGGAAGGTTAACCCGGTCAACAAATGCCTGCAGAAGTCAGATGTGTAGGCCTAGCGACGCAAGAGCGCAGCTCTGCTGTAAACAGGCACAATGCAGTCACATCTGGAAAAAAAAATCCGGATGAACGCAGCAGAAGAAGAAGGACCTGGGTCCTGAATGATGTTTACTTTTTTTCTACCCCCAGAACGTGACATTTATTTCAGCCGCATTTTTTAAACTTTGTGCTTTCTTGTATTTTTTCGTAGGTTGCCACTCATCAACATTTGACTGAGGCAGTATTTTATAGACCAGCCGTTGTGATATACAATGTACAGCAAAGCGAGAAACGGGAAGCGTACGTGGGCAGCTACGAAGGTTAGCTACAAAGCCTCTGAAATTCAGAAAGCTGGAGCCTCCCTGAATAAGTCGCTAGAACGCTGGCGCCCTCAAGTGGTTGAAAACCAAGTTTGAACATTATACTTTGGAGGCTGTTCCTAACGTGTGGGAGGGTGAGGAGGGAATGATGAAACATGTTCCCAAGTTCCCCATGCCTCCTTGTATAGCAGAAGCCGAGGATCACAAGTCAGACGATGAGGCTGAAGATGCTGAATTGTTCGAAAAGGATGATACGGGAATTCGCTGCAGCATCATCTGATGCAACTACAGGTTTTGTATCTGAATTCAAGAGACGTGGAATGGAGCAGGCATTTTGGATAAAAATGGCCAAAATTGTCATGTGTATTGAATCTATGAACCAGTCAATTATGACGCTAAGGAACAAATTTGCTAATGAGTATGAGAAAATTATGAAAGAAGATTGCCAACAATTGGTTAGCATGTACAAAGAAATGCAGAAAATTAAAGTCAAGCTAGACAAGGCAGCTGTGTTTTATAAAAAAAATGAGTTTACTAACCTGTTTATGTCAATGACACCATCTAAAAAGATCTGGTTTAAGCAAAGACATAAAATACAAGGAAAGCTTCCAAATAGCTTTGAGAGTGTTGTGAAAAAACACAACTTTGTTAGAACCAAGATCAGAGAGGTTCTACACAAGAATCCTGAAAGATTTGAGAATTTCAAAGATATCTTGAAAGATATCTTGAAAGATGCTTTCCTGAAAGCCAATAAGGATAGCCTGTCCCTAAATATCATTGAAGAGACTGAAGAGAATAAAAATGGCGAGGCCTCGTGTCTGGATGGTGATGGCAGCTGATAAGACTGATGATAAATTGCATTCTGATGAAGAAGGAAAGTCCAAGAAAAGAAAGACTGAAAATGTGGATGGTACGGAAGATCCGGATGCAATGCTGTCTAAAGAAGACTTGTTCTGGGAAAATTTGACAGGTCTGAAGAAAATGATGCACAAAGCTGCCGTTAATTTAAGTCGGTTAAGTAACGCACCCGTTCCTGATGCCAGTAAGGTGTACTGGAAACATGGTTCAAATATGTGTAGACAGATGCTTAATGTACGGAAGAGTATCATTTCCTTTAGCAGTACTGTGGTTAAGCTAAAAGAAGAAATGCAGACTGAAGGTTACGAAGACAAGAAACCGTTCACAGCTGAAGAGTTGGCAACTGAGGGAATAGAAGGCCTGACCCCAGACAACAGCCTGGCCGTGGTTGAGAGATTGCTGAATAAGATTAAAGATGATTACCTGAGGGTTCAAGATGAAAAGTGTTTTGTCTTGGAGAAATTTGGCTACACCAAGGATCTTCAACTAGAATTGGGTTCTATAGATCAGAAAGTTCAAGTATTTCGAGTCTGTTCTCATTCGAAAATTGTTGTAGATATAGAGGCTTTAGGTAGACTTGCAGAGGGACCATCTAAAATTAGGAGGCGCAACCTTCGAGCAGGTAATCAGCCCATACCGCTTGCAGCTGGGGAGAGTAAAGAGGCAAACTTCACCTGATGCAGGTACACATGATCAGGAGAATCCTTCTGTCGGGGAAGCTGCCGCCGGTGCTGACGACATCAAGTGTGAGAATTTGTCTTCTGAGAATGCAGCAACTGACAGTGCTGGTCAGGAGGTGCCTGTTGACGGAAACCCAGGAGATGAAGATAGTAAACCCACTCGATGTAGATGCTGCAGATGATGATGCCTCGGATGATTCTTCACAAGAAAATTCTTCAAATCTAAGCCAAAATGCCAATTCACTGGGTTTCTTTATGAAGAACTTGGGGCCTGGTGCATTGACTGTGAGTGAGCAGAGTTCTTCTGTACCCGTAGGAGCCGATTTCATAGAGAAAGAGAGGCAATATTGGGACAGGCTGCAGGAACTGCTGCGAACACTGGACAATGCTATAAAGAAAGTCCGTGCTAAAGGTAAAATTAGATATTTTCGGAGAAGGCAGATCAGGGATGTTATGCATTCTTGTCATGAGAGATTGAAACAGCTTTCGGCGAAATATGAACTTGTCAAAGTTGAGGGTGTTCGGTCTGGCTACTGCACACATGTCGTCTATGAGAACCTGGAGTTCCAGCCTGAGAATGCTGCCTTTCTTGTAGTGAGAGATTTGGATCATCTTAAGCAGAAGATTAACACGTTGTACAGATGTTGCAAAGAGACTGCTGGCAAATTGGGTGTGCCATTCATGTTTAAATTCTGAAGTTCTGTGGTTTCCTGCAGCAAGGTGTTTTTGTCAAGACATCTGTAACCGCTAGATTTAAAGATGCTGATTTTTAGAATATCGTGGACCAAGATTAAGAAAAGTACTGAAATTTTACAAGAAGCGAATATCAAAGACAACTAGGCTCATGAATAGCGTTGATTCTCTGGAACTGAAATTATGTAAATGTTACAGTAGATTAGAAAGTAGAGTACAGGAAGGCATGGTTGCTGGAGGAAAGCGTTGACCGGTATAGGACATTACAAACATCTGGGACATAAGAACGCACGAGGCAGAACTGGCAGAGAATCCAGTTATTTTTGGTGGATTGTGACTGAGAGTGGCTTTCTGCAAAGTGTTTGCTATATCATGATAAAGGTGGAGACATTTCATCCTTTGTGTTGCTTGTGAACATTTTTTAAGCCATCGGGAGTGATGTGCCTGCACTAAATATTCCTGGGGGGTTCTGCATAAGCCATTTGTCAAAAGCATTAGATACATCTACAATGTTTGCTTCTCTCTGGGTCTGCATGAGTTTGAGTGACCATGTAGTTGTTTGTCTATTGTTGACAGTTACTACCATGTTTCCCTGAATATAAGACCTACCCCTATAATAAGCCCTAGCATGATTTTTCAAGATGCCTTTAATATAAGACATACCCCTAAAATAAGCCCTAGTTATGATCGTCAGCTAGAATGAGAGACTTGTTGCCGAATGGCCAGTCGTAGTACAGACGCCTCTGGTGCACACTTGACTTTGAGATTTATAACAATGTTCCAGAAAAAGATGACATGACTGTATTTGAATAAATGTAGATTTTTGTATCTGAAGAAAACAAAAAAGACACTCCCCACAAATAAGTCCCAGTGCATCTTTTTAAGCTAAAATTAATATAAGATCTGGTCTTGTTTTCGGGGAAATATAGTAGCAATGAGCTATCAGAGTTGGGACACTCACCTGCATGTTGTGAAATATGGCAGGATCGTCTGGGATGTTAACTGCATGTACAAATAAAGGGTCTCTTTTCTCATTATGGGATCGTCTGGGATGTTAACTGCATGTACAAATAAAGGGTCTCTTTTCTCATTATGGGATCGTCTGGGATGTTAACTGCATGTACAAATAAAGGGTCTCTTTTCTCATTATGGGATCGTCTGGGATGTTAACTGCATGTACAAATAAAGGGTCTCTTTTCTCATTATGGGATCGTCTGGGATGTTAACTGCATGTACAAATAAAGGGTCTCTTTTCTCATTATGAAGCGTAATAGGTATGTGATACTAGCCACAGATGTGACAACCAATCGACGCTCAGGTATTGATGCGATCAGTAGCATGCCGGCAGCCTTTATTTCCCAGGAGATGTCCGGGTATCCATTTTATAATATCTTACCCTGGGGGTCAGTGATAAAACCCCCACCTCAAGAGGGGGAGGGGTTTGAACATATGACCACCTTACCTGTAGGCAAGCATGCTTGCCACTGCACCACCACAGCTTCCTTACTTATCCTCTACTTCATAAGATATTTCTCGGTACCTATTTTAGACTGCTTCATCCTGGCAGCTCAGGTCTGTGAAATAAATGTCCCACCACCAGGGGGGAATCGAACAATTGACCACTGGAAGGCATATGTACTGGCCACTGCACTTCCATGACTCCCTTACAAAATATAGTGTGTGATAAATGTGTGGTGTGGTGTAGAGCTCTCACATAGGGGATGTGACATTAGATTTCATGTTTATTCATTCCTTTGGAACAACTGTGAATGTTCGTCCACATTTACAATGCGAAATGGCCTTAACAGTCACATTCGCCACTGCCATGGGTTGTAGTTATTGGGCTTTTTTAAAGCACAATGTAACAAACTATCGTCTATCAAGATGACCAGGTGCCAGTGTATTTATGTATGTATGGAACGACTGGCATTACTGAACATTTACCATAGAACCAATTCATCCCTATGTAGCGGGTCCTTCTCTCAGCTCAGCCTGTCAGCAAGACTCTCCATCCTTTGCCAGTTCCCCTGCCTCATGTGTTTTCATGGCCAAGGGATCTTCAATGTGCTATATCCATCTTTATACCGCTCCTATTCTTAGACTAAGTGTTGTGGACAAATTCACATATCTTGGCAGCGCTGTGTCACAAGCTGTCACAATTGATGATGAAGTGAATGCAAGAATCTCCAAAGCCAGCGTGGCCTTTGGCAGACTGTACAAAAATGTGTGGAACAGAAATGGAATAAGCCTGCTAACAAAAGCTTAAAAGTCTGTAAAGCAGTTGTGTTATCCACACTGCTATATGCTTGTGAAACCTGGACTGTTTATCAGCGACACACTAGGAAATTAAACCACTTCCACACAGTCTGCCTTCGGAAGCTATTGAAGATTAAATGGCCAGACAAGATCCCAGACACTGAAGTCCTAGAAAGAGCGTCCATGCCCAGTATCCACACTCTGCCAATGAAGAATCAGATTCGCTGGGCTGGTCACTTGACTTGCATGCCAGATCACAGACTCTAAATGAATTTTTTACAGCGAGCTGCGTTGTGGTAAACACTCCCAAGGCGGCCAGGGGAAACGCTTTAAAGACACTCTGAAGATCTCACTAAAAGTTTGTGGAATTCATCATGACACTTGGGAGACATCTGCCAAAGACCAAAATTTGTGGTGTACATCATTACGCAAGGGTGTAGTCACCTGTGAAGCAAACAGGACTGCAAGAGCTGTGAAAAAAAAAAGCTGGATCGAAAAACCACTGCAGGAGATCCTCCTTCTGGAACATCATGCATTCTTTGTCCACATTGTCAAAGAACATTTTGAGACAAAATAGGCCTTACCAGCCATCTTAGAACTCACAGCTCCATACTTTCAACCCCATTGGATGAAATGAATGGTCATCATCATTCTTGATAGACAAACAACATTCCTGAAGCCTGCTTCCAACAACAGAGCCGTCCATCACCAATCTTTCCAAACTCATTTGGCCAACATATTTCTGTTTCTGAGACATGACGCAGCTTATGAGCTAGTTTCCTTCACTGTTCAGATCTTGTAGAATGTCTGTATTTTACTTCTTCTTTTTCCATTTCCAACTACCATTGTTATGTATGAACAGGCTTGAATCCTTGCAGTGTTCATATGTGGTTTCATAGCTTTGAACATATTTCTGGCGGTGCTTGCATTAATTACCAGCAGACATTGTATGGTTGTATTCATAGATTACCCAGAGGAAAATGTGCATGGTCCCCGCTAGTAGCAGTAGTCTGTTCACTGAATCTGTCCTGTGTTGAGGAGATGTGTGAGACATTCATGGAGGCAATGTATGGGACATTAATATAAGTGATGTGTGGTACATTGATGGAGGCAATGTATGGGACATTAATATAAGTGATGTGTGGTACATTGATGGAGGTGAGACACTGACAACAAAAATGTAAATTATTTAACATGGATAAAGGTAGTCCCGCAGCAGTTACTACCGTTTGGGCGTGAACTGTGGGTCTTCATATATTCTAGGTCATCGCTTAATGAGGTGAGATAGGCACATCATTTCATGGCTCCTTTTATTTAGTGGACAATTACCCTGACAATTCTGAAAATATCAGTAAGAATGAGAAATTCAATAAATGTCGGAAAGAAGGTGGACGTGTCAGCCGACAGGTGCAAATATCATGTGGAAGAAGAATCTATGTAATGTTATAGAGGGATAGAGAAATCTAGGGTTTTGGTCGCCATGGCAACAGGCCATTTTTATCTGGCACCAAAATTTTCAGTCATTGTATTAGCCTGTATTTGAAAAAAAAATATATGTTGGCTCCTGAGAAAAAGAGAGCTGGCTGCTGAATTATGTATCCCTGGGAAGGTTAACCTGGTCAACAAATGCCCGCAGAAGTCGGATGTGTCGGCCTAACGGTGCAAGAATGCAGCTCTGCTGTATACAGGCACAATGCAGTCACATCCGAAAAAAAAATCCGGATGAACGCAGAAGAAGAAGAAGAATTATGTATAGATTTTTCTAGAACTTAGTCTATACCTTTTTCTAGTCCCTGTAACTTTATTTTAAGTATGATAACTTTAGAATTTTTGTTGTAATCAATTAATTTTGTTGTCCATGCTAGAGTATAGTTGATACTATTGTCATTATGGGTTTGCTTTTTATCTGTTGCAGTTCATTGTGAACCATTGTTTCTTAACTACATGTGTTAACACTTCATCAAGTGGCAAATAAATGCTGAGCTTCTTTATATTGTGCAGCATATATTGATATTTTTAATCATTATTTCTTATCTTGTGTAAACATTGATGCCGTGACTGACAGCAGAGTTGTTTTCTTGCTATCTCTGCTTTAATGATTGCACCATCAGACATGTTCTGATAATGAGCATGGCTGTTTTTTGGAGTTCCTCTTTAGTTCCAATCAGCGTGGAGTTCATTGTTGATTCAGTGGGCCAGTATATCTTTCTCAGCTAATTGTATAGAGTCCCGTGGAACATGTGGAGCACTTTTAACCTACACATCACTTTATTTGTGTAGTTCAGACTACATTGTAGTAAAACAGACGAAGACTATCTCATCTCATCTCATCATGTTCCTCTTGTACCTTGCGGTGTCGAGGTGAAGTATAAACTTCGTGAGAGTGCCCGGTTATGGGCTTCGTATATCGACATTCCCATGGATTCTGTTATTCCCTCAGTCCAACGTTTACGTGGTCGGCTCTTCCTCTGTTCCATCTGGTCTGTACATCATTGCTTGTTGTGGCATGCTGTTGACTGGTAGCCTACTGCATGGCCAAACCATTGACTTGCTGCTTTCTAATAAAATCTAGAGCAGCTTTAACCCCTACTTTAGTCCTGATTTCTTCATTTCTGATCTTATCTCTTCTTGATACGTTGAGTATTCTTCTCAGAAACCTCATTTCTGTTGTTGTGATTTTTCTTTCTCTTTTTCTGTCATTGTCCAGGTTTGGCATTGGTAGCACAGAGTTGGTAGGCATATGTTTATTATGTCCTGTTCTAAGACAAACAAATTGTGACCTGTTCCTGTGAATGGTAGCAATCATGTTGTTGTTAAGTTTCAGGTGGTAAACTGGTTTTTTAGGAACGTATTAAGGGTATTGTATTTCAATAATCTCATGAACATAGCCCAGCAACTACATGCTTATCTATTGACCCGTGGTCTTGGGTTCCATCTGTGTTGGTTCATTTTTAAAAATTGACTTGGGCTTCCCAGTTGACCCAGCCGAAAATGGGTACCAGGAAATGTCTTTAGGAATAAAGGCGGCCGGCGTGATACCAACCACATCAGCCACCAAGTGCTGTTTGGTCTTTAACAAAATAGGTCTAGCAGCAAAGACATTTATGTAAAGGGAACTTTTACATTTTTTACAGTTACTTTGCAATGTATGACCTTTGATTGATTTCAAGAAATTTGTGTTCTAAAAATGTGATTCTGTTGTAAGATTTGTTTGTTTATTTTCTCATGGATCGTGGGTTTATGATTGTAGTAATTGTTTGTTGGTTGTGGCTGATTGAGTTTATCTTTAACACATTGCCCTTGTATTTTTTGTCTTTTTGTGTTGTTGATTTTTTGCTCTAGATTCTTAGATTGTCTGTTCTAGCAGGTGATGTGTCATTTTGTATTGTCTCTTGTTCTTATTTGTAACTACATTAAAGCAAAACTACTCACCTTCACTGGTTCCTGTAGTTTTCTTTGGGTTTGATGTAGAAAAATCCCACATGCTTGCATACGTATGTGAATTTAATTGTCCTTGAATGTGACTTCAGCATTTTCTGTAGCATATGGCACAAACATATTTTGTTTTGTCTTATTTATACTTTGTATGTATGAGAGCTATATGCTGTCAGTTCTTTACTTCAAGTATTCTTTTCTCTTTCACGTGTTGCATGTCCCTTGCAGGATGTGAGCAACCTGAGGTTGGTCTTCTGGGCAATTTTTACCTTCAGTAGTTGCCACGGGTTTCTGAAAGAGGTCAGCCTGGCTGAGGTGTTGATATCGTTGGAACTGGAACCTCCTGTGTGCTGACAGCATGTGGTGTGTTCATTGCACATATCTTTCAGTTGGACTTGCAACGTTGAATTCTCATTCAGAAAGCGATGGCCAACTTTCATCCTTTTTACAGGACATCGCTGTTACCACCAGCAGTTTACTGCTGTTGTTGATGTCTTGGCAAGGTTATGTTCAGTAGTTTATCATTGCTTTCTGAACGACTGACTCCCATACCAATTCGTTAAAACCCAGCGTAACGCAGTCTGCTGCCAAATCAGTTGCAGCTGTGTTTCGAACACGGGTAAGCAGGCTTATGAATTGTGTCCTTAAGGCCTTCGCCACGGAGACCGGCAATGCAAACTACTGAGCATAAGATTGTCTGGTAAATTGACCTGGGGTCGATCGTTCAACCTCTTGTAAACTTTATTTTGCCTTATTTGTTTTTCCTAGTTAACTTGCTGTCTGTTTAGTTAACTGTAGACATAAACATTTTATTTCCTATATAGTAAAACAAAAAATATCAAAAAAGATTTTTAACATGTAAATATATGTATGTCACCGAACATATTCATTCACGCAATTGAATGTATTGTAATATTTTGTGTGAAATATTATGGTGTTTTGTATGTTGATTGACATTGATGTCATGTTTTACAGCAGTAAAAAACATGTGTTTTAACTTTACTATAGGTTGCCTGGTTGGTCTGTCTTATAAGGTTGGTGCATTGATGTTCAGATCATTTGTCCTGAAAAGGGTTCACATCTATCAGAGTAAGGTTGCTGTAAAGACTTTCTTCCAACCAAGTATGGCATTAACATTTCTGTGGGGGATGTGTCGTAGAGCTCTCCCTGCCCTCTCCAAACCCTGCGAGATGTGCAAAACCAGTACTGGAACTTCACATCTGTTAGCTTGTAACCAGGTCATGATTCAACCAAACTTAAAATATTTAACTCCAACGTCAAATCAATAACTCAACCCGGTCAACAAACACCCGCCAAAGTCGGATGTGTTGGCCTAATGGCGCGTGACCAGACACACAGCACTTCCATCTGGAAAAACACTCTGGATGAACACAGAAGAAGAAGAAAATCAGTAACTGCTGTATGGATAATAAATAGCAATTACTGCTGTATGGATAATAAACAGCAAGAATGACTAAAACATTTACGAATAAACCTTAAAGACTTACTATTTGGTGCTTGCACAAGGACTAAAAAGGTTTGACAGAATGACTGACAAGGAGCTCATGAAGGGCAGGCTGGGATTCAGTCCATGTTGGTCATTAGGTATGTCATTGCCAGCCGAGTGCAACTGGAAGTTTCTGATAGAAATTGCCTAATTTATGATGTTTTTCTCTAATTTTAAGCATGGTAAACTGGAATTATATAGCATGGATTGAATTAGAATGCACTTGCCCCTTTGAAGACATCCATCTTCAAGACTTCTAGTGTACCAGATTAACATGTGAGAATCACAAATATTCTGTTGACCATGTGCCATAGTTCTACTGCCTTTTACATCCCATCAGGCCCGCAAACAACTCATGCTAAGCCCTCCTGTACTTGGCCATCTCCTGAAGTTCCTCCATGTCCCCACATGCATCATTCATCCCTGTCTCTGATCCTCTTCTCTATGTGTTGTTAGGTCTCTCTTTCTTTTGCCTTGTTTGCTCCAGGGGAAGAATTTGAACATGAATTTCTCTTTGTGTGTCCTACCCAGCACAGCATTGTTCCTCACTGCTTGATTCACCGAGGATTTGTTTAATTTGCTTCATCAGTAATTCTGTTGTACCTGTTTAGTCCTTCGTGCAAGCACTAATTCATGTACTTTGTAGTTTATTCGCAATCGTTTTAGTCATTCTTGCTGTTTATTATTCATACAGCAGTTACTGATTAGATAGTTGGAGTTAAATATTTATGTTTGGTTGTAGGTTTGTTTGCACTTGACTTTCATACATTTTCTAAGTGCTGTTTTTTTTTTTTTGCGCCCGCTCGCTTTAAACTCGAGCGTAGTCCATTCACACTACTTCTAGTAGTGCTGGACTGAATTTTGCGTATGGATTAGTTTTCCCTATTAACAGTGTCCCTCATCATCAGGTGAACCCACTCTGACTTCAGAGGTACTTGTAATGTCCGTCCCCAAGTTAAGGACGACAGGTCAATATTTTAGTCCAGCTGTCCGCTGTAGGGGTTGAACCGCTTACCTCGGCATCACCACACCGGATGTTTAAGAACACAGATTCCTATCCATTCGGCCATGCTAACCTACTTTCTAGTGCTATGAATGTAGTGCTATGAATGGGCCCTCTTGCATTTTTGTATTCTTATTTTAGTATGTCTGTCTGTCCCTCCCAAATGTGCCTACATTGTTGCCTAACAGATGTGTATGATTACACTTCTTGAAGTGAGGCTTCACTAAGGAAAAACTGGTAATTATTTGCTTGAATTGTCTTTGCCATTTTTGGCTTTCTGGAGTGCTGCTTCCGTGTCTGCTAGTTCCGCACTATTTTTGTTCTTCAGTGTTGTAATCGCAATAGCAAACTGTTGAACGTAAACTTGTCAAGAGATCACAGTGGCAGAAATGCTGGTGTTGACTGCGGTATCCAGTAAAAAGGATATAAAAAAAAATATGTTGTAATCATATTTTTCCTATATTATTTGAATGTCATAAACAAATAAGTGTCATTTGTATATCTACACACATTTCAGAGTTCTACTGATTGTTATGTGTATGTTTGCTTCAGTGTATGTTGACATAATATGAATGCAGTAAAGCCGGCCTAGAGGTTAGCGACTTTTCTCCGTAATCTCGTATACTCTCGTATGTAACGTGACGACGGTGAAAATCAGCAGTGGTTCGGATCACGTCGGTAACTTACGGGGTATGTGAGCCGGCCACTCAGAAAGCAATGGCAAACTACTGAGCGTAATCTTGCCAAGAAATCAACAATCAGCTGAAAGATGTTGATGTTGACAGCAATGTCATGTAAAGGATATGCAAACATTTTATTTAATTTCTGTGTTTATGAATGTGGCAGCCATCATGGTTAATGTTTTAATGATTAGACACACTTATTGTACATACATTATAAGCAGACCTTTGCTCACATTATATGGGTCGCCGTCGAGCGGGGACTAGCGTGTTTACTGGCGGACTAGGCGGCCAGGCTTTCATCGGTGCAGATTTTTAAACTTGGTCTAGGCTGCCAGGTTGACTCAGCCTGACATGGGTACAGGGAATGCCCTGGAAAGTAAAGATCGGCATGATATTGACATCGATCATCAATTATTTATTGGTCTATGAAAATATGCGGCTGGTACCAACCCTATCTCCAGTACGCATGGCAGCTTGCAAAAGAGTTCTTCACTTTTATTGTTTGTAATGCTGACTTCATATTTCTTGATAGTAGTTCCCGACATAGTTTTTGGTTCCTAGGGAATACAAAGAAAGTATTTATCGTGGCTACTGTATCTTTATTTTACCAGAACATTCTCACATAAAGTATAATAATGACAGATGACAATTAGATGCAGTAAATTGAATTCTTAATCTTGAAATAGACTGATAATGAAACTTCTGAAGTTCTCTGATTGTTGTTATAGTCTCATTTAATTTGTTTGGTATAGTTTGAATTGTTTGGAATAAAGTATAGTTAAGCTTGGTTTATATAGATTTGATGTTTCTTTCAGCTTTTGTATGTATTTCTTGAGCTCAGACATTACAATTTGGCAGCTTGGGGACTGGTCGTGTTAAAGATCAGAAGTTTAATTTTTTTTTGTTTAAAGGAAATAAAATGTTAAGCATTAGTTGTCATGGTTAAAAGACATAACATTATTCTAAAAACCATACTGGAGGGTAAGGGCAAGCAAGCAAGAGGTAGAAAAGGGTGCAACTGGGAAGACAACATCAAGAGATGGACGAATAGCAGTCTGACAAACTGTACAGTCTTGGCGAGAGGTAGACAGTGTTTGAGATCCATTGCAGGCTACCTTCATTGATTGATTAAGCCAGAGAGTTTTTATAATGAGACATTATGTCATAACATTTACTTTAATTTCATTTTCCTCACATCATCAAGTGCCCTGCCAACTGGTGTAAGCGTTCAAGTCTCCCCACAAATCTCGCTCCTAGTTCTAGATCAATTCTATTGATGATATGCTGATAAATTTTGGAATTCATCACATCACCTGGGAGACTGCTGCCAAAGGCTGAAATTCGTGGCATACATCATCACACAAGGGTGCAGTCACTTGTCAAGCAAACAGGACTGCAAGAGCTGTGAAAAGAAGGCTGGACAAAACTACCACTGCAGGAGAACCTCCTCCTGAAACGTCAAGCATTCTTTGACAACATTGTCAAAGAACATTTTGACCCAAAATAGGCCTTACCAGCCATCATAGAACACATGGCTCCATACTTTCAACCCCACTGGATGAAATGAATGGTCATCATCATTCTTGATGGATAAACACCACAGTTTCAACCCCACTGGATGAAATGAATGGTCATCATCATTCTTGATGGACAAACACCACAGTTTCAACCACTGGATGAAATGAATGGTCATCATCATTCTTGATGGACAAACACCAAACTTTCAACCCCACTGGATGAAATGAATGGTCATCATCATTCTTGATGGACAAACACCAAACTTTCAACCCCACTGGATGAAATGAATGGTCATCATCATTCTTGATGGACAAACACCAAACTTTCACCCCCACTGGATGAAATGAATGGTCATCATCATTCTTGATGGACAAACACCATTGATGGTGTTCCTCTGCATCTTGGGAAGTAAAAGCAGGTGGCATGACAGTGACCACAACATTCTCTGAGTGCTGATTGGTCCAAACAATATGCCCAGCACCGTATGCCAAATGCACCCACTATCATCATCTTCATCATCAGGTGCCATGCCGACTGGCGTGGGCGTTCATGACTCACCACTAGATCTCAGTCTCTGGTCTTCTGGATTAACTCTGCCATTGATATTCCTCCATGCCACCGTTGCAATCCATGCAGCATAATTTCTCGTGGTCTGCCTCTGCCTCTCTTCCTCTCGATCTTTACAGTTGTCATGTTGTTCTCCAGCGCCTCTCTTCTCATCACATGACCAAAAAAAGCTGTTTGTCTCTTTCTTATTGTTGTATATAATGTTCTAGTTTTGTTAGCCTCTTTAAGGCATTCGTTGTTAGATACTTTGGCAGTCCAAGGAATTCGCAACATTTGTCTAAGGAAAAACATCTATGTTGCTTCCAATCTCTTCCTAATTTGTTCATTTATATTCCAAGATTCACAGCCATACAGCAAAATAGGTTCTATACAGTACTTCAGCACTCTCTTTCTTACATTCAATGATAGCGATTTATTGCATAAGATATTCTTCATTTTCTGGAAAACAGCCTTTGCTTGCCCTATTCTGCTCTTAATCTCTGTTGTGCATCTTCCATCAAATGTTATAAATGTCCCTAGATATTTAAAACTATCCACTTCTGACACAACTGGCAAATGATGCACAGATTCAAACAGGAGGAAGCTTGGACAGTGTTGAGACAGTCAGTGTAGTGTGGACTTGGCTGGTAGATACTGATGAGATTGTTGCTAGTCAGTGAAGCCTGGCCAAGGACGTGGTTGACTTCTTCCAGGCCCAAAGAGGGGATGTCACAGTCAACTCCTCGTGGGAACAGTGAGCAGAGATTCTTTGGGAGGACTGCTTCATCAGAGGACTGAGAAATAACTTCCTCTTTGTCAGTTCTCTCTCAATGGGAGTACATAACACCTAGTTATCCACTCTCTCGCCCAGAAAGAGCTGCATTGGCATCTAGACATAAGATAATACTCACAACCATCCTTTGAGCATAGTCTAGCCTCTAGGTGTAAACTTCAGTTTCTTCTAAGCCCTCGTCTTCCCATTGATACGCGACCCCTCGCAAGACTTCCCCGTAGTGCAACCTGGATATCTGGGTCCTTGCGGGACCTGAACATGTCTTTGCTAAGGATTCTTGGAGCTGGTAGAACCTTAAAGATGTGCTTTAGAGCACATTGATGAGTTGTATATGCTCTGACACCTATCTATCCACTCCCAGCCATGGCTCATCATCATCATTAAGTGCCATGTTGATAAGAGTGGGCTGTGACACCCATCTATCCACTCCCAGCCATGGCTCATCATCATCAAGTGCCATGTTGATAAGAGTGGGTGGTTATGGTTCACCTCACATGATCACCAGTTTTGGAACAGGTCTGTTCTTGTCCCCATTATTCCATGGGGCCAAGCCATTCACATGTTTATCTCTTGCTCTTTTTTTTCAGTTAAATTTGTCAGTTGTCACTAATTTTTAAAGTAATTTCTCATAATGTGCCCCAGAAATTTCGACTCTAATTTCTTTAATCACTTTACAGTTATCATTTGTTTCATTAGTTTTTCTGTCCATCCATGGCATTTGCATTTTAATCGGAAACCAGCCATCCTGATATTAGATGTTACTCAGCTGGCCTGCTTACTGCATGTTTCATATGCATACAACAGCATAAATTCTATAGAGATTTCACTCTTCTCTCACTGCACCCTTTGCTATGATATTACTTGTTTCAGTCTCTACAAAGCATTTCATGTTATGACTGTTCTAAAACACTCGCTACTATATATGTCTGCTTTCATTCTTAGCATTCAAACCCACGTACCACGGGAAGGTTAACTCGGTCAACAAACACCCGCAGAAGTCGGATGTGTCGGCCTTTTTAGTATCATAGCTCCGCTGTAAACAGGCAGAACGCAATCACATCCGAAAAAAAAAAGACTTCGGATGAACGCAGAAGAAGAAGAAGAAGAAAAACCCACGTACCCGGTCATCAGACTCGGGAAGACACACAGGCATTATCAAGACAAGAACATAGTTACTGAACCAAGGGTGGATATTGAGTGAACTGGCGAACCATGACCACCCATGCTAATCGGCATAGCACATGATGATGATGATGATGGAAGAATGTCATCAGCAGAGTTGATCCAGAACACCTTGGACTGAGATCTATGGAGAGATAAGATCATGATGATGATGAAGTTATTTCCCCCAATCAAGTTTATCATGTCCATGATTGTAGGGAAAAGGAGGAGGGGAAGGGCGAGGCTCTGTTATAGACAGGGTGGGGCGTAAATGGAGACATTCAGGAAGATTAAGGGAGTGGTTAGGAAGACCCCAAAGACTCGCCTTTTTGTAGGAGAGGGATGAGAGGACGGAATGAATCGGGGGGGGGGGGGGGGGTGGAGTGGAGAAGCTCTGTTAAAGTACTGCGTAGGTTATCTAAAGGTCAGACCCAGTAATCCCAGTGAAAATCCTGACTTAGGGAGAGGGAGGGAGACTGACTATTCTAGCGAGCAGAGGGTCAGTACAGTGGCTGGGGCTGAACAGATTGTCTGTAATTGAAAACTGTAATTTATTGCCAATACAGTACCTTGCGGTGTATGGCAGAGGTGTCTTTGAGCCTGAGGATATAAGACCGCCTGGCTAGTGCCAGGATATATCGCGAACTGTGCAGGTTAGGGTTTTCTTCTTTTTTTTTTTCCTCTCCCCCCCCCCCCCCCCCCAGACAGAAAAAAACCCACACCTTACAGAGGGTTCGAACCCGGGTCTCCCGAAGGAAAATCCGGCATTCTAGCCGCTGCTAAACAGACTAATGCCGACAATAAACCAAGCGATGTAACTGATATTTTGGTGGGAAACACCCAACAACTCAGAAATACGCGAATACAGAATTAATCCAGAACACCGACATATGTGGAGAGACATGGATATCAACGCCACCTTGCAAGTCACATGACGATGATCATTTCAATGGCCTCTGTGCCACCCCTCCCCCCCCCCCCCCTTTCATCCTCGCAGCGTTGGATGAATTCGGGAGTCTTGTCTTCCGATTCAGGACACTTCATTTTTCTTCCGGAAATCGCACAAGTGCCTATTCTAAACCAGACAGCGGCGATCATGTCTCTGTGTGATATTATGCTGAAGCACGTATTGCTGATATTATTACGAGGGGGCTTCAAATGAAAAATGTAAATGTTTTTTTTTTTTTTTTGCGTGAATATATTCTGAAGAAGTTAAAAAAAAAACCAAATGTATTATTTTTTTTCTGGAAAGAACATGCAGTGTTCTGTTCTTCCTCGTCAAATAATCCTCTCACTTTTGTCTGGATTTGTAGTGATAGTCTATGTTCATCTTTCCATGGAGTTCGCTCTGGAATAGTTGTCAGGGGGATATCAACTGTGGGAAGATCGATGGTTTCTCTGCAGAGTTGTTTGGCCTGGTGGATAAAACTGCTTCTTTTCAACCACCCCATAGCTAAGTTTTCAAATCTGTGCTTCATGGGGTGGCCTGGCAAGCTGAGGAACTTTTCTGCTTGTATTAGCGTTTTCGTATCTCTGCGCTCTGTCAGTGCTTGTGTCCTCCCCATCTTCTCCATCTCCACTATAGGCATAGTGGGTTGATCTCATCCCTCCTGTGGTGACTCTAAGTGCTTGCACCTTGTCCAGCTCTTGTAGTGTGGTTTTTGATGCTGAACACCACGCAGTTGACCCGTATTCCAGATGTGGTAGTATGCTCTGTTGATAAACTTTGCTAAGTATTTTCCCACTGGCTCCCCATGTGGTTCCACTTAGTTTTCTCAGGATGGCTATTTTCCTTCTTGCTATTGCTACTGCTTTGTTGATGTGCTTTCTCCATGTCAGCCTGCCATCAAATGTTACCCCAAGGTATTTGGTTCTTTATCTTCTCTTATAGAGGAGCAAAGAATGAGAAGATAATCTTCAGTGTATCAATGGATAGACAAGACAGGAAGAAAATCATTAATGGATTGGTAAAGTTGCACCTAATGTTGTCAGCTGTGGGTTCATCATCATCTCATCTCAGCCCTCTTGTATCTTGCGATGTCGAAGTGAAGCATAAACACGATTTTTTAGTGTATAGTCGGGTAAGGATAGAGATCTGGTTGCTGTGGAACTGCAAATCGAACTCAATCCCATAAGTACTTGGTGTGCTGAAGCTGGGGCAATGGTAAACCCAATAAAGGCAACAGTGACATGGTTCTCTTAGAATAATCATATTGTCAACACTCCAACACCAACTGTTAAATCTGTGTTCAGAGACTGTGGAAAGAACGCAGGCAATGAATTACCTGGGGATACGTTTTGATCGAAGCCTTGCTTATAATGAGCACATAGACCAGGTGATAACAAAGGCCAAGCGGGGTTTGGCTGCGATGCGGATGATGGCGGCAGCAAACTGTGAGCAGCGCCATCTATGCCTCCTATATGAGGGGCTGGTCATGTCTTTTTTTGAGTATGCGATGGCGATCCTGACTCTCAGCCGTAAGCAGATAGAAAGGGTGGAAAGGATACAACACGAAGCTATGCGCATTATCCTTGGATGTACAAGAGATACAGCATGCAGGGCGATGCGCTACTTTCTTGATTTTCCAACCATTGAAGACAGACTACAAATTTGCAGAGCAAGTGCCTACCTCAGAATTAACGCAAACACACAACATCCACTGCATAGTGAAATTAGGAAGGTGAAAGGCAGCAGGTTAAAAAGAGGAAGATCGTGGATGGGTCAAGCCGAAGACATTCTTCAACAGGTGTGTTCACTGGAGGACTTAGAACCTGGCGAGGAGTGGGTACAAGTGCCAACAGATTTCTGTACGTCCTTTTCAGTTTGCATCCAACTAGACAGGAAATGCAGACAAGAAAATCCGGCTGCTGTGGAGGCGGAAGTACAAGCGTTGATTTTCGAGAATTCGCTAGACGTGATGCTGTCATCTACACAGATGGGTCGGTCGTCCGACATGTGAGAAGCTCACGGGCCTTCACGGCGCGGGCCAGAGGAAGAATTTTGAAGGAGGACTCTGGTGCTTTTGTTGAGACCACAAGTAGCCTGACTATGGAAGTCATGGCAGTAAGTAAAGCAATAACATGGCTCTTAGCGACTCAATGAGCATGCTCAAGAGGATAGAGATGGGGTGGATCCGAAGAGAGTGGTTGCTGTCTCTGGAGCGGTCTCGGCTGACAAAGTTTAGTTTCATCTTCGTGCCAGGGCATGCGGGAGTACAAGGAAATGAGCGGGCTGACAAGCTCGCAGGTAAGGCTAATGTGGAGGGCGGACGCGCCATGGACCAGGCTGACATTCTGAATGCTCTACGAGAAGTAAGACTTGTGCGAGAACCAAGTGATGACTGCGAATCTACAACCATGGTCAGACTGCGATACCAGCAAATCAAAAGAGGGGTGGCCAAACAAGAACACTACGCAGGAAGCCAAAGAAGATTGATAAACCAACACAGAACTGGTGTCGTTAGCCGCTATACGCTGCGGGATTTACTGAGGAGGGGATCCGAGCACTTAAGGACTGAATGGTTTGATGTGCAATGAGGATGACCTGTCGACTAACTAACTAACATAAACAGCGGGGAAGGCCCGTTCATGGGGTTCATACAGTGCGATGTCCATGGCCTGTTAATATTGTATAGTTGGGGTGGGAAATACGTTTAAGGGTACTTATCGGTACTCTTAGAGTAGAGGACAGGTTTAGAGACGTGAGAACATACTAGATAATCTACAGGATAATTAAAACTTTTAAAAGTCGACAGGGTCGACTTCATTGCACCAGGTTTGATCCCATATGGCTCAGTCTCTTTCCTCAGCGAACTGCCGAAAGCGTCGCACAAAGCACAAACTCCGGAGTTCCAGCAACAACCCTCAGGAGTCTCTGTAAAACTGCACTCATGAACCAAAGGAAGCGGGAATTTAACCCACAACCTTCAGAGCCTGAGTCAGACAGCTTGACTACTTCGCCACGAAGACTCCCTATCCTTTAAAAAAAAAAAAAAAGTTATGGTGACCATCAGTGATTCGAACCTGTCGCCTAAAAAAGGGACAGTGTCTGGCCGAAGATATACGTATATTTCGAGGCATGGGTTCAAGTATTCCCCAATAATTAAAATAGTTTTGGTTGGACATCATCTTTTTCGTACACCTCCAGACGTCAGTCTGTTTATATTTAAAGAAAGCAGCAGCAGCAGTCAACTTGAGGTTGTTGACCTCTCCATAGTTTGTCCTCACACAGAGCGGGTGCGGGGTTGAAATAATCGGGACAAAGTCACAGGCCTAATCCAAGACTCTGGTGTTCCTGTGAGATGGCAAACCATCACGGCCACAGTTGTCGACATGACACATGATGATGATTGAAGTGTGGCTGTCACATGATCACCTGCGTCACCCGGCGTTACACATGATGTTGACAACCCGGAAGTACAAACCCATCGTTACTCTACACCCTGAAGAGCTCGTATATTTGAAGGAAAACTATGCCGGATCCTGTAGTCGGAAGGCGGTGTTAGTTGAACTGTCTGAAAGTCGCTGATAAAATCATATTTCTTGATAACAGTTGATCTTTGCAATGTGGATTGAGTAGACTGAGGTTGAGTTATCTATTATCTATCAGACATGACGGGCAGCAAACATCAAAACGATGTAGATACAACTAACATCCTCGGCGAAAGTTCCTTAGAGGAGCTTCAGAAACATCAACAAAAACAGTCCAGAAAGTTGAGCAAGTTCAAGAAAAACTTCAAGCAAAAATCCACAGAGGACAAAGTTATACCATCTAAGAAATGGGAGTTCTCGGAATCATTGAAAAGCATAAGAGAGGATGGTTTCATATCAATTCTGTAAGTTTTTGTCTCTCTCACTTGATCAACGGTATTTTTGTTTTTGTTTTTACTTATTCACAGAATGTAGATAGAAGTTCAAATAACTAAACTTGCTGTGTCTGTTTTAATTTGACACAGCTACATAAAATGGCTTGGTTTGCAAAAACCAGGTCCTTACAGAAGTCAAACTTGATAACATTCTTGTAGGGGCATCAAAAGAAACCATATATACTAAGGAATCATGGTGACACATTATTTAGGGGCATCAAGAGAATACCTATTTAAAGTAAGGGTTTAAAGATAAACCTTATCTGGGATCATCAAGAGAAACTATATACTGGGGGAATCAAGAGAAACACATTATGTAGGATCATCAAGAGAAACCATATACTGGGGAAATTAGGAGAAACACATGTAGGATCATCAAGAGATACCATATACTGGGGTAATCAAGAGAAACCATATACTGGGGGAATTAAGAGAAACACATTATGTAGGATCATCAAGAGAAACCATATACTGGGGTAATCAAGAGAAACACATTATGTAGGATCATCAAGAGATACCATATACTGGGGAAATTAGGAGAAACACATGTAGGATCATCAAGAGAAACGGTATACTGGGGGAATCAAGAGAAACACATTATGTAGGATCATCAAGAGAAACCATATACTGGGGAAATTAGGAGAAACACATTATGTAGGATCATCAAGAGATACCATATACT
This sequence comes from Cepaea nemoralis, assembly GCA_014155875.1. Lineage (NCBI taxonomy): Eukaryota > Metazoa > Mollusca > Gastropoda > Stylommatophora > Helicidae > Cepaea > Cepaea nemoralis. Next base: position 109,734 of record JACEFZ010014350.1, on the reverse strand, counting down.
GGGGGAATTAAGAGAAACACATTATGTAGGATCATCAAGAGAAACCATATACTGGGGTAATCAAGAGAAACACATTATGTAGGATCATCAAGAGAAACCATATACTGGGGAAATTAGGAAAAACACATTATGTAGGATCATCAAGAGAAACCGTATACTGGGGGAATCAAGAGAAACACATTATGTAGGATCATCAAGAGAAACCATATACTGGGGGAATTAGGAAAAACACATGTAGGATCATCAAGAGAAACCGTATACAAGGGGAATTAAGGGAAATACATTAAAGATCATCAAGAGAAACCATATACTGGGGAAATAAAGAGAAACACATTATGTAGGATCATCAAGAGAAACCGTATACTGGGGGTGTCAGGTTCCTACATGTAACAATGAATATGGCTCGTATGACCTAACACATGTGAGACAAACACAGTCACGGAATGATTTGACGGGACACACGGTAACACTAAGTTCAACACTTTATTTACACTTCGCACGCAACACAATCAGATCCGGCGTCTCGCCATCACAATGGTGATACAACAATACAAGTAGTCAATGAATCAATACACAGGATACACTCACAGACCTATACCACAGCGCACAGTCTTCCATCCTCTCACAAGAGTTACTATCAATCGGCATTCAGGCACAGCAGTCATACAAGCTCCTCTCAAACCCGTCTACTCTGTCCGGCGACCCAAGCCTGTCTGACGTTTCCCGCTCTCAGCACTTGCCATGTGGGGTTGAGTCCCTGCGGGAACTTTGTGCGTCACACCTGTACTGGCTTGACCCTTGTCGGGTAAGACCAGCTCACTGGCGAACCTGTGGATAGGCAAATGGTACTTGTCTGGCGCCGTTAACGACGCCGCGGCACAACTACAGGGGAGATTATGACTGGGGGAATCAAGAGAAACACATTATGTAGGATCATCAAGATAAACCGAATACTAGGGGAATCAAGAGAAATCTTATAAATGGGAACATCAAGAGAAACTTGGCATTGAGAACATCAAGAGAAACATGAAGATGCAAATCAGGGGAAACCTGATATCGGGATCATCAAGGCAAAATTGTATAATTAGGACATAATGAGAAACCTGATATCGGGATCATCAAGGCAAAATCTTATAATTAGGACATAATGAGAAACCTGATATCGGGATCATCAAGGCAAAATCTTATAATTAGGACATAATGAGAAACCTGATATTGGTGACATCAAGAGAAAATTTATATTGAGGACATGCAGAGTAACAATATATTGGAAATATAAAGAGAAATGATGTATATGAATATAAAGAGTGATGTATATGAATATAAAGAGAAATGTATATGAATACTAAGAGACTCTTTTTATATGGGCACAGAGTGACAGGAAATTGAGTTTTTGAGAGACAATGGAGGACATTAAGAGAAACTCAACATGGATGCATCAAATGGAAACTTATATAGATATAGGGGCATCAAGATATGTGGAAACCAAAAGAGAGATCGAATACAAGGGCACAAAGAGAATCTCATATAGGGGCATCAAGATATACAGAAACCAAGAAAGATCTAATACAAGAGAATATCATATAGGGGAATCAAGATGTAGTGAAACCAAGAAAGATCTAATACAAGAGAATCTCATATCGGGAAATCAAGATAAGCTGGTGCAGTGCAAATTCTTCCAGAACCCCTGCCGATCCCCCGCAATCTCATTCCTTCCATATACGGGTTCTCAATATGTTCCCCTGCCTTCACCTGGTCCCACAGCCACCTCTCCCTTGTCCATAGGTAATCTACCACCAAGAGGTGCATTCTCTGCCAGCTTATCAGCCTGTTTATTCCCCTGCAACCCTATATGGCCAGGGCAGAATATCTATACAATTTTCACAATCACTGAATTAAAACCTGTGACAGCAGAAATACAGAAATAGCAGGATTATATAACCTCCACCATGCACAATGATAACAGTATAACCAGCCCATTTGTATGAAGAAGGTAGATTGTCAGCATGAATGTCAAAAGTTCACGGAAAACATCATAAACAAAACATGCAAACATATCTAAATAACAGCTGACACGTCATCACGATAAAATGCTTTGCTGACTGGCATGTGTGATCATGCCTCTGCACATCTTGCAATTTCCCCGGGCATGTATAAGTTCGTGAGGTGAGATCCTTCCATGCCATGACTCAAGGCTGTCAAAAATCTTCTCTCGCTGTACTGCATATTCTAATTATAACCCAGAGAGTTTAATAGGACATTACCTGTAAAACAACTACACAAAGGCTTTCGATAAAGTGAGAAATGTTGACATGATAAGGATGCTTGAAGATCTACAAATTGATGGAAAAGACCTTAGACTTGTAAAAAACATATATTGGAAACAACAAGCAGCCATCAGAATTGATAATGATGTAGGTCAATATCAGCCTATTAAAAGAGGTGTGAGACAGGGATGTGTAGTGTCTCCAGATCTTATTTCCCTGTACAGTGAAAATATTTTCAGAAATATAGAAGATATGGAAGGAATCAACATTGGGTGAAGATACATCAATAACATTAGACATGCAGATGATACAGTCTTGATTGCAGACAATGAACAGGACCTGCGACATTTAGTAGATGCAGGTGTTGTACATAGTGAGCAACTAGGGTTAGAATTGAATGGTAAGAAGACACAGATTATGGTCACCACTGGGAAGAAGGAAATACCACAATGTGATATACGAGTAAATGGGCATATTCTTAAGCAAGTTAATTGGTACAGTTATCTCGGAACAGTCATAACATCTGATGGGAGAACAAGAATTGCTATTGCGAAGGTAGCCTTTTGCAAGATGAAAAACATACTGACCAATAAAAAGATATCAATTGAAACGAGAAAAAGAGTGTTGAAGTGGTACATAGAACCTGTACTTTCGTATGGATGTGAAGCATGGACAATGAGCAGTCAAGCTGAAAAACATCTCATGGCTACGGAAATGTAGTTTCTGAGGAAAATGCAAAGAATACCATGGACAGACAGAAAAACCAATGAATAAGTCCTTCAAGAAACAAATGAAGATCGTAAACTGATTAGAGACATTGGACGTAGACAATCAAAATTATTTGGGCATGTTATGAGAAGAAAAGACTTGGAGAACTTGGTGACAACTGGCAAGATCGAAGGGAAGAGACCAAGGGGAAGACCGAGAAGTAAATACCTGGATAGCTTGGCCATGTGGCATGGTCGAGACAGGAACACGGAGCTGATCCACGACTCTGGTCATCAAGTTAGATGGCAAAACATGACCGCCCACGCTTATCGGTATGGCACATGATGGATGATGAATAGACGGTAAAAGTCTAGCCACTACTGGATTGATAACAACAGGAGAGCAGGAGTATTGAGTTTTGCCAAAAACATCAGAATCAGATATGAAGGGTGGGTGGGTGGGTTATCATGGTGGAGAGATGTGTAGAATGGGCGGGTATGTTGTCATGATGGAGAGATGTGAAGAATGGGTGGGTGTGTTGTCTTAATGGAGAGATGTGAAGAATGGGTGGGTATGTTGTCTTAATGGAGAGATGTGAAAAATGGGTGGGTGTGTTATCTTAATGGAGAGATGTGAAGAATGGGTGGGTGTGTTGATGTGAAGAATGGGTGGGTGTGTTGTCATGATGGATGTGAAGAATGGGTGGGTGTGTTGTCATGATGGAGAGATGTGAAGAATGGGTGGGTGTGTTGTCTTAATGGAGAGATGTGAAGAATGGGTGGGTGTGTTGTCATGATGGAATAGAAAGAAAAAGCAGCGGCTGCAGCAGGATATAACAATATGAAATGGAAACAAATAGGTTTCCGGAAGAACAGCCTATGGTGAACGGAAGGCCCAATATACGGAAGTGAGGCTAAGCAGCCATGTGCAGGACGTGACGATTCCTTGGGTGAGCCCAGTATCAGAGCGCTATGTATCGGCTCTGCAAGTATGGAAGCCTCCTTGGATGGCGGGGAATGCCCATGGTCTGCCCCTGCCTTCCCTTGAGGGCTGACCAGGATCTTTGGCTGTTCTATATGGGCCAGCTAGGATGGGGGATAACACCACAACAGTGAGAGTCAACGTCCTAAGAAACCCCCGGGAAGGTTAACCCGGTCAACAAATGCCCGCAGAAGTCGGATGTGTCGGCCTAACGGCGCAAGAACGCAGCTCTGCTGTAAACAGGCACAACGCAATCACATCCGAAAAAAAACTCCGGATGAACGAAGAAGAAGAAACAAATAGGTAATTTAAACTCCTGCGAGAAAAAACGTACTGAACATCACAAAGTTGCACATACCTTACAAGGAGATCCACGTGTCACGAAATACAGGTGAAAAATCCGAAATCAGAAGCACTCAATAAATATAAAAAATGAATAATATAATAAGATAAAATACACACGAACGCGTACAATACGACACACAGATGTTTCGATTCTCAGAATCTTTGTCAATGACAACACAGATAGTTAACGACAAACAACGACAAAAGACAAACACACGACCTATCACTTATGATCATAAGTGATAGGTCGTGTGTTTGTGTTTTGTCGTTGTTTGTCGTTAACTATCTGTGTTGTCATTGACAAAGATTCTGAGAATCGAAACGTCTGTGTGTCGTATTGTACGCGTTCGTGTGTATTTTATCTTATTTTATTTTATTATTCATTTTTTATATTTATTGAGTGCTTCTGATTTCGGATTTTTCACCTGTATTTCATGACACATGGATCTCCTTGTAAGGTATGTGCAACGTTGTGATGTTCAGTACGTTTTTTCTCGCAGGAGTTTAAAATACCTATTTGTTTCCATGTCATGATGGAGAGATGTGAAGAATGGGTGGGTATGTTGTCATGATGGAGAGATGTGAAGAATGGGTGGGTATGTTGTCATGATGGAGAGATGTGAAGAATGGGTGGGTGTGTTATCATGATGGAGAGATGTGAAGAATGGGTGGGTGTGTTATCATGATAGAGATGTGAAGAATGGGTGGGTATGTTATCATGATGGAGAGATGTGAAGAATGGGTGGGTGTGTTGTCTTAATGGAGAGATGTGAAGAATGGGTGGGTGTGTTGTCATGATGGAGAGATGTGAAGAATGGGTGGGTATGTTGTCATGATGGAGAGATGTGAAGAATGGGTGGGTATGTTGTCATGATGGAGAGACCTGAAGAATGGGTGGGTGTGTTATCATGATGGAGAGATGTGAAGAATGGGTGGGTGTGTTATCATGATAGAGATGTGAAGAATGAGTGGGTATGTTATCATGATGGAGAGATGTGAAGAATGGGTGGGTGTGTTGTCATGATGGAGAGATGTGAAGAATGAGTGGGTGTGTTGTCATGATGGAGAGATGTGAAGAATGCGTGGGTATGTTGTCATGATAGAGAGATGTGAAGAATGGGTGGGTGTGTTGTCATGATGGAGAGATGTGAAGAATGGGTGGGTATGTTGTCATGATGGAGAGATGTGAAGAATGGGTGGGTGTGTTGTCATGATGGAGAGATGTGAAGAATGGGTGGGTGTGTTGTCATGATGGAGAGATGTGAAGAATGGGTGGGTATGTTGTCTTAATGGAGAGATGTGAAGAATGAGTGGGTGGGTTATCATGATGGAGAGATGTGTAGAATGGGTGGGTATGTTGTCATGATGGAGAGATGTGAAGAATGAGTGGGTATGTTGTCTTAATGGAGAGATGTGAAGAATGGGTGGGTGGGTTATTATGATGGAGAGATGTGAAGAATGGGTGGGTATGTTGTCATGATGGAGAGATGTAAAGAATGGGTGGGTGGGTTATCATGATGGAGAGATGTGAAGAATGGGTGGGTATGTTGTCATGATGGAGAGATGTAAAGAATGGGTGGGTATGTTCTCATGATGGAGAGATGTGAAGAATGTGTGGGTATGTTGTCATGATGGAGAGATGTAAAGAATGGGTGGGTGTGTTGTCATGATGGAGAGATGTAAAGAATGGGTGGGTGTGTTGTCATGATGGAGAGATGTGAAGAATGGGTGGGTGTGTTTCATGATGGAGCTGCCAAGTTTCAGTTACCCACAGATCAGTTTATTTGAATCACACAGCCCTTTCTTCACGCCTGATGTAGATATTCTTTGCCAGACATAATATTTCTCTGGTCTGTCAGACTCCCTACTCTCCCGACATGGCTCCTGGTGATTTGTGGCTGTTCTTCAAGCTGAAGGGGACCTGATTTATGTCACATGAGATTATGTGGAATACGGCACCATGTACTCCATTACCAAAGAGGCCTTCCTGAAATGCTTCATTCAGTGGTGGTGGTGGTTGGGAGGGTGGGGGGACAGCTGGGAGAAGTGTATACAGTTTAAGGAGAGTACAGTAAAACATCAATCACCTGTCACTGTCCAGACCAGGAATGTGATGATAACTGAATAGACGGATAACATAAATCTCTTAATACATATGTACAGTAACGCTATTTGCACTAAGTTTTTCTCCACTAATGTCTAATTGTCGATGACCGAGACAAAGCTGAAACTGATCAAGCCATCCTATGCTTGCTTTAAAATTTTGATCTTCTTCTAGTTTATTATTAATTTCAACTGCCCTGGTCGTTATTGTGGGACCTGAAATTGGGATCCCTTGACTCTTGGCTTGAATAAACCATTGGTACATCACATTATCCAGTTGGTCAAATGTTTCACGAGTTTTAACATCTCCATTGGCGCTTTGCATTTTTGACACGTTGTTCAATCTTGTCAGCATTGTATTTATTTACTGTTGTTCTTCCAACACCATAAATCTGAGCAATACTAGTGGCATTTTCACCTTTCTTTAAACTTTTGATAATTTCAAGTTTCTAGTTGCTTGTTTGCGTTTGCTGGCTGTGAACTCCAGTGTGATGTCATACCGGACTGAGGTTTGCGTGAGTATCCGTTGTCCCATGTCTGGCTTATTGGTGTGCAGACTAGTGGTTCCTTGTCATGCAGGCAAATACTCTCCAACTTCGGAAAAATCAAGAGATCCTGCTACATTAGCCAGGACCCCGAAGGGACCTGTTGCCCAGGACGCACGACTAGGACATGTTAGTAGGTCTTGGCCAGTATAGAACCTGGCCCTGGTGCCTTGGAAACACCTCTGCATCCCAAGTTTCTGGTTAAAACGTAGTACTACACGTTTCCACTTTGCAGCCATTTTAAACAATTTTACAGAACAATAAATCAAAGAGATTCCATCCATCCATCATGTGCCATGCCGATAAGCGTGGGCGGTCATGTTCTGCCATCTCGCTCGATCACCAGAGTCGTGGATCAGCTCCGTGTTCCTGTCTCGACCATGCCATGTAGCCAAGCCATCCAGGTATTTACTTCTCAGTCTTCCCCTTGGTCTTCAATCTAATGCAATGAACAGTAAGCGCTTAAATTTATTACAGCTTCCTAAGCCTAAATTGGACTTATACAAAACTTGTTTCGCATATTCTGGTGCTCACTTGTGGAATAGCCTTCCACCAGAACTGAAAACACCAATGAGTCCCTACACATTCAACCGAAAACTCTTTCAATACTTACTTCATACCGACTATATGCCTCCATAAGTCACCTACTAGTATCATTTTTCCACTATCATTCTTCACTGTATGTGTGTGAACGAGACAGTGGGTGAGAGAGTGAGTGAGAAAGAGTGTGAGTGGAAGAATTAGTATGAGTGAGAGTGAGAGAGTATGCATGCGCGTGTGCCTGAGTGAGTGTAAAAGTGAGTGAGTGTGTGGACATATGTGTGAGAGATTTAGTTAGAGAATGAGTGAATCTGAGAGAGTGGGTGTGTTGTGTGTCTGCCTGTCTGTGTGATAGAGTGTGAAAGTTAGTGAGTGAGTGTGAGTTAGAGAGTCATCGAGTAAATGAGTGAGTAAGGGAGCGTGAGTGAGTGAGAGAGAATTTGTGGGTATGCGTGTATGTGCACGAATGAGTGAGTGTGAGAGTGAGTGAGTGTGTAAAAGAGAGAGCGTGGGTGAATGAGAGAGTGCATGAGAAAGTGTAATGTATGTGTGTGCATGTCTGGATGTGTGTATGGGTGTATATGTGTGTACATGTGTGTATCTGTGTGACTCTGTGTGTATGTCTGTACGTGTGTTAAAGTGTGCGTTCATGTGTTTATATGCGTTTATAAGCATGTGCGTGTGTGTATGTGTGTATGGATGAGTCTCTGTGTGTGTGCTCGTGTATGTATTGTATATCTTTGTATGTGTAAGTGTGCATGCATGCAGTGTATGCGAGGGAGTGTATATTCGGGTGTTATGTGAGTACGTGTGAGTAAGTATATGGATGTGTGCAGGTGTGTGTATTGCGTGGGTATGATGTGTGTGGGTGTGTGTATGTGCATGTGTGTGAGAGAGGAGAGAGAGAGAGAGAGAGAGAGAGAGAGAGAGAGAGAGAGAGAGTTGAGCGCACGCATGTCATCTAACATGCTGATCCATATGTTTTGTGTATTCTCATTTTTTTCATATTATCATTTTGATGCACTTGATTTTAACATGCATAAAATGAATTCATGTAAATTACTGTAAAGCAAGTGAGAGAGTTATCGAGTGTAAGTAAGAGAGAGAGAGAGAGAGTGAATGAGTGTGAGAGTGTGTGTATGTAAAGAGAGAGAGAGAGAAAGAAAGAGAGAGTTGAGCCCACGCATGTCATGTAACATGCTATTCCATATTTTTTATGTATTCTCATCTTTCATATTACGAGATATCGTTTAATGCCACCTGATTGTCCTGTAACATGCCATTCCATATATTTTTTTTTTTAAATTCTCATCTTATCATTTTGTATGCCACTTGATTTTATCATGTATAATATAACATTACTCTGATGTGAGTGAGAGAGTTAGTGAGAGAGAGAGAGAGAGAGAGCGCAAGAGAGAGAGAGAGAGAGAGAGCGCAAGAGAGAGAGAGAGAGAGAGAGAGGGAGAGAGAAAAAAAAAGAGAGTTGAATTGCATCACTAATTTTTAAGCTACATAATGTATATGTACAATTTTTTCTCCACTTCTTGCAATTGCGAGAATTCTCACGACAATCGCCAGTGTCTCAATTGTGTGTAAAGTGTGGGAGTTTGTTCTTATTAGTTTCAGTGATCATGTGAGGTATCATGTATGTGTCTAGATGTGAGGATGTGTGTATGGGTGTATATGTGAGGGATATGTGTGTGTGTGTGTGTGTGTGGGGAATGTGTGTGTGCCTGTGTAAGAGAGAGAGAGAGAGAGAGAGAGAGAGAGAGAGAGAGAGAGAGAGAGAGAGAGAGAGAGAGAGAGAGAGAGAGAGAGTTGAATTGCATCACTAATTTCTAAGTTACAAAATGTATATGTACAATTTTTCTCCATTTTCTTTACAATTTTGCGACAATGCTCACGACAATCGTCACTGTATGTGTGTGTAAAGTGTGGGAGTTTGATCATAATAGTAGGTTGGGGGATCAGGGGATGTGTGTGTGGGTGGATTCGTGATGTGTGTGGGTGGGCTCAGGATGTGTGGGTGAGAGGGGTGGGTTTGTGTGTGTGGGTGGGGGATTTGTGAGTGTGGGTGGGTGGGGGATTTGTGTGTGGGTGCATGCGAGATGTATGGGTGTATGGGGAGATGTGTTTGTGGGTGAGGATGTGTGTTTGTCTAGGTGGTTGTGGGTGAGTGGGTTGAGGAGGATATGTTGATGGATGATTGATGGTGGGTTATGGGATGGGTGGGGGTATATGTGTGGGTGGGGATATTTGGTGGGTGGGAGATGTGTGAAGGTGGGGGTGGTTGTGGGTTTGGGGATGTGTGTGTGGGTGAGGGATGTGTATGGGTGTGGGATGTTTGGGTGGATGGGTGGGGAGTGTGTGTGTGTGTTGGGGGAGGGGTGCGTGATGGGTGTGGGTGATGGATTTGGAGATGTGTGTGTGGGTGGGGGTGTGTATGTCTGAATGAAGGATGTATGTGTGGGTAGTGAGGGTGATTGTAGTTGGGGGATGTGTGGATGGGTAGGAGATGTGTGTGTGGGTGAGGGATGTGTCTTTGGGATGTGTGTGGGTGTGGTATTGTGTGGGAGGGGAGCTGGGTGTGGATAAATGATGTTTGTGTGGGTGAAGGTGTGGTTGGGTTTGTGGGTGGGTGAAGGATGTGTGAGGGTGGGGGATGTGTTCTTAGATGGGTTGGTTGGGATGTGTGAGTGTGGGTGGGTAGATAGGAGATGTATGTGTTGATGAGTGGGTAAGGGATGTGTGGGTGTTAGTGGTTGAGGGATAAGTACGTGTGTCTAGGGATGTGTGAGGGGATGAATGTATGGGTTGTGTGTGCATGGATGGGAGGTGTGTGTTTGTGAATGGGGAATGTGTTGGTGGGTGGGGATGTGTGTGAGGGATGTTTGTGTATATGGGTAGGGGTGTGTGGTTAAGGGATGTGTGGCTGGGGGAATGGGTGGATGGAGGATGTGTGGTTGGGTGGATGATGTGTGGTTGGGTAGAGGATGTGTGGGTGGGTGATTGTATATGAGTAAGGGTGTGTGGTTAAGGGATGTTTGGTTGGGGGATGGGTGGGTAGAGGATATGTGGGGGGGGGGGGGGGTGAGTGTGTGCAGGTTAGGAGATGGTGGGGATGTTTGTAGGTGTGGGCTCGGGATCTGTGAGTGGGCTGGGGGAGATGGGAGATTATGTGGGTGAGTGCGGAATTTGTGTGTGGGTAGGTGCGGAATATGTGAGTTGACGGGGAGATGTGTGTGTGGCTGAGGAATGTGTGTTTGGTTGGGTGGTTGGAGGTGTGTGGGTAGAGGAGGATATTGGGTGAGTGATTGTTGGTGAGAAATGGGACGGGTAGAGGAGATGTGAGTGGGTGGGGAGATGTGTGTAGGTGGGGGATGTGTGGGTTATTGAATGTATGTGTGCTTGGGGTGTGGGTGGATGGGATGTGTGGTGGGTGAGAGGTGTGTGTGGGTGGGGAGATGTGTAGGTGTAGGGATGTGGTGGATGGTTGGGGGAAGTATTGTATGTGTGTGTGGTTGGGTGGGGGAGTTGGAGTGAATGGGGGATGTGTGGGTGGGTGGTGGATGTGTCTCATAACATAGTAATATGCATTGTTTATGTTTACAAAATTCATGTGACAATGTTTTTTTCCTATGCACTGTTGATGAAAGAAAGATGAGTGATCGGAAGGGCCGAATGTAAGACGGGCCTGCGTGCCCAATTTGTTACCCTTTGAAAATAAAGTCTGTTCATTCGTTCGTTCGTTCGTTCTCTTCCCTTCGATCTTGCCAAAGAGATTAGACCTTACTTTTTTAGGCCTACATATAAGCAACAAAATCAAAACACAGCTGAAGATTGCAGAACAGTAGCATTATCATAACGTTATGCTGAAAACATTAATCAGGCACTTTGAAACAAAACATTCATTCGAACACACAGGTCACAACTGAGACCAGTATGTAACACAATAGCGACTGGTTAGTGATGGGTGTGTGGCACGCCACATCAAGCTCAACTCCTCCGCCGCCGGCAATTAGTCACTTCCGCCATCATACAGTACAGTATAGTCACTTCCAGCTGTATACAGTAGGGTGTAAAAGTAATCCGTGGACAATTTTAAAGATGTCTGTTTGTTGATACTCACACATAAAAAAAAAACAATGCCTGATAACAGAAACTGGCGGTTAAACAAGTGACGGTTAATCAAAGCTTTACTTTACTTTGAAGGAGATTAAGGTTTCAAACTCCAGGCAAGTAATTGTATTTGTCCCCGGCCAAAGGTGGGTACATTTTGTAACATATCATGTACGAAACTGAGCGATTCTAGACAATTTAGCACAGTGGTGCTCAACCGGTGGGGAATTCTCCTCCAGGGGGGAATTTTAGGGTTTCCAGGGGGGAATTAAGATTATTTCAAGATCGCATTAATACAAGAACCAATTACTTGATATTGTTTTTCCCTCTAAATTTTACAGGTTCTGTACTTCTCGCCCTAATGAAATTCGTTTTATAACGTAAGTAGATCCGCAAATCACGTTTTATGTAGATGTCTAGACTTGTTCTAGTATGTGTTATTAAATTTAGCCTCCATTTTTATGTATACTGTGTAAGGGTGGGGGGGGGGGGGGTATTTATAGGGAGGAAATTCGAAAGGGGGAAGGGGAATGTTCTGAACATATGGTAAAGGGAGGCATGGGCCAAAAAAGGTTGAGAACCACTGGTTTAGCAGTTGTATATGAGAAATTAAAAGAGATATACTAGTTTTGTAAGAGAAAATCAAGGGTATCTTACTCCCTTGCGTACAAATAGACCACTTTAAAACACTCATTGATTACTTGTGCCTTCTTTTCAGAGTCGCCTGGGGTAAAGAGAGAGGGTTCTATTTTTTGGGTGTATTCTGCTTGCTAATGTGTGCGGTCTTGTTCACTTTACAAGCTTTCATGGCATTTAGGTCTTATCAGGTATGGTCATTATTATATCTTGTTTTAGCTCATGTTCGCTTTCTGTAGTTAACATTATACCTTCTAGATTGTGTTCTCTTTCTGTAGTTAGCATTATATATTTTAGCTCATATTCACTTTCTGTAGTTAACAATATATTTTGGATCATATCCATTTTCTTTAGTTAACATTATATATTTTAGATCGTGTTCCTCCCCCGATGTGTCTCCACCTAGACGTGGTGGGGGAGCTTGCGTGTCCCATCGACCCCATTTGCTTGCCGATGGGTGAAAAACTACATATCGGACAGCTTATGGGATAGGGACCAGACCAAGAGAGACACAACCTGCTGCTCTGCAGGTTAGACTGAGGATAGCAGTCAAAAATTTAAATCAGGCGCACGAAGGCAAAAGATTTGGGCCGGACAATACTCTAAGGCTCTCTGTCGAGGGTTGAGGCTGAACGCCTCTAAGCCACAAACCCTCGGATCTGAGAGCCGGGCCCTATACCCACCCTCCGAAAAATAGAGGTGAGATACTGTGCAAGCTACATGCCCAGTTCTGATACTTGTTCGAAAGGCTCTCAGCTGGGGGATATGAGGGATTCCCGGAAGAGAGGGCCTGGCCGTTTCTCGTTCACTGCTGCACGGAGGTAAGGTGCTGAGCCGGCAGCACATGTAGCCTACCTCTTGAGCGAGTACAAAAAAGTCAGAAGTGCCCCAGTCGAATGGAATGGTTACGAAAACTGTATCTAACTCATAGAGAGTGTAGACAAAAGTGGAAAAAACATCTCAATAACACGAAATGGAACGCACGGCTAGCGAACCCATTACGTGGTCCGAAGTCAAAAGCAAAGCTTACCGAGTGGATGACGCCCACAGTCTGACCGATCCTGGTGTGTGCTTGGGCGGCCAGTGGCAATCGAGATACCCAACACATGGAAGTGAGGAACTAAAGCAGCCATGAGCAGGACGTGGCAACTCCTCGGGTGTGCCCAGTCTCAGAGCAATATGTGCCGGCTCTGCAAGTATGGGAGCCTCCTTGGATAGCGAGAGAATGCCCATGATCTGCCCCTGCCTTCCCTTGAGGGTTGACCATGATGTCGTTGACCGTTCGTATCTCTGACCAGCTGAGATGTGGGCGGCATCACAACAATAAGTCTAACGTGCCTCGAAACCCGAGGAAGGCTAACCTCATTAAAAATGCCCGCCGAAGCCGGAAGTGCTGGCCTACGGGTGGCAAAATAAAAACTGGCACTACGCATTTACGTCCGAGTGAAATGTCTCGTCCGAATGTCTCTCGTGCTAGGAACAGCTCTGACTACCTAGTTTCCGATTGCCGCTCTTGCTCGGAACAGTTCTGACTAGGTAGTTTTCCGAATGTCCGCCGTGCCTGGAACAGCTCTGAAGGGCGCAAGGACAAGCACATGTCCGAAAACTCGCTGAGTGGATACCATCTGCAGACTTGTCTGGTTTGTGCAGGAACGGCCCAGGGCGAACGAAATGCCCAATATATTGAAGTGAGGAATCAAAGCAGCCATGAGCAGGACGTGACGATTCCCTCGGTAAGCCCAGCATCAGGGCGCTATGTGTCGGCCCTGCAACCATGGAAGCAACCTTGGATGGCGGAAAATGCTATGGACTGTCCCTGCCTTCCTTTGAGGGATGACCGTTGTCTTCGACCGTTCCAACTTGGCCAGCGGTGTAGCAAATGGCAACGCAAAAGTGAGAGTCTCCCAGGAATGCTACCTGGTCAAAAAAGCACGCTAAAGTCGATGTGTTGGCCTACGGGTTTTGGCCCAAGGGCGCATAACAGACACACCGCAATCACATCTGAAAAAACACTCCGGATGAACGAAAAGAAGAAGATCGTGTTCACTTTCTACAGTTAACACTATATATTTTAGATCAGGTTCACTTTATGTAAACATATATTTAGATCATATTCACTTTCTGTAGTTAACATTATATATTTTAGATCATGTTCACTTTTTGTAGTTAACATTATTTATTTTAGGTCATATTCACTTTCTGTAGTTAACATGATATATTTTAGATCATGTTCACTTTCTGTAGTTAACATTATATATGTTGGATCATGTTCACTATCTGTAGTTAACGTTATTTATTTTAGGTCATATTCACTTTCTGTAATTAACATGATATATTTTAGATCATGTTCACTTTCTGTAGTTAACATTATATATTTTAGATCATGTTCACTTTCTGTAGTTAACATTATATATGTTGGATCATGTTCATTTTCTACAGTTAACATTATATATTTTAAATCATATTCACTTTATGTAGTTAACATTATATATTTTAGATCATATTCATTTTCTGTCGCGAGAATCGGTCGCTGTTCTCACTGCGCCCATTACTTACAGGATATGTGAGCCAGCCGCTTAGAAAGCAATGGCAAACTACTGAGCGTAATCTTGCTTTTTAGGTCATATTCACTTTCTGTAGTTAACATTATGTATGTTACATCATATTCACTTTCTGTAGTTAACATTATATATTTTACATCACTTTCTTTAGTCAACATTGTGTCTGGTTGTGGATCAATTTCACTTTGCATAATTAACATTATATACAAGGGTCATTCTGAACGTAATACACCACATAATTTTTCTCAGCTAATAATGAAGATAGAAGCATGACATTTTGCACACTTAAAATATGGCATGTGCCGACTGGGTTCACCAAATTGCAACCCAACTGGCTAAATAATATGGCTGCCCTAAGCTTGAAATGGAGCGTTTTAGCAACTTGCGTTATAAGCAGCAAAATTGTGTTAGAATTTCTGGTTGCAGAGAAGGAAACTGTTGTGAACATTCACAAGCGTCTATGTGATGTATATGGAAGTTTGGCAGTCAACAGGAGTACAGTCAGTCGCTTGGTTCAGAGAGTCAAAGAATCAGGAAATGGAGATACAGAGCTGCTTGATCAGCTGCGCTGTGGACATCCTGCCACAGCCATTAACGCAGAAATGTTGAAATGCGCTGAGGGCATTATTCCTACTGATAGACGAATCACTTCTCACCGTTTGACCCTACAGCTGCCAGTCTAGTTGTAGATCATATTCTCTTTCTATAATTAATATTATATAGTTTAGACAATTTTCTTTAGTCAACATTCTATCTAGTTGTAGATCATGTTCACTTTCTATAATTAATATTATATAGTTTAGACAACATTCTTTAGTCAACATTCTATCTAGTTGTAGATCATATTCTCTTTCTATAATTAATATTATATAGTTTAGACAATTTTCTTTAGCAACATTCTATCTAGTTGTAGATCATGTTCACTTTCTATAATTAATATTATATAGTTTAGACAACATTCTTTAGTCAACATTCTATCTAGTTGTAGATCATATTCTCTTTCTATAATTAATATTATATAGTTTAGACAACTTTCTTTAGTCAAGATTCTGTCTAGTTGTAGATCATGTTCACTTTCTGTAATTAACATTATATAGTTTAGACAACTTTCTTTAGTCAAGATTCTATCTAGTTGTAGATCATGTTCACTTTCTATAATTAACATTATATAGTTTAGACAACATTCTTTAGTCAACATTCTATCTAGTTGTAGATCATATTCTCTTTCTATAATTAACATGATATAGTTTAGACAACTTTCTTTAGTCAACATTCTATCTAGTTGTAGATCACGTTCACTTTCTGTAATTAACATTATATAGTTTAGACAACTTTCTTTAGTCAAGATTCTATCTAGTTGTTGATCATGTTCACTTTCTGTAATTAACATTATATAGTTTAGACAACTTTCTTTAGTCAAGATTCTGTCTAGTTGTAGATCATGTTCACTTTCTGTAATTAACATTATATAGTTTAGACAACTTTCTTTAGTCAAGATTCTATCTAGTTGTTGATCATGTTCACTTTCTGTAATTAACATTATATAGTTTAGACAACTTTCTTTAGTCAAGATTCTATCTAGTTGTTGATCATGTTCACTTTCTGTAATTAACATGATATAGTTTTAGACAACTTTCTTTAGTCAAGATTCTATCTAGTTGTTGATCATGTTCACTTTCTGTAATTAACATTATATAGTTTAGACAACTTTCTTTAGTCAAGATTCTGTCTAGTTGTAGATCATGTTCACTTTCTGTAATTAACATTATATAGTTTAGACAACTTTCTTTAGTCAAGATTCTATCTAGTTGTTGATCATGTTCACTTTCTGTAATTAACATTATATAGTTTAGACAACTTTCTTTAGTCAAGATTCTATCTAGTTGTAGATCATGTTCACTTTCTGTAATTAACATTATATAGTTTAGACAACTTTCTTTAGCATTCTATCTAGTTGTTGATCATGTTCACTTTCTGTAATTAACATTATATAGTTTAGACAACTTTCTTTAGTCAAGATTCTATCTAGTTGTAGATCATGTTCACTTTCTATAATTAACATTATATAGTTTAGACAACATTCTTTAGTCAACATTCTATCTAGTTGTAGATCATATTCTCTTTCTATAATTAACATGATATAGTTTAGACAACTTTCTTTAGTCAACATTCTATCTAGTTGTAGATCACGTTCACTTTCTGTAATTAACATTATATAGTTTAGACAACTTTCTTTAGTCAAGATTCTATCTAGTTGTTGATCATGTTCACTTTCTGTAATTAACATTATATAGTTTAGACAACTTTCTTTAGTCAAGATTCTGTCTAGTTGTAGATCATGTTCACTTTCTGTAATTAACATTATATAGTTTAGACAACTTTCTTTAGTCAAGATTCTATCTAGTTGTTGATCATGTTCACTTTCTGTAATTAACATTATATAGTTTAGACAACTTTCTTTAGTCAAGATTCTATCTAGTTGTTGATCATGTTCACTTTCTGTAATTAACATGATATAGTTTAGACAACTTTCTTTAGTCAAGATTCTATCTAGTTGTTGATCATGTTCACTTTCTGTAATTAACATGATATAGTTTAGACAACTTTCTTTAGTCAAGATTCTATCTAGTTGTTGATCATGTTCACTTTCTGTAATTAACATTATATAGTTTAGACAACTTTCTTTAGCATTCTATCTAGTTGTTGATCATGTTCACTTTCTGTAATTAACATTATATAGTTTAGACAACTTTCTTTAGTCAAGATTCTATCTAGTTGTTGATCATGTTCACTTTCTGTAATTAACATTATATAGTTTAGACAACTTTCTTTAGTCAAGATTCTGTCTAGTTGTAGATCATGTTCACTTTCTGTAATTAACATTATATAGTTTAGACAACTTTCTTTAGTCAAGATTCTATCTAGTTGTTGATCATGTTCACTTTCTGTAATTAACATTATATAGTTTAGACAACTTTCTTTAGTCAAGATTCTATCTAGTTGTTGATCATGTTCACTTTCTGTAATTAACATTATATAGTTTAGACAACTTTCTTTAGCATTCTATCTAGTTGTTGATCATGTTCACTTTCTGTAATTAACATTATATAGTTTAGACAACTTTCTTTAGTCTAGATTTTAGACAACTTTCTTTAGTCTAGATTCTATCTAGTTGTAGTTCATGTTCACTTTCTGTAATTAACATTATATAGTTTAGACATTCTTTAGTCAACATTCTAGCTAGTTGTTGATCAAGTTCACTGTATACAGTTTAAAAAAAAGTTCAGGACTCTTGTACATGCCTCGATTCGTATTGGGTATATGGTGCTGGCCCCATGTTTGTATAGAGCAGTCGGCACTCAGGTGACGTGGTCATTAATCTGCCTGTCACGTTACTTCCCAGAAAAGTCCTGGCACCAGCTTTAGGCTGCGTCAACCTGGGCATCCAAGTCAATTTGATCACATGCAGGGGTCAGCAAGACGCCTGGAACAGAGAGTGGCACAGAGTATTTTCTAAGTCCATTGTGAATACAGCACAGCGTTTAGCACAAGATCCACTCATGTCCATTGTTTTCTTTGATAATATTTTCTAGGTTCATTGTAAATACAGCACAGTGTTTAGAATATCGTCCAGTCTTGTCCGTTGGTTTCTTTGAGAATATTTTCTAGTTTCATTGTTAATACAGCAGTCTTTAGCACATGATCCAGTCTGTATTGGTTTCTTTGAGAATGTTCATCAGTTTCTTTGAGAATGTTTTCATCAGTTTCTTTGAGAATGTTTTCATAGTTAATTGTGAATACAGCAGTCTTTAGCACATAATCCAGTCTATTGGTTTCTTTGAGAATATTTTCATAGTTAATTGTGAATACAGTCATGTCTTTAGTGCATACCCCAGTCTTGTCCATTGGTTTCTTTGAGAATATTTTCTGAGTTAATTGTTAATACAGTAATGTCTTTAGCATATAATCCAGTCTCTATTTGTTTCTTAGAGTTAATTGTGAATACAGTAATGCACATAATCCAGTCTTGTCCATTGGTATCTTTGAGAATATTTTCTCAGTTAATTGTTAATACAGTAATGTCTTTAGCACATAATCCAGTCTCATCCATTGGTGTTTTTGAGAATATTTTCAAGGTGAATTGTGAATACATGACCCAGCGTCCATTGGTTTCATTGACAGATGCTGCATCAGATAACCACGAAGAGACACATTCCAGACACCCTCTACCAGATTTACTTTGGGGGTCACGACTGGGCCCTGGATCTGGACAGAGTGGACCTACGAGCTAACACCTCTTTATTTATGCACTGAAGGACCTACTCTGGGTGACAGATCGGTTGGAGGAATCAGTCTTGTCTGACCTGAATCAGGGCTTATTTGTATATTGCTTGTGTTCTGAAGTATGTGGGAAGGACGTTACTTATATATATTCTGTTAACAGTACTTCAGTGGCTAGTGTGCTCACTCACGAATACAGCTGTCTGGGGTTCACTTTCTGGCTGTGAAGGGTAGGAAAGGAAGCTAGCAAGAGCTAGTCATCATTCCTTGTAATGCCATGAGTTAGTATATGTGAAGGTGTAAATGTGAAGGTTTAGCACTTCATATGTATATGACAGTACGTTTATTTATCACTGCTACAGATATTGTATAGGGTAATCACACAGTCACAAAGTTAAATGTTACTCGTAGTTTCTGACCACAAAGGTAATATTGCAGGTAATTTCCGACCACAAAGGTAATGGGTAATGTTACTGGTAGATTCCAGCCATGAAGGTAATGTTACTAGCAGTTTCCAGCCACAAAGGTAATGTTACTGGTAGATTCCAACCACAAAGGTAATGTTACTGGTAATTTCCAAGATACAGCTTCTTTGTAGCATAGTGTAATGTTATAAGTCACTTTGTGGAATTTTGGTGTGGGGCTTGTTTCGCTTGCATTAAAACTTCCAATGTACTGATTGTGGGGTAAGGGTTCAACCCCATACACTGGTTAGTTGGACATCAAAGTTGACCTGTTGTTCAGAAAGCAATGGCAAACTACTGAATGTAAAATTGCCCAAACAAATTCAACCTGGTGTTGGGGTTGATTATGCCCTGGTATTCAGTTCAGTTCTTGAGATGAATGGCCCCGTTCAACCGTTGAATTATCAATTTCGTTATAGTCGGGGCCCTTATAGTGCATCTCATACTTCTTTCATAAATGGAGATGCAGCTGCCTTGAAAATGTTTGTGTTCGTTTCATCCTTGTGGTTTTACATTGTCTGGACAAAGTCACACACTTGTTAAGGCCTGGCGTAATTGTGTACCTGCCCTATCTTATGGTGTTGTCCTGGTGAAGACATGCAGCATTTTTATTAGACCACCAGGACTTGGTAGATTCATACATTTATATGTGATAGTCTGCAGGTTATTTTGTAGTAGCCACCAAGACAATGTTACTTGGTAAACTCAAAGATGATTAATTGGTAGCCTATCTAACACAGCAGTGTGGTAGCCTTTGGGTTATCTAACAGAAGCCAGCAAGGCAAATTTACCTAGTCAGACCTCTAGTGTGAATGTGATGGCTTACAAATTATGTTCAGTTAGGTCAACGGATCAAACTTCACAGCACACGGGTGTAACCAATAAGTGCTCCATTCTACTCCTAACTCAAGCCTGAGTCCGGAGAAGCTCAGCTCAGTGCATGAACTCCGTAGCACCGGCGAGGGTCCTGAAATACTTTGGGTAGATTTTTAACTTGGAAGTTTGCCAGGACAGCGCCGTTAGGCTACACCTCGAGACCACTCAGCCCCTCCAAAATTATATATTCCAGATTATATTACTCGTTAGCCTCCAGGGCAATTTAAATTGGCAGCTATCAAAGTAATGTCAGTGTCTCGAAAGTAGTTTGATTTTGTGACTAACATATTAACCTCCAAGGTTATCTCCTGATTTTGTGACTAACATATTAACCTCCAAGGTTATCTCCTAAGTTATGATTTTCCAGGGTAAATTTAACTTCATAGGATGTAGCAGTCTAAACAATTTCGCTGTTCGTGATTCCTGGGCAAATTTTACGTTCAGTAGTTTGCCATTGCTTTCTGAACGACCGGCTCCTATACCTTTCAATTGTTGATGGAATTCTAAGTAGCTGTGATCGATTTAGACCTGTTACTTATTCAACCCTATTACTTATTTAGTTGTTATTTAGCCCCGTGATTAATGTAGCTCTGTCATTCATCACTGAGACTTATTTCCTTGTTACTTACTGAGCCTATCTGGCTAGGACAAAGTCACAGCACTAACTGCCTGGGACAGGAGCGCAGATAGTTGGATGAAATAACAGGAAGTCAGACAGGCATAATTTCATGTGTACTTGTAAAGTTTCTGTTTCGTTAACTGAAATTTGTGCCTTTATTGTGAAAATGAACTCTTTTGAAAAAGACTTCAAATAACTAGCTGCAAATTTTGTTGCATCTGTTTGTATGTGTGCAGATTCATATAATGCTGTTATAATTATGGTTAACATTTTATATGTATTTTGAGATCTGTGTGATTACACAAAATCTGCTCTTGACATATAAAATTGTGTTTTGTTTCACCTGAGCCAAGCTTTTGTTGTGATTAGTTCACAGATTTGGTAAACTTGAGTTCAGTCCCCCGTAGATAAACGTAGGTGACTTGTGTATGTTTGACTATAATTTAGTTCATCATTATATATTTGCCTAAATCAGATGCATAATTTGCCTAAATATGTTTGACACAATTTAGTTCATCATGATATGTTTGACTATAGCATAGTTCATCATTGTGCCTGTGCACTGAAAGTATATGTTTGACTATAGCATAGTTCATCATTGTGCCTGTGCACTGAAAGTATATGTTTGACTATAGCATAGTTCATCATTGTGCCTGTGCACTGAAAGTTATTTGATTATAGCATAGTTCATCATGATATATTTGCCTGCGCACTGAGTCATGTTTATTTTTGACTATAGTATAGAGTCAAGGCTAAAAATGTGTCTAATGTGTACAAGCTGTTACCAGGGTCCATAAAGGAAGCAGTAAACAGTAAGACTGACCTACCTTGTGTGTCTTGGTGGCGACTAAAAAGGGTTGACACGAGACTGGTTAGCTTGTATGTAAAGAGAGTGACAAAAAGCTGTCTGTATGATAGAAGACAGTGTGACAGAAGCTGTCAGAAAGATAGAACAGTAAGAGAGAGAGACAGAAGCTGTCTGTATGAAAGAACAGTAAGAGAGAGAGAGAGAGAAACTGTCTGAAATATAGAACAGTTAAAGAGCGAGAATGACAAAAGCTGTGTGACAGTAGTGGCCAGGATCTTAAGAGAGAGAAAATGTTAGAACAAGAAAAAGTGACATCAGCTCCTGTTAACAGGAAGAGTGTCTACAGAATTGAGCAGCAGTATCCAAAGTGCTTGGCCATTCAGCTGAGCACCTTATTTTGCATTTGTAATGTTTAATTTATTATTCAGAGCATACATGGATAACATATGATCAATAAAAATGAAAGAATATGGTTTTTTGTTCAATGTTTTTTTTTTTTTTGGGGGGGGGGGGGATGTGTAGGACTTAGACCTGGACAGTAACAAATTTGCTACTTAGATGCCGCCCTAATTTAACATGATGCATATTGAGAACACATGGTGATCAAATGATATATTGCAGAACGTAGTAGTATAGTGGTCTGGATTAAACCCCAGGGGTGGAAGACTGCACCTTCACTGCAGGGAAGATGTGAAAATGCTACACCCTAGGGTGAAAGGACAAACAAGAAGAGAGAAGATCACATTCTCAGGGAGAAGCCACACTCTATTAGTTATTTCTCTGCCTGCTCTATAGATAATCCTTCACTTTGAGTGGAATTTTACTCTCTTGACCTGAGAACACCACCGTTTAATTCATACATAGTTGAAGTAAATTGGAGATTCAAAGCGGCTTCCTCTGCATCACGTCACAATCTTGGCTGCTGTTATGTTGTTCCATGTAGAGATACATGCAAATGTTCATCACCTGTGGTATTGTTCCATGTAGAGATACATGCAGGCACACATCATTGCTCTTCAATATTCGTCGTTCTAGGGCCAACCTTTCACTGACACCCACTCATACATTGTGCGGACGGCCACTGGAGCACTTTAAAGTTTTCATTCTCGAATAACCATCGCATCCCCATTGGTTCCAGTTTCCCGCCTTAGTTACCATCCGCTACCCCGGTCCCCATGACCCACAGACTCCCACGGCTGTCAATATAAGAGTAGCAAGGTCCCATTCATGTCAGTATCATAGCCTAGGATTCTCAGATGAGTAGCACATAATTTTTTTTTCCATTGTCATTCTCCCTTCATTGTTCTCATTTGTTTTCATCTTTTTATTCTTCTCATCTCGTTCTTGTGTCATAATGTAGTCACACGAGGGTCTTCTCCATAATAATGCATTGTGTTTTGTGTATGTATGTGTTTGCTGATGAAGGCTAGTTGCCGCAACGTCCTCTTGAAAGAGATTCAAGATTTCTTTCTGTAACACACTACTCTTGAAAGAGAAGATTTCTTTCTATAACACCTCTTGAAAGAGAAGATTTCTTTCTGTAACACCTCTTGAAAGAGAAGATTTCATTCTATAACACATTTCTCTTGAAAGAGAAGATTTCATTCTATACCACACTTCTCTTGAAAGGGAAGATTTCATTCTGCAACACACTTCTTGAAAGAGAAGATTTTGTTCTATTACACACTTCTCTTGAAAGAGAAGATATAACACACTTCTCTTGAAAGAGAAGATTTTTTTCTGTAACACACTTCTCTTGAAAGAGATTTGTCGTAATTATGTTATGTAAAGCTGCACTACTTTGTGTCATTTTGTATTGTTTACATTTTCACAACTTTACCACCAAATTGTATTCTCTTGAAAGAGAAGATTTCGTTCTGTAACACACTTCTCTTGAAAGAGAATATTTCATTCTGTAACACACACGTCTCTTGAAAGAGATTTCCTTCTGTAACACACTTCTCTGGAAAGAGATTCTTTCTGTAGCACACTTCTCTTTAAAGAGAATATTTCGTTCTGCACTGCTTCTGGTTCACATTTGTCAGTGGTTCACATTTGTAAGACATCCTGTGTGTGTGAAAATTATATATAGATATCTCTCACTATATATATATATATATATATATATATATAGATATATATATATATATATATATTATATATATATATATATATATATATATTATATATATATAGATATATATAGAGAGAGAGAGAGAGAGAGAGAGAGAGAGAGGGTCAAGGATCCTCACACATCTTGAGGCGATTGGGTATGTGATGCTTCATTTTCATAGACCAATTACCAGTTTATGGGTCATGTGGTGAATGTCCATCTCTTGCTGCCCATGCTGGACTGGATCAACCAGGGAGGCCAGGCCCATTTAAACACATCAACCTTGATGGGGGAATTGAACACATGAGCACTGGACCAGCAGGCAAGTGTAAGTGCTACAGCGTCCCCCACCTGTGTATTGAAAAGTTATGTGCATGACCTTTACAGAACTCACCATCAGCCCCAGCATTTATTGCCTGTTTGAGATTTCTAGACAATTTTATGTTCAGTAGTTTGCCATTGATTTCTGAATGGTCGGCGCTAACACAACTGTGAAAATCAACGCAAAGCCTTTGTCGAGACTGGGAGAATGCGTTCACTACCCCAAGTCACAGACGCTGATATCCTGTGTGTTATTTGGATGACATTCTGAAGAGGTTCAGGAGCAAACAGTAGGTCTGCACCAAACAAAAAAAAAGGTAGGTCTGCACCAAACAAAAAAAAAGTAGGTCTGCACCAAACAAAAGGTAGGTCTGCACCAAACAAAAAATAGGTCCGCACCAAACAAAAAATAGGTCTGCACCAGACAAAAAGTAGGTCTGCACCAAACAAAAAATAGGTAGGTCTGCACCAAACAAAAAAAAAGTAGATCTGCACCAAACAAAAGTAGGTCTGCACCAAACAAACAATAGGTCCGCACCAAACAAAAAATAGATCTGCACCAAACAAAAAGTAGATCTGGACTAAATAAAATATGTTTGTACCAAACAAAAATGGATGCAGGAAAATGGGAAGTAGGAGTGTGTCACAGTTATGACTTAAAGTTGTTCATATGGTAGCTGACATATGATGTATTATATTTCAAATTAAAGGTGGTTGCAAAGGGCAAACTACTGTATATAAGCCCATGTCAGATACCAAAAGTCACTTAAGGACGATTAATCATCCATGGCACTTTTTCAGTTCAGTGATAATATATTAATGTGAGAAGCCAAGATGAAAAATGACAACTGATATAATTCTCTTGTGATAAGTGAAGTGGTACATGCAGCCAATAATTCCACGCAGCCAGCAAGAACAAGTGTCATAAAACAACAAACTATAAACACAACACTGCCACACTTTCATCTTGAAATTCAATCAGCATACATACATTTTGTAACTTTTGATAAAGTAAGACATCTCAACATGATAACTTTGCTTGCAGATCTACAAATTGGTGGAAAAGACCTTAGACTTGTAAAAAAACATATTGGAAACAAGCTGCCATAAGGATTCATAATGAAGTAGGTCAATATCAGCCTATTAAGAGAGGTAGTATGATAGGGGTGTAATGTCTCCAGATTTTGTCCCCCTATATAGTGAAAATATGAGAAATTTAGAGGATAATACAGGAATCATCACTGCAGTTTGCCTTTTCCAAGAAAGACAACATACTGACCAGTAAAAAGCTGTTAATTGCAATGGGAAAAAAAACAGTGTTAAAGTGCTGTAGAGAATCTATATTGTTATATGAATATCAAACATTGATAATAACAGTGGAGATGTGGTTTCTGTGGAAAATGCAAAGAATACCATGAACAGTCAAAGAAACAGCAGTTTTATCCACCAGACCAAACGACTCTGCAGAGAAACCACAGATCTGCTACAGGTTGGTATCCCCCTGAAAACTATTCTAGAACGAACTCCATGGAAAGATGAACATAGACTGTCACTACAAATCCAGACAAAAGTGAGAGGAATATTTGACAAGGAAGAACAGAACAGTGAACAATGCAGAACAGCCACTCTCAGCTTCCTTGATGAAGAATACCCACAGGATCTCTGGATCCAGGTTTTTTACACAGATGGGTCAGCACAAAATGCTGTTCGAAATGGAGGAGCGGGAGTGTACATAGAATACCCAAAATAATACTAGGAATATGGCCAGAGTACCAACAGGAAAGTACTGCCATAACTATGATGTTGAAATTGAGGCAATCAAGATAGCAACAGAGAAATGACTAAATACCAGCCATAGTACACAACCTGTCATGCTACTGACAGATGCAAAATCAGTACTCGATGTGCTCCTGTCTGGGAAATTGCCAGTACTAAGGACACTACTTTCTGAACTTTGCAGGCAGCGTAAGATCACCATACAGTGGATACCATCCCACTGTGGAGTACCTGAAGTGACAGAGTTGATCGACTGGCTAAGGAAGGAGCAAAAGAAGAACAAACTGGTGTGCCCATTACATACCACAAAAAGAAAAGAATGATCAAATCAGTCAGAAAGCCACCAAAACCTGCTCAAGATGACTACCATGTTATAGACAGACCAGAACAAGTCATTATTCTGTGCCTCAAAACAGGACAATAGATTACACAACCACATGTATACAAAATTCCAGATTGGTGAATCAGCCATGTGCACATGTGGATTGGCGCTGCAGACAGCAGATCACATACTCCAAGACTGCCCAAATTACATGTCTAGGTAGACCTTCTGACCTAGAGAAACGACAGTGGAAGTTGAGTTGAGCTAAGAACTGACATCACTGCACTCAGGACATTCCCATGCGTGCTTCATCCCCTCATTCAACAGGCAGTGAAGAGTCACACTACTAATCGTTCCCACCGCTGATTGAAAATTCTCCTGGTCTTCCCTCAGTTTTGAGATTCTACCAGAACCCCTGCCAATTCCCTCGCAATCTCATCCTTTCCACATATGGGTTCTCAATCTGTTCTTCCACCTCCACCTGGTCTCACAGGTGCACGACCACCTCCCCCTTGTCCATAAGTAATCTACCACCAAGAGTTGCATTTCCTACCAACCTGTCAGTTTGTTCATTCCCCCGCACTCCTACAAAATAGGCAAAAAAATAGGCAAAATATCCATAAAGTTCTCACAATCTGTGACCTCTGAATCAAGGTGAGCCATTCCACACGAAAAATTTCTTTCTCCACCTTACTAAGCATACTTCTCGAGTCCTGTGGTAAGACAATGATGTGTTGCACTGGTCTCTAACCAACGGAATGCCGGCGTGTCAGTGGAAGATAACTCTATGGACCACTCAATCAATCAATCATGTGCCATGCCAGAAAGCGTGGGCGGTCATGACTCGCCATTTCACTCGATCACCAGAGTCGTGGATCAGCTCAGTGTTCCTGTCTCGTCCATGCCATGTGGCCAATCCATCCAGGTATTTTCCTCTCGGTCTGTTCCCTTCGATCTTGCCAGTTGTCAATAAGTTCTCTAATCCATTTCTTCTTATAACATGTCCAAAAAATTTTGACTGTCTTTGTCTAATTTCTCTAATCAGTCTGCCACCGAATGAACAAAAAAAGACCGTTAAATTCATATAAGAGACAACATAGCAGTTATAGACAGAAAAAGCAATGAGTAAGTACTACAAGATACAAATGAAAAGTGTAAACTGATCAAAGAAATTACATGTAGATAGCCAAGATATTTTTACACACACTATGAGGAGAAATAAACTGCAGAACTTAGTAACAACTGGCAGGATTGATGAGAAAAGAACAAGGGGTAGACAGAGAGATGATTAACTGACACAATCAAGGCAAAAACACAGACCTGCTCTAAGATAGGTAACGGTGTCAGATGTTGACCAAAAACCCTAGGAGGCTTCCGGAGATTGCCAAGACTACATACTTTGCACAATATGAATCACAGCAAGGTCCCATAATGATGGTAGATGACCCACCACATCTTTCACACCTCACAATGCAGATCTCACAAGTATATTCGGATTGAGCATGTTGTTTGTCTGCCTGGATAGAAACCCAAAACATCACAAATCTGTGATCACATCAATTTGTACGAGAGCAAACAACATCATTACTCTTGGGATGTAGAGGTATTTCCATGGCACCAGGGCCGGGATCTATACAGGCCAAGACCTACTGACACGTCCACACCGTGCGCCCTGGGCAACACGTCCCTTCGGGGACCTGGCTAACATCAGTAGGATTGATGATTCCTTCGAAATCGGAGAGTATCTGCCTGCATGGCGAGGAACCACCAGTCTGCACACCAATAAGCCAGACATGGGACAACGGATACTTACGCAAACCTCAGGTCCGGTATGACATGATGTTGGACAACAGGATGTCTTCATCCGACGTACAGGACTTCGCGCTGGAGTTCACAGCCAGCGAACACAAGCAAGCATCATTACTCTTGTAAAAGTAATGGATCCTTATACATGACTTAAGATATATAGGCTATATGATGTAGCTGTATATTACAGAGTCACGGGCACTAAATTGTTGATGTGGTCAATACCATGGAGGCTGCCTTTACTTTCCTGACATTGCCTGGTACCCCATTTTAGGTTGGGTTGATCTGGGAACCCAAGTAATTCATTCATTCAGTAACATGTCCTTTGCAGAACCTCGCTCCCATAAAAACCTTCCGGAAAGTCTCTCGATCATAAGCAAGATGTCTCATGTCCGATACACCCATATGGAGATCATCCGTCACATCCTGCACCCATTTTCTCTTTGGCCTTCCTCTTCCTCTCTTCCCAGGCATATTTATTTATTTTTCGCATATCCTTTACAGGACATCACTGTCAACATCAGCATCTTTCAGCTGATTGTTGATTTCTTGGCAAGATTACGCTCAGTAGTTTGCCATTGCTTTCTGAGCGACCAGCTCACATACCCTGTAAGTTACCGACTCGGAGAGAACCACTACCAATTCTCATACACATCACGTTACTGATGAAAGTATACAGGATTACGGAGAAAGTCGTGTAACCCCTAGACCAGAGAGACCATTATTATTGTTCTCTCCAAACTTTTGTTACGTTTCAAGTGACCAAAATACATGTATTTCAATTTTTTTGTTTTATCGTCTTTAAAAGCCAACCTTCTTCAATATTCAGTGCTTGAAGTATGGATGCATTTATTCTTTTCTTTATCCAAGATATTCTTAGAACCCGTCTATTACATTTATATTCAAAGGCATTATGTGCTGTTCAGCTTGTTTAGTAAGTGTCCAGGTCTCACAGGCATATGTTGCAATGGGAAAGATGCATGCTCTTAAAAATCTAATGTTTGTAGCTCTGTCTGTCCCTCTCCACAATTTATTCATTTGTTTTAGTCTTTGAAGAGCATTAGATAGTCGTCTTTTAACTTTTCTCATTGTTTCACCACTGTAGGTTATCAAAGTCAATAAAAAAAAAATTGACCTTAATGAGGATCTAAACACATCGTCCACTAAGCCAGCATGCTAGCCCTGGAACTATCGTGGCTCACATTTTAGGAATGGTCAAAGTAACATTTAGGCAGCCATGTTTATACAGGATCTGATTTGTGGTGGTTTTTTTTTTTTTTTTTTTTTGCGTTCGCTCGCAGTGAACTCATTTGTAGTCCATACATGTGTTACTACTATAGAGTGTATTTTTAATGACTGCAGTGTTTGAAAATATTGCCAGTCCAAGTTTTGAATTTACCTATTATTAAAAAAAAAAAAAGTCGCTTAAAAGTCAACAGTGTCGACTTCATTGCACCGGGATTTATCCCATATGGCTCGGTCTCTTTCCGCAGCATGGAAAGCGTCGCACAAAGCACGAACTCCATAGCTCTAGTGATGACCCATAGGAGTCTCCGAAAAATTTCACTCGTGAACCGTAGGACGTGGCCCAGAATCGAACCCACAACCTTCGAAGCCCGAGTTAAACGGCTTGACCACTTCGCCACAGAGACTCCCTACCTATTATGTTGCATGAACTTTACAGTGGGTGAATACAAAACTTGGACCGGCAATATTCTCAAACACTGCACAGTCATTAAAAATACACCCTATACTTCTAGTGCACTGGACTGATTTTAGCATGTGGATTAGCTTTCCCTATTACCTGTGTCCCTCACCATCAGGCAAACCAACTCCAACTTTAGAGGTGCTTGTAATTTACGTTCTAAAGTCAAGGACAAGAAGTCCTGACCTCCTGATTGACTTTGAGGAACATGAATCAGAACCAGAGCTCTAAGTGAAGTCAACACTAACAGAAGGTTAGTAGTGCTTTGAGTCCCACTGTGACATACCCAGAAAAGAGCAGATACAACAGCAAAAAAATAAGCACAACTGGACCAAACACAACAATCCAATAGCTTCTTTGAACAGTTGACTCTCATCAAGTCTATTAGAAAACTCATGCAACAAGACAGCTGTACATGACCCTCATATTAGAAAACTCAAGCAACAACAAGACAGCCATAGATGACCGTCATCAAGTCTATTAGAAAACTGTCTATTAGAAAACTCATGCAACAAGACAGTCGTACATGGCCCTCATATTATAAAACTCAAGCAACAACAAGACAGCTGTAGATGACCCTCAAGTCTATTAGAAAACTGGAGCAACAAGACAGCCGTAGATGACTCTCATCAAGTCTATTAGAAAACTTAAGCAACAACAAGACAGCTGTAGATGACCCTCATCAAGTCTATTAGACAACTCACACAACAACAAGACAGCCGTATATAACCCTCATCAAGTCTATTAGAAAACTCACACAACAACAAGACAGCTGTAGATGACCCTCATCAAGTCTATTAGACAACTCAAGCAACAGCAAGACAGCCATTAATATCATGAGCAAGCACAGGCCAGCATGGCAGAATGGATAAGTACACTACATCTTAAACATCCAGTGTGCTGATGCCGATGTAGAGGGTTTAACCCCTAAACTGGTCAGTTGCACTAAAATGTTGACTTCTATTGACTTGCGGACGTAAATTACAATTATCTCTGAAGTCAGTGTGAGTTCGCCTAATGGTGAGGGACACTAGCAATAGGGAAAGCTAATCCACATGCAAAATTCAGTCTACTGCTACTCGAAGTAGTGTATATGGACTACGCTTGAGTTTAAAGCTAACAAGCACACAAAAAAATGACATCAAACAATATTTGGTAGTCTCAAGGAGCTCTCAGTTACAGCAACTTACATCAAACAATATTTGGTAGTCTCAAGGAGCTCTCAGTTACAGCAACTTACATCAAACAATATTTGGTAGTCTCAAGAGCTCTCAGTTACAGCAGCTTACATCAAACAATATTTGGGAGTCTCAAGGAGCTCTCAGTTACAGCAGCTTACATCAAACAATATTTGGTAGTCTCAAGGAGCTCTCAGTTACAGCAGCTTACATCAAACAATATTTGGTAGTCTCAAGGAGCTCTCAGTTACAGCAGCTTACATCAAACAATATTTGGTAGTCTCAAGGAGCTCTCAGTTACAGCAACTTACATCAAACAATATATGGTAGTCTCAAGGAGCTCTCAGTTACAGCAACTTACATCAAACAATATTTGGTAGTCTCAAGGAGCTCTCAGTTATAGCAACTTACATCAAACAATATTTGGTAGTCTCAAGGAGCTCTCAGTTATAGCAACTTATATCAAAATCAAACAATATTTGGTAGTCTCAAGGAGCTCTCAGTTATAGCAACTTACATCAAACAATATTTGGTAGTCTCAAGGAGCTCTCAGTTACCGCAACTTACATCAAACAATATTTGGTAGTCTCAAGGAGCTCTCAGTTACAGCAAATTACACTGAACAATATTTGGTAATCTCAAGGAGCTCTCTGTTACAGCAACTTACATCAAACAATATTTGGTAGTCTCAAGGAGCTCTCAGTTACAGCAAATTACACTGAACAATATTTGGTAGTCCCAAGGAGCTCTCAGTTACAGCAACTTATTGATGTTTTATCAAATCTGTTAAATTCTCTCCTGTATAGTGATATCTGAATTAAATGTGTTGATATGCCATATACATTTCATTTATTATTTTTTCTTCTGTGGTTTTGATGAGTGATCTACTAAAACCAGCAGCATTTCTTTTCTCCTCTGTCCACAATATTTTCAACATTTGTCTAAAAAGATCCACATATCCAATGCTTTCAGTTTCACTAACATTTCCTTCCTCACAAACCATTATTCACATCCACAGAAAAACATACCATTGACATTCGATCAAATTAGTTTTGACTTAATAACTATTACACAAATTGATTCTTAAATATTCTCATCATACACACAATATTCTCATCATACACACACTATTCTCAACATACAAACAATATTCTCATCATACACACACTATTCTCAACATACAAACAATATTCTCATCATACACACTATTCTCAAAATACACACAATATTCTCATCAAACACATAATGTTCTCAACGTACACACAATATTAACATATGAAATACACACAATATTCTCATCATACATACACTATTCTCAACATTTGTATTAAAAAACCACCTATTCACAGCTTACAGTCGCTAACATTTCATTATGCACCAAGAATTTATATCCATACAGAAGACATTTCATCAAATTTGTTTTCAATAACTAAGTAAATATGACATAAATTTATTATTAAATTAATTAAGGAATTCCCAAGTCTAAAGTGAAATAAATATAGTAATTATAAATAATATAAGAGCAGTTAATCTAAAACTTATACTAGACTTGTATCCCTTTGATCTTCTGGGTCTACTGAAAACCCGAAATTTCCATCCACCGGAAGAGCCAAATTTATCCGAGCTGAACTGGATGGCCATCTCATGTGTTCGGCTAACATATTGTTTACCAATTCTCTCTTGTCCACAAATTCGTCCAAATACATTGTCTGGACTAATATATTTGCCTGTTTTTTTGAGGGAAATACAATTTTCGAAAAGTCAGAGACGGCAAATAATGATAGTAAAATCAACATCTTAATAGCTGCTGAAATATTTGACCAAACTAAACTTTTGAGTAGCTGTTGAAACATTTGACCAGATATTGCTATTTAAAAAACTTGAGCAGCAGTTTAAACATTGGAGTGTTTAAGGTTTATCTAATTGTTGCCAGTGCTGTGGTTAAGTGGTTATAAACACAATTCGCAATTCAAATATGGGTGATTTGGAAGCAGACTGCCTTGCAGTGGTTTTTCACACAATGATACGACAGCCAGTCATCTTTAAACATACTGATATAATTGATATTAAATATAACACAAATTTATTTTTAAATTAATTAAGGAATTCCCAAGTCTAAAGTGAAATAAGTATTTTTTTTCCCGCATATCCTTTACAGGACATCGCTGTCAACAGCAGCATCTTTCAGCTGTCTGTTGATTTCTTGGCAAGATTGTGTTCAGTAGTTTGCCATTACTTTCTGAGCGGCCGGCTCAGTATCCCGCAAGTCACCAGCGGGGGTCGAACCGCTCCCAGTTCTCTCCCGCTACGAGACTCTGCGTGATAAATGGGATTACGGAGAAAGTGTTGTAACCCCTCAGCCAGAGAGACCGGCTGAAATAAGTATCGTAATTATAAATAATATAAGGGCAGTTAATCTAAAACAGGGAACAACTAGGGTTAGAATTAAACTGTAAAAAGACACAGATTATGGTCGTCACTAGGAAGAACGAAATACCACAATGTAATATACAAGTAAATGAGAATATTCTTCAATAAGTGAATAGGTACAATTATCTCGGAACAGTTATAACATCTGATGGGAGATGCCTTGAAGAGATTAGATCAAGAATCGCTATGGCAAAAGTAGCCTTTAGCAAGAAGAAAAACATACTGACCAATAAAAAGATGTCAATTGAAATGAGAAAAAGAGTGTTGAGATGCTACATAGAACCTGTACCCCCGGGATGGTTAACCCGGTCAACAAATGCCCGCAGAAGTCGGATGTGTCACACTAACGGCGCAAGAACGCAGCTTTGCTGTAAACAGGCACAACGCAATCACATCCAGAAAAAAAATCTCTGGATGAACGCAGAAGAAGAAGAAGAAGAAGTAGAACCTGAACTTTTATATGGATGTGAAGCTTGGACAATGAGCAGTAAAGCTGAAAAACTCTGATGGCTGTAGAAATGTGGTTTCTGAGGAAAATGCAAAGAATACCATGGACAGTCAGACAGACCAATGAACAAGTCCTTCAAAAAACAAATGAAGATCGTAAACTGATTAGAGTCATTAGACGTAGATAGTCAACATGTGTTGGACATGTTATGAGAAGAAATGAATTGGAGAACTTGGTGACAACTGACAAGATCGAAGGGAAGAGACCAAGGGGAAGACCTAGAAGCAAATACCTGGATGGCTTGGCCTTGTGGCATGGTCGAGACAGAAACACGAAGCTGATCCACGACTCTGGTGATCGAGTGAGATGGCAAAACATGACCGCCCACGCTTACCGGCATGGCACATGATGGATGGATATAATTTAAGGCAAAAATTATCTTTAAACAAATTTATATAATTTTAGACAAACATTACCTTCAAACATATTGATAATGTCTCCACACCCAGAACTAAACCTGGTGTCCTCGGGTTGCACTATAATAATATCTTCCTCATCTGCTCTTAGAACATACGTGCACGTATAGTCTCTGTAGATTAATGAGAACATGGCTAAGTGAGGTTACGAGTTGTAGTGGCACACTGTTTGTACACTGGCATACTTCTTCTTCTGCGTTCATCCGGAGAGTTTTTTGGACATGATTGCATCATGCCTGTTTACAGCAGAGCTGCATTCTTGTGCCGTTAGGTCGACACATCTGACGTCTGCAGGCATTTGTTGATGGGTTAACTTTCCCGGAGTACACTGGCATACTAACACAGTGGTTAGGGTTTCCAGTAGCAGGTATATTCCTGATGAGATATATGTTAGGGAGCCCTGGTGACACAGGCGCTAGACGCTTGCCTGTCATAAGTTTGATCCGCAGCTGGGCAATTTCAGATTTTAATAAAACTGATCTGGTGGTCGACCCAGCCTAAAATAAGCACCAAAATACAGGGTGTATTTTTAATAACTATGCAGGGTTCGAAAACATTGCTGGTCCAAGTTTTGTAATCACCTATTATGTTGCATGAACTTTACTGAGGGTAAATACAAAACTTGAACAGGTAATTTTTTTCAAACATTGCAGAGTCAAAATACACCCTGTATCTTGGGAAGTTTTGATGCACAGTGTGATACTGACCATCACTGACCAAGTGTCGACTGATCTATAAAAATATGGGTCTAGCCCCATATGCTTAATGCCCCCCCCCTTTTTTTAAAACAATTTGCATATCCTTTTACAGGACATCGCTGTCAACAGCAGCATCTTTCAGCTGTCTGTTGATTTCTTGGCAAGATTATGCTCAGTAGTTTGCCATCGCTTTCTGAGCAGCCGGCTCAGTTATCCCGCAAGTCACCAGCGGGGGTAGAACCGCTTCCAATTCTCGCCCGCTACAAGACTCTGCGCGATAAACAGGATTATGGAGAAAGTGGTGTAATCTGTAAAAGGGTCCTTTACTTTATTTAGATATAGGGTGTAGTTTTAATGACTGTGCAGTGTTTGAAAATATTGCCGGTCCAAGTTTTGTAAAGTTCATGCAACATAACAGGTAAATACAAAACTTGGACTGGCAATATTTTCAAATACTGCACAGTCATTAACAATACACCCTATATATATTGTCAGGTCCCAAAATGGGAGCCAGGAATAGTAACACTGTAATCCACCATCCATGTCATAATAGACAACTAAGGAGGGTTGGTACGCGACTGGCTGCCTCAGCCTGTAGACAGCTTGAGGTGTACAATTCTAATGATCATGAACAAGTCTAGAGGAGGCTTGGAGTGTTGTCCAAGGGCCTGATCCAGTGGGCAGTCAGCGTCTACAGAAGAAGAAGATAGCCCCGGGGTTAACCTGGCCTTGTAAAATGGACAGTAGATGGTTTTCATAATTGTCCGTCCATGCAATATTTATCTCCTACTGAGAAGAGTACTGCAGACAGTGGGGACCTGCACTGATTAGAGACAAGATGTCAGCTCTCTCACTTCAAGTAATTCCACACTTCGACGGTAGCTGCTGGAAGGCAATAGTTATATCTTTCCTGTCAAATGTCGTATGAAGATACCATCTTATGTATTTTTGTTTTTGCTGCTGATTCATCTGTGTTGGCATATGTCTATTCCACTGGTGGCATTTCTCTATTCCATTGGGTGGGATTTATCTCTTCCACTGGGTGGCATTTCTCTATTCCATTGGGTGGTATTTCTCTATTCTACTATTATGCCAATATTATGCAGACAGCCTTTTCTTCTCAACACATCTTTTGGTACCCATATTAAGCTGGGTTGACCTCGGCGCCCAGGTCAATTAAAAAAAATCTGCCACATTGCAAATTTGAACCCATAATCCTGAGCTGGTAGGCAAGCACCTAGCCACTATGCTACTGGCGCTGTCACAATTAGTATCATTAATGGTAATCACGGAGCAAGTTACCAGCGGAACCTCGCTCTCATCACAACCTGCCAGAAAGGCTCTTGAACTTTCCTAATTTTACCTGCTTCATGCACTTTGATGCTGAGGGTGTCTCTAATGTCTTGTGTCCACTGTTGCGTCGGATGACCCCTGCTTCTTCTACCAGGAACCAGGCCTGTCTTGCATTATTGTTTTTAATGAATCATGTGACCAAGACATATTTGAGAATTATCGTAAGAAAAATAAGAAAAAAAAAAATAAAACCAGGAATCACCCCCTGCAATTGAACATGTAACTTAGTGTTGAAATTCTACAAATAAATGAACATGACTTACAGTGGATAAAAATCTGGATAGTTTGGTGACGTAATACTTTTAATTGATCTGTTGACCTTGATCTCATGTATATTTTCACAAACTCTGCCATCCACTGTGGAAAAATATAGACTGGCGTCACAAACTTTGCCATTGATTGTGCAAAGAAACAAACTGATTTTGCAAACTCTGCCACTGATTGTGGAAAAAGACAGATTGATGTGGCAAACTCTGCCACTTACTGTGATACAAATACTGATTGACGTCACAAACTCTGCCATTGATTTTGGGAAAAGACAGATTGATATCACAAACCCGGGAAGGTTAACCCGGTCAACAAATGCCCGCAGAAGTCGGATGTGTCGGCCTAACGGCGCAAGAACGCAGCTCTGCTGTAAACAGGCACAACGCAATCACGTCCAAAAAAAAACTCCGGATGAACGAAGAAGAAGAAGAAGATATCACAAACTCTGTCATTGATTATGGAAAAAGACAGATTGATGTCACAAACTCTGCCACTGATTGTGCAAATAGACAAATTGACATCACAAACTCTGCCATTCACTGTGTGGAAAAACAGAGTAGTGGAAAAAAATAGATTGACATCACAAACTCTGCCATTCACCGTGGTAAAGACTGACACCACAAACTCTGCCATTCACTGTGGAAGAAGACAAATTGATGTCACAAACTCTGCCATTCACTGTGCAAAAAGACAAATTGACGTCAGAAACTCTGCCATTCACTGTGGAAAAAGACAAATTGACGTCACAAACTCTGCCATTCACTATGGAAAAAGACAAATTGATGTCACAAACTCTGCCATTCACTGTGGCAAAAAGACAAACTGACTCCACAAACTCTGCCATTCACTGTGGAAAAAGACATAGTGATGTCACAAACTCTGCCACTGATTGTGGAAAAAGACGGATTGACTTCAGAAAACAAATAATCAGTTTGAACACGGGGGCAGTGTGGATCTGAGGGCACTGTGTTTACTCCTTGAATTTAAACAAGAACTATTAATTTCTCATGATACCACAGGCTGTCTCATATATTTATTCACTCAACATTGCTATGCACCTTTCTTCTAATCCTCTGTCTCACTCTCTTTCACTCATTCGCTCTCTCACCAGTCACTTACTCACTCTCTTTCACTCATTTGCTCTCTCACCAGTCAGTTTAATTTATTCACCAGCAAAAGAACGTTAATCAAACACAATATGAAACCCAGCTAATATCTAAACTTACATGGTAAGGCATAGAACTGTATAGTGGCCCGCCTGGCCTCATTTGCACCATCCGTGTTGTAAATGACCAGCATTTCATGCTCTGTTTAGACAGGCAAATGAAATGAGTGGATTATGTATGGGAGACAGTATAACAATAATACAAGACAATGTATTCCATTAGTGAATTTAAATACAGACGCCACAAACCATATGTTGCACGATTTATTGCCTGGCATATTAATTTTAATTGTTTCCTTTTATTTGTTTCAGCTTAAGAATGATTAATGTATTCACTTAATGTGATATACAACTCTGAAGTATGCACCTCACGAGATCCATCGAATTATGCCAGGCAATAAATTGCAACAATAATAAACAATTATAAGTTACATTTTTAGCATTGCATTGTTTTACCGCTGCGGTATCCCTGGAAATGAAAAGACAGATGAGCTTGTTAAGGCGGGTGGTCGCCTCGTACTGCCTCCTCGCCTCTTTATTTGGTAAATTTGACTTGACTGCAATTTCCATGGCTTCCTTGCTGTCTTGGTGGCAGGGGCAGCTGAGGTATCTCGCACCATGGTTGCTGAGTCAGCTGCACACTTTTTGTTGGCTTTTGGCCTCCTGAAGTCTGTGTCGATCTTTGCATGAGGGCACTGCCTGTAAGGGAGGGGTCCAGAGCAGTACCTGCAAACCTCCACCTTATTTTTACATGTGGCACTGGTGTGCCAAAACTTCTAGCACCTGGAGCACTGCACCACTCTAGGAATGTAGTGCTCCAGAGCTTGCTCTCTCTTGTCCCATCTGATGGTGTGAGGGATTATTCATTCCTATGCTGTGATGATGACTGTGGAGGAGTAGGTGTTTTTCCCAAGGATCCTCTCAGCACCGGTGATCTTCAGCGTTTGAGTTTTCTCGTGACAGCATCTCCCTGATCTGATAGTTTGTGAGATGGGTCTTGACTTGCTTGATGATCCATCATTGATTATGCGGTGTGATCTTGCAGTTACTATTTGATATTCATATTGTTAAGATGGTACAATCATGTTTTTTCGACAATATGTGTTTTCAGATATAATTTAGGTTTTCACGGCCGACTGGATTTTACAGCTAAAAGTTTTCTACAGGATGGAGCAGCCAGCCTCACACCAACCTTCCTTACTCACATTTAAAAGCATGCATGGTCAGTTAGTGTTACTACTGCTTACTTCCCTTACAACATGTTATGACATGCATGGTCAGTTCATGTTACTATTGCTTACTTCCCTTACAACATGTTATAACATGCATGGTCAGTTAGTGTTACTATTGCTTGCTTCCCTTACAACATGTTATAACATGCATGGTCAGTTCGTGTTACTATTGCTTACTTCCCTTACAACATGTTATAACATGCATGGTCAGTTCGTGTTACTATTGCTTACTTCCCTTACAACATGTTATGACATGCATGGTCAGTTAGTGTTACTATTGCTTGCTTCCCTTACAACATGTTATAACATGCATGGTCAGTTAGTGTTACTATTGCTTACTTCCCTTACATGTTATAACATGCATGGTCAGTTAGTGTTACTATTGCTTGCTTCCCTTACAACATGTTATGACATGCATGGTCAGTTAGTGTTGCTATTGCTTACTTCCCTTATGACATGTTATAACATGCATGGTCAGTTAGTGTTAATATTGCTTACTTCCCTTATGACATGTTATGACATGCATGGTCAGTTAGTGTTACTATTGCTTACTTCCCTTATGACATGTTATAACATGCATGGTCAGTTAGTGTTACTATTGCTTACTTCCCTTATGACATGTTATGACATGCATGGTCAGTTAGTGTTACTATTGCTTACTTCCCTTACAACATGTTATAACATGCATGGTCAGTTAGTGTTACTATTGCTTGCTTCCCTTACAACATGCATGGTCAGTTAGTGTTACTATTGCTTGCTTCCCTTATGACATGTTATGACATGCATGGTCAGTTAGTGTTACTATTGCTTGCTTCCCTTACAACATGTTATAACATGCATGGTCAGTTAGTGTTACTATTGCTTGCTTCCCTTATGACATGTTATAACATGCATGGTCAGTTAGTGTTACTATTGCTTGCTTCCCTTACGACATGTTATAACATGCATGGTCAGTTAGTGTTACTATTGCTTACTTCCCTTACAACATGTTATAACATGCATGGTCAGTTAGTGTTACTATTGCTTACTTCCCTTACGACATGTTATAACATGCATGGTCAGTTAGTGTTACTATTGCTTGCTTCCCTTATGACATGTTATAACATGCATGGTCAGTTAGTGTTACTATTGCTTGCTTCCCTTATGACATGTTATAACATGCATGGTCAGTTAGTGTTACTATTGCTTGCTTCCCTTATGACATGTTATAACATGCATGGTCAGTTAGTGTTACTACTGCTTACTTCCCTTACGACATGTTATGACATGCATGGTCAGTTAGTGTTACTATTGCTTACTTCCCTTATGACATGTTATGACATGCATGGTCAGTTAGTGTTACTACTGCTTGCTTCCCTTACAACATGTTATGACATGCATGGTCAGTTAGTGTTACTATTGCTTGCTTCCCTTATGACATGTTATAACATGCATGGTCAGTTAGTGTTACTATTGCTTGCTTCCCTTATGACATGTTATAACATGCATGGTCAGTTAGTGTTAATATTGCTTACTTCCCTTATGACATGTTATAACATGCATGGTCAGTTAGTGTTAATATTGCTTACTTCCCTTATGACATGTTATGACATGCATGGTCAGTTAGTGTTACTATTGCTTACTTCCCTTATGACATGTTATAACATGCATGGTCAGTTAGTGTTACTATTGCTTACTTCCCTTATGACATGTTATGACATGCATGGTCAGTTAGTGTTACTATTGCTTACTTCCCTTACAACATGTTATAACATGCATGGTCAGTTAGTGTTACTATTGCTTGCTTCCCTTATGACATGTTATAACATGCATGGTCAGTTAGTGTTACTATTGCTTACTTCCCTTATGACATGTTATAACATGCATGGTCAGTTAGTGTTACTACTGCTTACTTCCCTTACAACATGTTATGACATGCATGGTCAGTTAGTGTTACTATTGCTTGCTTCCCTTACAACATGCATGGTCAGTTAGTGTTACTATTGCTTGCTTCCCTTATGACATGTTATGACATGCATGGTCAGTTAGTGTTACTATTGCTTGCTTCCCTTACAACATGTTATAACATGCATGGTCAGTTAGTGTTACTATTGCTTGCTTCCCTTATGACATGTTATAACATGCATGGTCAGTTAGTGTTACTATTGCTTGCTTCCCTTACGACATGTTATAACATGCATGGTCAGTTAGTGTTACTATTGCTTACTTCCCTTACGACATGTTATAACATGCATGGTCAGTTAGTGTTACTATTGCTTACTTCCTTTACGACATGTTATAACATGCATGGTCAGTTAGTGTT
This sequence comes from Cepaea nemoralis, assembly GCA_014155875.1. Lineage (NCBI taxonomy): Eukaryota > Metazoa > Mollusca > Gastropoda > Stylommatophora > Helicidae > Cepaea > Cepaea nemoralis. The sequence goes on along the minus strand of JACEFZ010014350.1, from coordinate 68,289 downwards.
ACTATTGCTTGCTTCCCTTATGACATGTTATAACATGCATGGTCAGTTAGTGTTACTATTGCTTGCTTCCCTTATGACATGTTATAACATGCATGGTCAGTTAGTGTTACTATTGCTTGCTTCCCTTATGACATGTTATAACATGCATGGTCAGTTAGTGTTACTACTGCTTACTTCCCTTACGACATGTTATGACATGCATGGTCAGTTAGTGTTACTATTGCTTACTTCCCTTATGACATGTTATGACATGCATGGTCAGTTAGTGTTACTACTGCTTGCTTCCCTTACAACATGTTATGACATGCATGGTCAGTTAGTGTTACTATTGCTTGCTTCCCTTATGACATGTTATAACATGCATGTTATGACATGCATGGTCAGTTAGTGTTACTATTGCTTGCTTCCCTTACAACATGTTATGACATGCATGGTCAGTTAGTGTTACTATTGCTTACTTCCCTTATGACATGTTATAACATGCATGGTCAGTTAGTGTTACTATTGCTTACTTCCCTTATGACATGCATGGTCAGTTAGTGTTACTATTGCTTACTTCCCTTACAACATGTTATAACATGCATGGTCAGTTAGTGTTACTATTGCTTGCTTCCCTTATGACATGTTATAACATGCATGGTCAGTTAGTGTTACTATTGCTTACTTCCCTTATGACATGTTATAACATGCATGGTCAGTTAGTGTTACTACTGCTTACTTCCCTTACAACATGTTATGACATGCATGGTCAGTTAGTGTTACTATTGCTTGCTTCCCTTACAACATGCATGGTCAGTTAGTGTTACTATTGCTTACTTCCCTTATGACATGTTATGACATGCATGGTCAGTTAGTGTTACTATTGCTTGCTTCCCTTACAACATGTTATAACATGCATGGTCAGTTAGTGTTACTATTGCTTGCTTCCCTTATGACATGTTATAACATGCATGGTCAGTTAGTGTTACTATTGCTTGCTTCCCTTATGACATATTATAACATGCATGGTCAGTTAGTGTTACTATTGCTTACTTCCCTTATGACATGTTATAACATGCATGGTCAGTTAGTGTTACTATTGCTTACTTCCCTTATGACATGTTATAACATGCATGGTCAGTTAGTGTTACTATTGCTTGCTTCCCTTATGACATGTTATAACATGCATGGTCAGTTAGTGTTACTATTGCTTGCTTCCCTTATGACATGTTATAACATGCATGGTCAGTTAGTTGTTACTATTGCTTACTTCCCTTATGACATGTTATAACATGCATGGTCAGTTAGTGTTACTATTGCTTGCTTCCCTTATGACATGTTATGACATGCATGGTCAGTTACAGTGTTACTATTGCTTGCTTCCCTTACGACATGTTATAACATGCATGGTCAGTTAGTGTTACTATTGCTTGCTTCCCTTATGACATGTTATAACATGCATGGTCAGTTAGTGTTACTATTTCTTGCTTCCCTTATGACATATTATAACATGCATGGTCAGTTAGTGTTACTATTGCTTACTTCCCTTATGACATGTTATAACATGCATGGTCAGTTAGTGTTACTATTGCTTACTTCCCTTATGACATGTTATATCATGCATGGTCAGTTAGTGTTACTATTGCTTGCTTCCCTTATGACATGTTATAACATGCATGGTCAGTTAGTGTTACTATTGCTTGCTTCCCTTATGACATGTTATAACATGCATGGTCAGTTAGTGTTACTATTGCTTACTTCCCTTATGACATGTTATAACATGCATGGTCAGTTACAGTGTTACTATTGCTTGCTTCCCTTATGACATGTTATGACATGCATGGTCAGTTACAGTGTTACTATTGCTTGCTTCCCTTACGACATGTTATAACATGCATGGTCAGTTAGTGTTACTATTGCTTGCTTCCCTTATGACATGTTATAACATGCATGGTCAGTTAGTGTTACTATTGCTTACTTCCCTTATGACATGTTATAACATGCATGGTCAGTTAGTGTTACTATTGCTTGCTTCCCTTATGACATGTTATAACATGCATGGTCAGTTAGTGTTACTATTGCTTGCTTCCCTTACAACATGTTATGACATGCATGGTCAGTTAGTGTTACTATTGCTTACTTCCCTTACAACATGTTATAACATGCATGGTCAGTTAGTATTACTATTGCTTGCTTCCCTTATGACATGTTATAACATGCATGGTCAGTTAGTGTTACTATTGCTTGCTTCCCTTATGACATGTTATAACATGCATGGTCAGTTGGTATTACTATTGCTTACTTCCCTTATGACATGTTATAACATGCATGGTCAGTTACAGTGTTACTATTGCTTGCTTCCCTTACGACATGTTATAACATGCATGGTCAGTTAGTGTTACTACGGCTTACTTCCCTTATGACATGTTATGACATGCATGGTCAGTTACAGTGTTTTTACTGCTTACTTCCCTTACAACATGTTATGACATGCATGGTCAGTTAGTGCTACTATTGCTTGCTTCCCTTACAATATGCATGGTCAGTTAAATGTTACTATTGCTTACTTCCCTTACAACATGTTATGACATGCATGGTCAGTTAGTGTTACTATTGCTTGCTTCCCTTACAATATGCATGGTCAGTTAAATGTTACTATTGCTTACTTCCCTTACAACATGTTATAACATGCATGGTCAGTTAGTGTTACTATTGCTGACTTCCTTTACAATATGAATGCTCAGTTACAGTGTTACTATTGCTTGCACCCTTTAAGCGCCTGGTAAGAAATGGGCGAAGGATGGACTTACCTGTACCAATAATCCTGGCATTAACAGAGCTGTACGTCATGTTTGACTTCCTGCAGGTTGAGAACAGCAGCGGGGCGGTTTCATTCATTCCTGACAAGGGAACAGATTTCACTGGGTTAATTTGATACATTAATAATAATTACAGGGCTAAACAGGCTTAACATTCATCTACGGTGGACTGAAATTTGTTCTGTCATACATGTATTATCATCATGTATGTATGAGCTCTATTCTTGTCATTCTCATTTAAGGTTTAATTCGGTGTAGTATGGCTGGATAAAAATAGAAGTTTGATTTCGTAAGAATATTTGTAAGTTGTGGAGGTTATCAGGTTAAAGCACTGAGTTGACATTCTAAAATTGATGAAATAGGACAAAGCCCATTATATTCCCCACACAGCAATCTGCTACCTAAGTTAATGATACAGCTGGAGTGTGTTGCCACCAGATGACACCCTTAGAAACAACAAACCACCAATTCCAATCTCCCCTTATTAGATTGTAACTTAATGTCTTTCCCCCTCACACCACAACTTATCATTCATCATGTGCTCGGCCAACTGCCGTAGGCATTCCTGTCTTTTCACAGATCTTGGTTTTGGCATTCCGGATCAACTCTGCTGATGATATTCCTCCATGCCATCCTCTCAACCCATCCTGCATCATTTCTCTTGGTCTGCCTTTGTTTCTTTTCCCACAGAACTTTTCAGTTGTTATGATGTGTTACAATGCATTTCTTCTCATCACATGACCAAAGAGTGTACTGTTTGTCTCGTTCTTATATAACAATACACATTGTATAACTTATTATATTAGAAACTGAAAAAAAAAAACATGAATCATATAAATTTACCATCATAAACTGAAAAACATAAATTATAAACTTACCATCATAAACAGAAAAGCATAAATGATGAACTTACCATCATAAACTGAAAATCACGAATCATAGAAACTTACCATCATAAACTGAAAAACACAGATCACAGAAACTTACCATCATAAACTGAAAAATACAGATCACAGAAACTTACCAGCATAAACTTAAAAACACAGATCACAGAAACTTACCATCATAAACTTAAAAACATGGATCACAGAAACTTACCATCATAAACTTAAAAACATGGATCACAGAAACTTACCAACATAAACTGAAAAACAGAGATCACAGAAACTTACCATCATAAACTTAAAAACATGGATCACAGAAACTTACCATCATAAACTTAAAAACATGGATCACAGAAACTTACCATCATAAACTGAAAAACATGGATCACAGAAACTTACCATCATAAACTGAAAAACATGGATCACAGAAACTTACCATCATAAACACTAATAAAATCTCCCTGACAAGCGTCTGTTTCTGTAGACACGTTGCCCTGGAACACATTTGCAATCCACGTAAGATGTAGCGAGATTATCCTGTTTCTCTTCTCCGTCCTGACTAGGAATCTATGGTAACAGTTGCTAGGGAGAAAAATATGCATTGGAAAAGTATGTGAAACAGAACAATTACACCGCTACTATGGTCAAAAGATTAAAAAAGAGTTTAAAGTATAAACTTCATTGCACCAGGTTCTATCTGATATGGCTCGGTCTTTTTACACAAAGTGGCCCGCTAAAATCATCGGTAGGAGCATGAACTCCATAGCTTCAGTGAAATCCTCAGGAGTCACCTTGAAAACTGCGCTTTTGAACCAAATGAACAGAGTTAAGAAATATCCTTGAACTTTAGAACATGAAACACATGGCTTAACCACAGCAGCATGGCAATTCCATGTTCACAATTTGGAATTCTTGTTACGGAAAATTATGTTTAATGTCTGATGCAGTTAAAAATGAAACACAAAGAATGGCTACCCATTGTTATGTGGTAGTTCTTTTGATTGTAACCTCATTACTATAAATTCCACCGAGTTACATCTTTTCCAGATAATTGTTAAAAAAAACACAACAACTTTCAAGACAATTATAAAAGGTTTTTCAATTTTACCGCTACCCGCTGAGGGAGATACTGAGGAGGGTATCCGAGAATTTCCAGATTGAATGGTTCAATGTGTAGTGAGGATGATCTCACTAACTACCTAACTAAACTAACTAACTAACTAACTAACTAACTAGCTAGCTAACTAGCTAATTACCAACCTATCTACCTACCTAATTAACAAATGAACGAACGAACTAACTAACTATAACTAACTATGTAAGTAAGTAACCAACAATACATTTTCTGGAATGTCACACCTCATAAATCTGGCTTTATGACTGATCATTGACCGAAAGTCTGGCTTTATGATTGTCCATACACCATAAATATAGTTTTGTGGCTAACTATCTACAAAAATCTAGCTTCCATCTTAACTTGACTTGTGTATCAAAAACATTTTCAACATCACAGCCACACATATAGCAAGTGGAAGTCCTGTGAGACAACTTACTGTGGAATGCCTCTAGAATCAAATCTTCTGGGTAGCTGTTCTTCACTAATGAGGTCATCATACGCTTTGCCCTCAAAATTCTCACCACCACAGAAATGATCTGGAATTGTAAAAGCAATAAATCACAGGATAACATGCAAACATGAGTTAAGGCAAGGCATTTCTCCGTCATTCCTCTTTCACGGGAGAGTGCGATACAATTAGTTATGCACCTCAAAGGTCAGCGTGTCAGACTTAGGTGTGCGTTTATGTCAGGTTTACTTCCATCTAATGTAACGGGACTATCTATTCGAGGGTAGGTTTTCTTTTCTAACAATTTTCCAGGGCAGTGGTCTTATGGCCTACTCTTTGTAATTTCCAAATGCCGTGGGATTATTAACATGCACAATTTACACACGGGACCTCCTGTTTTTTGCCTTCATGGCAGCAAACACTTACTTGACTTACCATCATTTATCGGCCTTAGGTACTCTCGCTGATCTTTACACTTCCCTTAGGTACACTGTCCAATCTTTACACTTAGCAATTACTTCCCTTTGGTAAACTCCAATCTTTACACTCAGCAATAACTTCCCTTTGGTACTCTCTCCAATCTTTACACTCATCTTGCTTAGGTACACTCTCTAATCTTTACACTCAGCAATTACTTCCCTTACGCACATTCTCCAATCTTTACACTCAGGAAGTACTTCACTTAGGTACACTCTCCAATCTTTACACTCAGAAAGTACTTCATTTAGGTACTCTCTCCAATCTTTCCACTCAGAAAGTACTTCGCTTAGGTACACTCTCCAATCTTTACACTCATTTTGCTTAGGTACACTCTCCAATCTTTACACTCAGCAATTGCTTCCCTTAAGTACACTCTCCAATCTTTATACTCAGAAAGTACTTCACTTAGGTACACTCTCCGATCTTTACACTCATCAGCAATTACTTCCTTTAAGTACACTCTCCAATCTTTACACTCAGGAAGTACTTCACTTAGGTACACTCTCCAATCTTTACACTCATCTTGCTTAGGTACACTCTCTAATCTTTACACTCAGCAATTACTTCCCTTAAGTACACTCTCCAATCTTTACACTCAGCAATTATTTCCCTTAGGTACACTCGGCAATATTTACACTTACCAGCCGTTACTGCCCTCAGATACGCTCGGCTGCGGTCATCTATTACACTCACAATGAGATGATGTGACTGAGGTAGGTACATTGGGTAGCGTCGTCTGTTGCACAATTTCATGACTTCGACATCTGTTGAAACTGAATGAAGATTACCATTACGATAAAAAAAATATTAGGCAACAAATCTTCCATGCAATCTATTTATCACAATGGGTGTCAATAAAAGACCGTTTAAGTGTCAATAAAGGACATTTTTAGTGTCACCAAAGGACCTTTTTTAATGACAATAAAGGACCTTTTGTATGTCAATAAAGGACCTTTATAGTGTCATTAAAGGGCCTGTTTAGTGTCAATAAAGGACATTTTTAGTGTTAATAAAGGACCTTTTTAATGTCAATAAAGGACCTTTTAATGTCAATAAAGGACCTTTTTATTGTCAATAAAGGACCTTTTTAGTTTCAATAAAGGACCTTTCTAGTGTCTATAAAGGATTTTTTAGTGTCAATAAAGGACTTTTTTAGTGTCAATAAAGGACCTTTGTACATGAAGACTCAGTGAGCATCTAGTGCTAGACCCATATTTATATAGATCAATACAGGTCAGCATGGCCGAATGGATAAGAACGCGTGTTCTTAAACATCCGGAGTGCTGATGCCGAGGTAAAGAGTTCAACCCCTACACCGGGCAGCTGGACTAAAATGTTGACCTATTGTCCTTGACTTGGGGACATTAATTACAAGTACCTCTGAAGTCGGAGTGAGTTCACCTGATGGCGAAGGACACTGTTAATAGGGAAAGCTAACCCACACACAAAATTCAATTTATCACTAGTACTATAAATAGTGTGTATAGACTATGCTTGAGTTCAAAGCGAGCGAACGAAAAAAAAAATATTGATCAATTGGCACTGGGTGGATGATGTGGGCAGTACCATACCAGCCATGTTCTCTCCCCATGTCTTTGTACCCATGTTTAGGCCGACCTGAAAGTCACCGTGAGGCATATAAAGGGTTACCTTGTACCACACCTCGGGGACCGGCGAGGTCTGTGCTGGTTTTATGGAACAATGCACAAGATTTTGCTATACACCAAGGATAAATGGCCATCACAGGGCTAAACCAAACTGGCAGGGCATCCTGGGGTTGGTGACCCCTAAATATGCAGTGATCAGAAACCATTCTGGCCCTCATCAGCCCTCCCCGAAATCATGGGTGAATGATGCCCATTGAGGGTGTGCTTTACTAATTTGATCAGTGGGTTCTGGTGCCCAATGAATGTGAATTCTAGTAAATGACAGTTAGGTTCAAATGTACTTTATATGAGAATCTACTAAATGACAATTCAATTCAAATGTCCATCCCATGTCATCTTCTTGAAGGACTACTGCTGTTTGAATGTCACTGATAAACTAAAGTGAATGCCCCTGAGGCATACAGATGGTAATAAGTGGCTCATTGGTCACCAATAGAAAACTGCCGGGCTAGCAAATCCTTTAGGTGGAAAGTCAAACCTGATTGATCAGTGTGTGGCCATCATTGTCTCCAAATCTATAGACTGCATTCTTCAGTTCTCTAAAGTGATGCTAAGCAGCTATGTACAGGGAGTGATGATTCTATGGGTGAGCCCAGGACTAGAGCAACATGTGCCAGCTCTGCATTAATGAGATTAATGGAAGCTTCCTTGGATGGTGGGGAATACCCATGGACTGTCCCTCCCCTTCTACCCTTGAGGACAGACCAGCACACATGGTGGGGATTACCCATGGACTGTCCCTCCCCTTCTATCCTTGAGGATAGACCAGCACACATGGTGGGGGAATGCCCATGGACTGTCCCTCCCCTTCTACCCTTGAGGACAGACCAGCACACATGGTGGGGATTACCCATGGACTGTCCCTCCCCTTCTATCCTTGAGGATAGACCAGCACATATGATGGGGAATGCCCATGGACTGTTCCTCCCCTTCTATCCTTGAGGATAGACCAGCACATATGATGGGGAATGCCCATGGACTGTCCCATCCCTTGAGGACAGACCAACACACATGGTGGGGAATGCCCATGGACTGTCCCTCCCCTTCTACCCTTGAGGACAGACCAGCACACATGGTGGGGATTACCCATGGACTGTCCCTCCCCTTCTATCCTTGAGGATAGACCAGCACATATGATGGGGAATGCCCATGGACTGTCCCATCCCTTGAGGACAGACCAGCACACATGGTGGGGGAATGCCCATGGACTGTCCCTCCCCTTCTCCCCTTGAGGACAGAACAGCACACATGGTGGGGGAATGCCCATGGACTGTCCCATCCCTTGAGGATAGACCAGCACATATGATGGGGAATGCCCATGGACTGTCCCATCCCTTGAGGACAGACCAGCACACATGGTGGGGGAATGCCCATGGACTGTCCCTCCCCTTCTCTCCTTGAGGACAGAACAGCACACATGGTGGGGGAATGCCCATGGACTGTCCCATCCCTTGAGGACAGACCAGCACATATGATGGGGAATGCCCATGGACTGTCCCATCCCTTGAGGACAGACCAGCACACATGGTGGGGAATGTCCATGGACTGTCCCATCCCTTGAGGACAGACCTGCACACATGGTGGGGGAATGCCCATGGACTGTCCCATCCCTTGAGGACAGACCAGCACATATGATGGGGAATGCCCATGGACTGTCCCATCCCTTGAGGACAGACCTGCACACATGGTGGGGGAATGCCCATGGACTGTCCCATCCCTTGAGGATAGACCTGCACACATGGTGGGGGAATGCCCATGGACTGTCCCATCCCTTGAGGACAGACCAGCACATATGATGGGGAATGCCCATGGACTGTCAAATCCCTTGAGGACAGACCAGCACATATGATGGGGAATGCCCATGGACTGTCCCATCCCTTGAGGACAGACCAGCACACATGGTGGGGAATGCCCATGGACTGCCCCTCCCCTTCTATCCTTGAGGATAGACCAGCACACATGATGGGGAATGCCCATGGACTGTCCCATCCCTTGAGGACAGACCAGCACACATGGTGGGGAATGCCCATGGACTGTCCCATCCCTTGAGGACAGAACAGCACACATGGTGGGGAATGCCCATGGACTGTCCCATCCCTTGAGGACAGACCTGCACACATGGTGGGGGAATGCCCATGGACTGTCCCATCCCTTGAGGACAGACCTGCACACATGGTGGGGGAATGCCCATGGACTGTCCCATCCCTTGAGGACAGACCAGCACATATGATGGGGAATGCCCATGGACTGTCCCATCCCTTGAGGACAGACCAGCACACATGGTGGGGAATGCCCATGGACTGTCCCATCCCTTGAGGACAGAACAGTACACATGGTGGGGAATGCCCATGGACTGTCCCATCCCTTGAGGACAGACCTGCACACATGGTGGGGGAATGCCCATGGACTGTCCCATCCCTTGAGGACAGACCTGCACACATGGTGGGGGAATGCCCATGGACTGTCCCATCCCTTGAGGACAGACCAGCACATATGATGGGGAATGCCCATGGACTGTCCCATCCCTTGAGGACAGACCTGCACACATTGTGGGGGAATGCCCATGGACTGTCCCATCCCTTGAGGACAGACCAGCACACATGGTGGGGAATGCCCATGGACTGCCCCACCCTTTGAGGACCGAACAGCACACAATGTGACCTAGAGCACGCCTACTGGAGAACACCCTGGAGATAGGAGAGGTAAGATGATGTCACGACCCTGAGGCCGTGGAATGTCCAACAAAACTTCTGAGAAGGTTAACCCAATCAATAAATACTGGGAAGAAGTCAGATGTGTCAGCCAAAAGGCATCAATATCCCAGCTCTGTTGTAAACAGGCACAATGTAATTATGTCAAAAACTAACAAATAAATACGTCAGACAAATACAATATTAACAAAGTACTGCTGATCTACAACCAGGCAGTTTGTTTTCTCTAACCTTTGCTTACAATGACAGCCTCAGTGTCACACGTGGCTTCCTGTCCATTGACGCTGATGACTTCCACACGAACTGTGTTCCGGACATGTTGAGTCACAAGGACATCACAGATAAACCCACTGCCACAAAATGGTATTAAAAAGATAAAACATAAACGGTAAAAATAATCCCATAGCAGAAGATATAAATATTAGGCCCTAACATATATTAGATAATATCAGTATAAAGTGGGATGACCAGATATATTCCTTGGAAAAAATGTCACCTCAGAGGAATGTTTAGTAATTCTGAAAAAAATATCACGGTTGTGTCCCTTGACAGCGATAATTGCCCCTGTCAGGTGGTACATCCGTCAGCACAGAAGCTGCCAGGGTCTGCTTGTTTCTTATTCTGTCCTGTATCTCCCATTGGCTCATAGGTCCTCAGCAAACTCAGTCAAGCTGTCCTTTCTTTTACTATCTCCTGAAACTCGGTCCATATCTTCCCTATATTACTCATCTCTGTCTCTTATTCTTTTCCACGTGTGTGTTGAGGTCTCCCTTTATTCCACTTGCTTGTGGCTTTCAGGGAAAGAACTCTAATTACACTGTTAGTCTTTCTCAACACATGTCCTATCACTTTTAGACTTTCTCAACGCATGCCCTATCACTGTTAGTCTTTCTCAACACATGTCCTATCCAGTGCCTTTCCCCAACTTCTTGATTGGCTGGAATCTGTCCAACAGATGCTCCACATCAGTGATTCTTTCAAACCATTTTATTCGTATTCTGTATAGGCTCTGTGGCGAAGGGTTTACAGACAGTTTATAATCCCCCATACCACGTTCAAAACACAGGTGCAGGCGATTTGGCAGCAGATCGGCTTGCAAAGGTGTTTATAAAATGGTATGAGTGCCGGTTGTTCAGACATCAATGGCAAACTACTGAACGTAAACTTGTCAAGAAATCACAATCAGCCAAAAACTGCTGGGATTGACTGCAATGTCCTCTAAAGGATATGCAACTAACTTAATTGTGCAGGTACCAGTTAGTAAATGCTTTCAATTTATTAGTAATAATTTTAGTTGTTGGTCATGTTTCAGATTAATGCAGCAGTTCTGAAGTAACTGACTTACTTGCACCTTGAATTCTTGACAAATGATAGTGTGTTACATTGTGCTTCAAATAGGCATAATAACTACAACCCATGGCAGTAGCAAATGTGACAGGATGCATCAATTTGCGCGGTAAATGTTCGTCCACAATAAGTGTATGTGATCACATGGTCATTTCCACCTTCACGCACCATCTGATGCCCCTCACTCTTAGTGTATGACTTATCTACAATCATTTTTTCTTCTTTGCCTTTATTATATTTCTGATCTGTTCCCCCCATGCAACATGATCAATGGTGACTTGCTCCCAATGTGCATAATCAACGCCTATATCAACCATGTCCCGCTTACACCCATCTTTGTACCATAGTAGAAGCCGACCCCGAGATCTTTGACGAATCTGTAATTCACCACAAAAGATGTCCATTGGTATTCTACAATCGATCATCCTCCTAATGTGTCGTATCCATCTAAGTCTATGAAGACTGAGAATGGAACAAACCGGCACATCAGGTGAGCTTTCCAATACTCTGGTACTTGTGATCTCTTATTGCCACTTAATACCAAGTATTCTTCGCAGACATTACATATGAAAGCTGTTTAAGGTGGAATTTGTTCATGTCTCATGGCTTGAGGCTCAATTCAGCCTCATGGTATGCACACCACAAGCCTCATGGTATGCACACCACAAGCCTCATGGTATGCACACCACAAGCCTCATGGTATGCACACCACAAGCCTCACGGTATGCACACCACAAGCCTCACGGTATGCACACAAGCCTCACGGTATGCACACAAGCCTCACGGTATGCACACAAGCCTCACCGTATGCACACCATATAATGTCCCTGGACATAAGACGGCTGGCATGATACTGGCACATCAGCCATCAAGTGGCACTTGGTCAAGAAAAAATGATCAAGAAAATATGGTCAACTGAAAAGTCAAGGGCCATTTTTCATGTACTGAAGTGTATTGTATACAGTAAGTCCCCGGGAAGGTTAACCCGGTCAACAAATGCCCGCAGAAGTCATATGTGTCGACCTAACGGCGCAAGAACGCAGCTCTGCTGTAAACAGGCACATCGCAATCACGTCCGAAAAAAAAACTCTGGATGAACGCAGCAGAAGCAGAAGAAGAAGAAGAAGAAGAAGAAGAAGAAGTATACAGTAAGTATATAATGTAGTGTATTGGGTATACAGTAAGTATATAATGTAGCGCATTGGGTATACAGTAAGTATATAATGTAGTGTATTGGGTATACAGTAAGTATATAATGTAGTGTATTTGGTATACAGTAAGTATATAATGTAGTGTATTGGGTATACAGTAAGTATATAATGTAGCACATTGGGTATACAGTAAGTATGTAATGTAGCGTATTGGGTATACAGTATGTATATAATGTAGTGTACTGGGTATATAGTAAGTATATAATGTAGTGTATTAGGTATACAGTAAGTATATAATGTAGTGTACTGGGTATACAGTAAGTATATACTGTAGCACATTGGGTATACAGTAAGTATGTAACTAATGTAGTGTATTGGGTATACAGTAAGTATGTAATGTAGTGTATTGGGTATACAGTAAGTATATAATGTAGTGTATTGGGTATACAGTAAGTATAAAATGTAGTGTATTGGGTATACAGTAAGTATATAATGTAGCACATTGGGTATACAGTAAGTATGTAATGTAGTGTATTGGGTATACAGTAAATATATAATGTAGCACATTGGGTATACAGTAAGTATGTAATGTAGCGTATTGGGTATACAGTAAGTATATAATGTAGTGTACTGGGTATATAGTAAGTATATAATGTAGTGTATTGGGTATACAGTAAGTATATACTGTAGCGTATTGGGTATAAAGTAAGTATGTAATGTAGTGTATTGGGTATACAGTAAGTATGTAATGTAGTGTATTGGGTATACAGTAAGTATGTAATGGACTATTACGTGCACTGAAGTCCTGTGGTCGGGACCTGCCTGGAGTATATGAAGTGAAGTGCTAGAACCCTTAGATTTTGCAGGCCTGAATGCATGGCTAATTCCACCCCTCCACCTCCCCCACTCTCTTACGCAGGTTTCGAACCCCTTCCCGACTGCACTGATGACAGTGTGGGTCCACTGATGACATAGTGTGGGTCCACTGATGACATAGTGTGGGTCCACTGATGACATAGTGTGGGTCCACTGATGACATAGTGTGGGTCCTTTGATGACAGTGTGGGTCCACTGATGACATAGTGGGTCCACTGATGACAGTGTGGGTCCACTGATGACATAGTGTGGGTCCACTGATGACATAGTGTGGGTCCACTGATGACATAGTGTGGGTCCACTGATGACATAGTGTGGGTCCACTCATGACACAGTGTGGGTCCACTCATGACAGTGTGGGTCCACTCATGACAGTGTGGGTCCACTCATGACATAGTGTGGGTCCACTGATGACAGTGTGGGTCCACTCATGACATAGTGTGGGTCCACTCATGACATAGTGTGGGTCCACTCATGACAGTGTGGGTCCACTCATGACATAGTGTGGGTCCACTCATGACATAGTGTGGGTCCACTCATGACAGTGTGCGTCCACTCATGACATAGTGTGGGTCCACTCATGACAGTGTGGGTCCACTCATGACATAGTGTGGGTCCACTCATGACATAGTGTGGGTCCACTGATGACATTGTGTGGATCCACTCATGACATAGTGTGTGTCCACTCATGACATAGTTTGGGTCCACTCATGACATAGTGTGGGTCCACTGATGGCATAGTGTGGGTCCACTCATGACATAGTGGGGGTCCACTGATGGCATAGTGTGGGTCCACTAATGACATAGTGTGGGTCCACTCATGACATAGTGTGGGTCCACTGATGGCATAGTGTGGGTCCACTCATGACATAGTGTGGGTCCACTGATGGCATAGTGTGCGTCCACTCATGACATAGTGTGGGTCCACTGATGGCATAGTGTGGGTCCACTCATGACATAGTGTGGGTCCACTGATGATATAGTGTGGGTCCACTGATGGCATAGTGTGGGTCCACTCATGACATAGTGTGGGTCCACTCATGACAGTGTGGGTCCACTGATGACTTAGTGTGGGTCCACTGATGACATAGTGTGGGTCCACTGATGACATAGTGTGGGTCCACTCATGACATAGTGTGGGTCCACTCATGACAGTGTGGGTCCACTGATGACTTAGTGTGGGTCCACTGATGACATAGTGTGGGTCCACTGATGACATAGTGTGGGTCCACTAATGACAGTGTGGGTCCACTGATGACATAGTGTGCATCCACTCATGACATAGTGTGGGTCCACTCATGACAGTGTGGGTCCACTGATGACTTAGTGTGGGTCCACTGATGACATAGTGTGGGTTCACTGATGACATAGTGTGGGTCCACTAATGACATAGTGTGGGTCCACTGATGACATAGTGTGGGTCCACTCATGATAGTGTGGGTCCACTCATGACACAATGTGGGTCAACTCATGACAGTGTGGGTCAATCCATGTTATATCACACTAAATTAAAACTGCTGGCAGAAACGGAAATGTCATCATGGAGCCACTTACCTGGGAGACATGGCAAAGGGTACAGAAAAATACACAGGCTCCACACCAACTGTAATGCTGGGTAAATAAGTGTCGTTACATTCATCTGAAAGGCAGAAGATGCACAAAATGTGTCACCTCATTCAAAGTGTTCATCCAATCTCTCACTCAAAGTGTTCATCCAATCTCTCACTCAAAGTGTTCATCCAATCTCTCACTCAAAGTGTTCATCCAATCTCTCACTCAAAGTGTTCATCCATTCTCTCACTTAAAGTGTTCATCCAATCTCTCACTCAATGTGTTCATTCAATCTCTCATTCAAAGTGTTATCCAATCTCTCACTCAAAGTGTTCATTCAATCTCTCACTCAAAGTGTTCATCCAATCTCCCACTCAAAGTGTTCATGCAATTCCCACCCTCACCCCCTCAAAGTGTTCATCCAATCTCTCACTCAAAGTGTTATCCAATCTCTCACTCAAAGTGTTCATCCAATCTCTCACTCAAAGTGTTCATCCAATCTCTCACTTAAAGTGTTCATCCAATCTCTCACTCAATGTGTTCACCCAATCTCTCACTCAAAGTGTTCATCCAATCTCCCACTCAAAGTGTTCATCCAATCTATATAAACTATCTAAATATGTATTTATTCATTTTCAATACATTACCGACACATTTCCATACTCTCTGTCCAACATCTACATATTTTATACTCTATGCACAACCTAAATCTGTGTTCCTCTTTAGAGGGCAGTGTCTCACACCTACTTATGTACCTCCTAGGTCTGTGTGTACACATTTGTGTCAGGCCAGACTCCATCCAAACTATCTCTTCATGAGTAAGTTATCTCCCCATGAATAGGTTATCTCCCCATGAGTAGTTTATCTCCCCATGGGTAGGTTATCTCCCCATGGGTAGGTTATCTCCCCATGAGTAAGTTGTCTCCCCATGAGTAGGTTATCTCCCCATGAATAGGTTATCTCTCATGAGTAGGTTGTCTCCCCATGAGTAGGTTATCTCCCATGAGTAGGTTATCACCCCACGAGTAGGTTATCACCCCACGAGTAGGTTATCACCCCACGAGTAGGTTATCTCCCCCACGAGTAGGTTATCACCCATGATTAGGTTATCTCCCACTAGAAGGTTATCTCCTTAGGTGTTCTTCCTTACCAAATTTGCCAGGGCAGCAACCTGATGGCCCTGTCTGATTCTCAACTGCCATAGATTTTCAACATGCACAACTTGCACATGGGACCTCCAGTTTTTTGCACTTATCTGGTCAGGCTGGGTGTCTGATCTCACTACCCTAGAGATCTTTCGGTCATGTGATGTGATATTAGATACCAACAAACCAGCCAGCTAACCAACCAGCCAGCCAACCCAACAACCTATCACCCAGCCAGTCAACCTAACAACGCAACACCCAACCTACCCAACAACCAACCCACCAACCAACCTACCCAACAACCTAAGAAACAACCAACCCAACAACCAACCTACCCAATAACCTACCAACGAAACAACCAAATCATTATCTACATATCCTCTTTTCTCATGTCTTCCTCTCTCCCCTGTCCCTGGTTATGTAACCATATTATTTGTTTTTAACAAACAATAGCTACATTTCTTTAAATCAAAAATACAATTCATGAAAAAATAACAGTATTTACAGAAGGCATCCCTGGTGTACAGTTTTAGCTGAATCGCATCAACTTTTGATGTTAAATTCTTATCCAAGTTGAAGAAAAATGCCAATGTGGCATAGTTTGATGATAAATAAATCTTGGAAAATGCCTGGCCCCTGTCACACCATTCTAAAACAATGCGACTGCTTGTATCTTGGCCTGAAATGAAAGAGTTTGGCTTATGTCAGTTTTAAGTAAATGAGTCAGTGAACTTTGTTTCTAAGCCATAACTTATTCATTTGAATGGCACCTTGCCGTCTCAACAAATGATAGGTTGTAAAATGGAGTTATATCCCTCCATAGCACAATGCCTGGGCTGAATATAGAGACCATATGTTGCCCATACAGCATGATCCCTCTCTTGGCCTGTCTAGTTTACTCCAGAGGAAAGGTAACACCAATAGATCTGGAACAAAACAAGCTGCAGAAGCTGCCAGATCAGCAAGAAATGTTCTAACTGTCCGACTGTTGAAGCTTCCATCCTAGACCAGTTACCGACCAAGTCTTAGGGCCTGGATTGCCCTGCCATGACATTTAGTCTTTAGGTTGCATTTCCTCGCACTAGGGTAAGGCTTGTACCCTCCCAAATGCGTTCCACCACCTGAAACTGTTGATACCAGGAACCACGTTCTCCATAACCGTTCTCCCCAAGTCACTGTGACGTTCAATATAGCCAAAGCCCATAATCTTCCATTCCCCAACATGGCAGATAGGCCTTTAAACTGTTAAGGCCTCTGGAGTGTTTACGCTTGTGGCTACGGTTTGCATTCGCATTTTCATCACGTTGAACTGGTTGTGCATGGTTCCGTTGCCCTGCTACCGAGTGAGTGCGTGGCGCGACACTGTGAGCTGTGAATTTCGTATAGAATGCTTTTACATCTGTCCATGGTTGTATCGTGAACTGCATGTTTGGAACGATGGCGGTCGGCATGTTGCTTGAAATTGACTAGATTGCCTTTTCGGTTCATGAGTGCATTTTGTCAGGAGACTCCTGGGAGTTGTCGCTGGAGCTATGGAGTTTGTGCTTTATGCGGCGATTTCAGTGGGTTGCCCTGCGGAAAAAGGCCGAGCCATATGGGATAAAACCCGGGTCAATGAAGTCTTTCTGGTGACTTCCGCTTCCATCAACGATGAACTGTATTTTCCGTGGAGGACTTTTGTGCTGCCAATTTCTGTAGGCGGCATTATGCACAGTGTACCTGTGCAGGCTGTTGGCTTGCCGAGACTCCTGTCTTTTCCACTTTTCACATTGGACAGTGAGGAGCATTTTGTGTGATATTCACTGGCACAGGAACAGAGAATAATGGGGATGACGTTGCCGTGAAGTTGAAACCATGATTAACTAACTAGCTAGCTAGCCAGCCAGCCAACCAACCAACCAGCCAGCCAGCCAACCAACAAGCCAGCCAGCCAGCCAACCAACCAACCAACCAGCCAGCCAACTAACCAACTAGCCAAAGTATTTCAGTTTCTGAGACACGATGCTATATATGAGTAAGGTTTCTTTTACGTTCAGATCTTTTAGAATTTCAGTGTTTTACTTCTACGTGGTCCATGATATTCTAAGAACTTTACAGTCACATTTATGTTTGAAAGTCCAGATTTTCTTCTCTAGTGACCGTGACATGGTCTGCTGCTCACATCTGTCTGTTGCTACAGGCAACTTTCATTTGTTTGCTTGAGCAAGAAAATATAATTGGGATACATATATCAAATTACTGGGATACATATATCAAATGATTGGGATACTGGGATACGTATATCAAATGACTGGGATACATATATCAAATGACTGCGATACGTATATCAAATGACTGGGATACGTATATCAAATGACTGGGATACATATATCAAATTTATGGGATACAGATATCAAATAACTGGGATACAGATATCAAATTACTGGGATACATATATCAAATAACTGGGATACATATATCAAAAAACTGGAATACATATATCAAATTACTGGGATACATATATCAAATTACTGGGATACATATATCAAATTATTGGGATACATATATCAAATTTCTGGGATACATATATCAAATAGCTGGGATACATATATCAAATTGCTCGGATACAGATATCAAATTACTGGGATACATATATCAAATAACTGGGATACATATATCAAATAACTTGGATACATATATCAAATAACTTGGATACATGTATCAAAATGCTGGGATACATATATCAAATTGCTGGGATACATATATCAAATTGCTGTAATACATATGATCAAAACAAATGTTTAGAATAAGTGAAAAGAGTGGGTTTATGTACCAGTTGAAGGAATGAATGAACAGTAAAAGCCCAACAAAGTCAGTTCTGAACTTACCATCATAAACAGTAAAGTGCCCCACATCACACAACACGTAGGGAACAGTGAAAGCTTCAATGACCAAAGCTGAATTAGGATCAGAATTGCCAGCTTCATCTATGGCCTCCATTGTCCAAGTACACCTGGCATGTCATTAGAAGTCAACAAAACAATTCAATTAATGCATCATCATCATGTGGCAGGTGCTTTACAGAAAAACCGTGCTCATTGCAGAGTGTTGAAAAACCTCTCCATCTCTGGCCAGTTCCCCTGCCTCATGCACCCTCATGTCAAAGGTGTCTGCGATTTTCTGTGTCCATCTTCATGCTGGTCAACCCTCTCTTCTACCAGGAACAATATCTTCACTTACTGTTTTCTCCAAGCCACGGGGACATTTAATATGGTCAAAGTATTTGTTTCTGAGACATGAAACTTTTTCTGTGCCAGATTTCTTCAATATTCAGATCTTGTAAAATCTCAGTATTTTTCTTCTTCTCAGCCCTCCGCTATTCTAAAAACTTTTCTGCAACATTTAAGCTGAAATGTCCCAATTTTATTCTTTAATGATTGCGAAACTGTCATTGACTCACGTATATAGCAAAATTGTCTTTGACTCACTTCCATACGTTGACATTGGAAATGTCCCCAGAAATGTTATTTTAACTTGCTTTCACGTGTTGTGTCATGGGTTCTTGATGATGTTTCATCTCTCCAGCGCTGTTTAATCCAGAGTTACAGATCAGTTTTATACATCACACTAAAGAATTAAAACTTAGTTTTATACATCAGATTTAAAGAGTTAAAACTCAGTCCTATACAACACTTAAGAGTTAAAACTCAGTCTTATTATTAATTTACTCTTAAGAGTTAAAACTCAATCTTCCAGTGGATTCTCAAGCAATATTTATTTATCAATGTTCTTTTTTTCCTTTATTATATTCATTTAAGTTAGTTAATAACTATTATTGAAAGATAAAGAACAAACGCACTCACCTGTCCTCAACACTGATCACATCAAATGTTTCATACAAAGGCGCACGACCGACATGGACCGGAGTGACCTTCCCTGGCTGGCATTCCGCAGATGCTGAAATATGAAAATAGTATAGGACCAACAGATTGTAAAAAGTCAACTTTTCTCGAAATATAATAGTGTATGATATATTAAATATGAAACATACGACCAACAGATTGTTAAACGTCACATTTTCTTGAAATATGATAAATTTATAATATACAGGGTGTATTTTTAATGACTGTGAAGTGTTTGAAAATATTGCCTGTCCAAGTTTTGTATTTTGTATAAGTTCTGTTAACTTCATGCAACATAATAGGTAAACACAAAACTTAGACCGGCAATATTTTCAAACACTGCACAGTCATTAAAAACACACATTGTAGTAAATAAAAAAAAGTAAATGATGGTTTTACACATCTTGAGTCATGTTAGGTATATGGTGATTGCCCCATATTTGTATAGACCAATCGGCTCCCAATGAGAGAGTCAATATCGAACCAGATGCCTCTACTTTCCAGGAACTTCCCGGGTGTACATTTTGGGCTGGGTCCACCTTGAAGACCAGGTAAATTAAAAAAAAAATCCACTTCAATGGGGATTCGAACACATGTCCACGAGGCGCCAGGCAGGCTGCTAACCACTGTGTTACACTTGTGACATATAGTATTAATACAATACAGAACACAGTTTGAAGTGTTTACAAACTGTTTGACCATTTTCAAACTTGTGAAAACTAGGACAAAGTTACATTGTAATATACTAACTTAACTTGTGACAACTAGGACACACTTACATCCTGACACACACTCTACTAGAAGTAAGTCTTTTACGAGAACCAAGTGATGACTAGGAATCAACAGCCATGGTCAGGCTGCGAGAACAGCAAGTTAAAAAAGGTGTGGCCAAACAAGAACACTACGCAGGAAGCCAAAGAAGAGTAATAAACCAACACAGAACTGGCGTCGTGAGCCGCTACACGCTGCGGGATTTGCTGAGGAGGGGATCCGAGCACTTATGGACTGAATGGTTCGATGTGCAATGAGGATGATCTGTCGACTAATTAAATAACTAACTAGGACACAGTTACAATGTAAAATACTGACTAAAACTTGTGAAAACTATTACAAAGTTACATAGTAAAATACTAACTAAGCTTGCGAAAACTATTACAAAGTTACATAGTAAAATACTAACTAAATTTGCGAAAACTATGACAAAGTTACATTATAACATACTAACTAAACTTGTGAAAACTATCACAAAGTTATATTGTAACATAGCCTACTAACTAAACTCGTGAAAACTAGGACAGTTACATTGTAAAATACTAACTAAACTTGTGAAGGCTAGGACAAAATTACATTGTAAAATACAACTAAACGTGTGAAAACTATTACAAAGTTACACAGTGAAATACTAACTAAACTTGTGAAAATTAGGACAAAGTTACATTGTAAAATACTAACTTAACTTGTGAAAACTATGACCAAGTTACACTGTAAAATACTAAAACATGTGAAAACTAGGACAAATGTAACGTTGTAAAATACTAAAACATGTGAACAAAGGTACATGTGAAAATAGTAATTAATTAAACTTATGAAAATTTGGACAAAAGTACATTTTAAAATAGTAAGTATAGAAACTAAACTTGTAAAACTATGGCAAAGGTACATTAAAAATACTAAATAAACTTTCTAAAATCACGGCAAAGGTACATTAAATATACTAACTACCGCGCCTATATATTTCTGGAACCCATAACATATACAACCTCAAATTCACCTACTCTACTACAAATACAACTTGAGGTTCATCCACTCTATTACAAACACAACATCAAGTTAATCATTCACTCTACTCTCTACAAATACAACCTAAAGTTACTTACCCACTCTAAGAAGTGAGTACTCTATCACAAAACCTCTGCCGACATAATATGCATCTGTTAGAAACCTCAGAGTAACTTTGTCTGACATGGTCTTAATGATGTGTTTCGTTTTGCCACACCATTTCCCCAAATTGTGACCCGGGTTTTCTGGGGTACCTGAACAATATGAGAAATACATGGTTAATACTTGGTTTCAACCTTGCCATTACCCTCTTTGGACAACAACCACCTTCACGTCAATATCCTGTGTGGGTACAACCGCGATCAGCCACTATTTCTGGCTGACTCAGTCACAGGTTTATTAATCGGAGTCAGGGATGGACCCTAATATAACTTCTCTTTGAGGTTGAACAGGGTAGGAGTAATGTTATAATTGATCGATCGAACTTAGTTTCAGAATCAACATCCTGCACTGGGGACATTCCTGCACTGGGGACATTCCTACACTAGGGACATATCTGCACTGGGAACATTCCTGCACTGGGAACATTCCTGCACTGGGGACATTCTTGCACTCGGGATATTCCTGCACTCTGGACATTCCTGCACTGGGGACAAATCCTGCACTCGGGACATTCCTGCACTGGGGACATTCCTGCACTTGGGACATTCGTGCACTCGGGACATTCCTGCACTCGGGACATTCGTGCACTCGGGACATTTCTGCACTTGGGATATTCCTGGACTCGGGACATTCCCACACATGCACTGTCCCCCCTCCTCAAGCCGCTGAAGGCTTCCCATGCTGGAAGTCCCAGTACCAGTTGATTAAAATTCCAAGTGGCTTTTCCTCTAAGATTTGAGTATTGTCCATAACTTTACTCATTCCCTTCTGAAGCAGCGTCTGCAGATATAAATACTCTGTTCAACTGCACTTTCCATCTGGTTCAGGGGGCCTTCAACACATCACCCTTGTCAGTAAGTATTGTTTGGCGCTCATAGAAGTATAGATAAGAATTAGAGATTATTGGACGCACTAGACAAGATAAAAATTGAAAGCTATAGTTACTGACCGGGATTCGAACCAGTCACCTCCAAATGAGGACGGCGCCTCGCTGCAGGAACAAGTGTACTTCGACGCATAACCAACTAGACACCCCAAAAAGGTGACTTCATTGGCCAAGTCTATCATCCACATGAATTCACAACTATGGAATATGGACAGAATTTGTATCCAACCATTGAAATAACATCATGGATCTCAGAATTATATATTAAAAATATAGGTAAAAAATAACACACACACAAACACACTAGGCCGTAATGCTGTGTCCAGTATAGTAACGAACATTTACATAAGAAAAAACAAACATTGGCTTTCAATTTGTATGTTGTCTAGTGTGTCCTATGCCGGTCTCCATGGCATAGGTGTTTAACGTCTTTCTCTGTAATCCCGTACACTCTCGTGAGTAACGTGACGTGAGCGAGAATCGGTATCGGTTCTCACCGCGTCGGTAACTTACGGGGTATGTGAGCCGGTCGCTCAGAAAGCAATGGCATACTACTGAGCGTAATCTTGCCAAGAAATCAACAATCAGCTGAAAGATGCTGATGTTGACAGCGATGTACTGTAAAGGATGTGCAAACAAAAAAACAAAAAAAAAAGTGTGTCCTCTAGTCTCTAATATGTTACCCTGCAGGGAAAATACTCGCCAGAATTCTTCTCAATCGCCTCACACCCCATCTCGATCAAGGTCTTCTTCCTGAGAGTCAGTGTGGCTTCTGAAAAGAACGTGGAACTGTTGACATGATTTTCGCTGCAAGGCAGCTGCAAGAGAAATGTCAGGAACAGAACTGCGAAATGTTCTCCACTTTCATTGACCTTACCAAGGCTTTTGACACAGTCAGCAGAGAAGGACTGTGGAAGATTATGGCAAAATATGGCTGTTCACGAAAGTTTGTCCAAATAATGCGGCTATTTCATGATGGCATGCAGGCAAGAGTACAGGAAAATGGTGAGCTGTCTGAACCCTTTCCTGTCACCAATGGAGTGAAGCAAGGATGTGTCCTGGCACCAACACTGTTCAGCCTCATGTTTTCAGCCATGTTGATGAATGCCTTCGAGAACGACGACATTGGAATAGACATCAACTACCGCATGGATGGAAAGTTATTACATCTCAGAAGGCTGAAAGCTAAAACCAAAATTAACAGCGACACCGTCAGAGAGCTCCTGTTTGCTGATGATTGCGCTCTGTACACCAACTCAGAGGCGGACATGCAACATAATGTTTCAGCTTTCTCACATGCCTGTGCCAACTTTGGGCTCAATATCAACTTGGAGAAGACTGTAGTTATGTACCAGCCAGCTCCAGGGAATAATCACACTGTGCCGAATATCAAAGTGAATGATCATAGACTAAGTGTTGTGGACAAATTCACCTATCTTGGCAGCACTGTGTCACAAGCTGCCCCAATTGATGACGAAGTCAATGCAAGAATCTCCAAGGACAGTGCGGCCTTTGGCAGACTGTACAAGAATGTATGGGACAGAAATGGAATAAGCCTGCAAACAAAGCTAAAAGTCTACAAAGCAGTTGTATTATCCACACTGCTATATGCTTGTGAAACCTGGACTGTTTATCAGCGACACGCTGGGAAATTAAACCACTTCCACACAGTCTGCCTAAGGAAGCTACTGAAGATTAAATGGCAAGACAAGATTCCAGACACTGAAGTCCTAGAAAGAGCATCCATGCCCAGTATCCACACTATACTGATGAAGAATCAGATTCGCTGGGCTGGTCACTTGACTGGCATGCCAGATCACAGGCTCCCTAAATGAATTTTTTACAGCGAACTGCGTTGTGGTAAACGCTCCCAAGGTGGCCAGAGGAAACGCTTTAAAGACACTCTGAAAATTTCACTGAAGGCTTTTGGAATTCATCATGACACCTGGGAGGCTGCAGCCAGAGACCGAAATTCGTGGCGTGCATCATTACGCAAGGGTGCAGTCATATGTGAGGCAACCAGGACTGCAAGAGCTGTGAAGAAAAGGCAGGACAGAAAAACTACTGCAGGAAATCCTTCTCCAGAAACGTCAAGCATTCCTTGCCCACGTTGTCAAAGAACATTTCGAGCCAAAATAGGCCTTATCAGCCATCTTAGAACCCACGGCTCCATACCTTCAACCCCACTGGATGAAATGAATGGTCATCATCATTCTTGATGGACAAACAACAATATGTTACCCCTACTTCTACGAGTAGCCAAACTGTACGTGTGTATTTATTTATGAACTGTCTTAGTGGCCTCAATGTGTTCCCCAATTGATATTTCTCAATGAGTAGTTCTTCACCCAGAAGGACAACAGCAACTGCGGTGTGCCAAGATCATCACATCTTGTAGGCCTGGATGCATGGAGGATTAGGCGGCAAGTCCTTCCCTCAATTAGCGGATGACAAGTGCAGCCTCCTAACGATTACACCAACACCCACTCCAGTTTGTTTCAGCTACCTTTGTTTATTTTTATTAACGAAGACACAAACAATAGATTGCACGATTTATTGCATGGTATATTTAGCTGCATCTCGTCAGGTACACATTGCAGAAATCAAACAACATAAACTAAAGTGATTAAATAAATCCTTCGAACTGAAATGGTAATTTTAAAATGACTTTCATGTCTTTTAGATGTCTTTTGCTACCCTTATTATTATTATTAACAACAACAAAAACAACAACAAAAATTAAAAAAAAAAACTATACAATTAAAACAGAAATAAAAACTCAAACCTTCGAATACTTCAATGGAATCATTACAATGTCCTGTTTTCACCGAATATGGGGCATCAAAATTGAGTTCTAATGTTGTCAGCTGTATTCCAAAACCTGTGGTGTGGTTAATTGTCGACTGCAGAACCCAGACACAGTGGAGGTTGCTGAGGACAACACACAGTGTAAAGTGTCAGGTTTGTGGACTTCAATATCAACATTGTGTTCTAGAGATAACAGACAAACGTAATTACGTGTTTTCAAGATATAGCAGACCTAAACATAACTCTGTGTGTTCAAGATATAGCAGACCTAAACATAACTCTGTGTGTTCAAGAAATAAACTGTCATTTACTGCTTATAGTACCTTGCGGAGTAGGACGGGGGGTCTTGAGCCTGAGGAATTAAGGCCGCCTGGCTAGTGCAGTCGCCACGAACTGTGCAGGTTAGAGGTTTCTTTTTGCCCCGGGCAGATAAAACTCCACGCCTTACCAAGGATTCGAACCCAGGTCTCACGAAGGAGAGCCCGGCATTCAAGCCACTCGGCCAGCCGCTCCGTTAATGCTGTGTGTTCAAGAGATAACGGGACTTATTCTATGTGTTCAAGAGATAAAAATTGTTTGCATATCCTTTACAGGACATTGCTGTCAACATCAGCATCTTTCAGCTGATTTCTTGGCAAGATTACGCTCAGTAGTTTGCCAGTGCTTTCTGAGCGGCCGGCTCACATACCCCGTAAGTTACCGACGCGATTCGAACCACTGCTGATTCTCACCGTCGTCACGTTACTTACGAGAGTGTACGAGATTACGGAGAAAAGTCGCTAACCTCCAGGCCAGGAAGCCGGCGTTCAAGAGATAGCAGACTAGAAAATAGCGACGTGTATTCAAGATATAATAGATCTAAACATAGCTGTGAGTTCAAACGATCAGTTATCAGTTATCAGTTGGGGTATCTTCACCCAGGTCCATGGGTGCTCAGATCCTCCCCCCAGCATATGCATCAGCGTCCGGTGGCTAATAGTGCCAGTTATGTGTTGGTTGACGAGACGCCTCGTTTTCCCTATATACCTCTCGTGTCTGGCCGTGCCAATTCTTTCTCCCAAGTCTTTCATCCTGGACAGCGATGTGGATTCACTGACGTCAAAGTCCTCTGTTCTCGCCATATCTTTAAGGACGTTAATAACATCAGCACGATCCATGGGCTGGCCATCTACAGGGGGTGCAGAGCCAGCCAGTTTATCAGCTCTTTCATTTCCCTCGACTCACGCATGTCCTGGGACGAAGATGAAGGTGACTTTACGGACAACAGACTTCCGCAGCGACTCAGTCCACTGTCTACGCACAGATCCAGCTTCGACCTTCCGAATCATGCTCATTGAATCACTTAGTACACACACGTTGGTATAATGCTGTAATTCCAGCCATTTGAAAGCCTGTGTAACTGCCATCATCTCCATCGTCATGCTGCTCGTGGTCATAGAGTGGGCACCACTGGATTCTTGAACGGTCCGGCCCGCTGAAGGGGCTGTAAATGCCCACGCACTTCTCTGCTGCTTTACAACAGATCCATCTGTATAGATGAGCACTTTGGGGCTATATGAGTGTTTATAGATGAGCGCGTTGACTTCTGCATTGACAGCGGCAGGGTTCTGCTCTCTGCACCGTCTGTCGAGTGTGATAATGCAGGAGAAAGTGCACTTAAAAGCTGGAGGCACCGGCACCCATTCCTTGCCGGGGTTGATATTGGTAAGACTGCAGACCTGTCTGACGACATCTTCCGCCCGACCCATCCATGATTTGCCCCTCTTTAGCCTGTCGCCCTTTTCTCTGAATATAGCGTCATGCAGAGGGTGCTGCTCATCTGCACTTATTTTTAAGTATGCACGAGCTCTCCAGATAACAGACTATCACATCAATAAAACGAATTAATTACACTATCATTTCAATAAAATTGTAATTAGACAGACTATAACATCAATAAGACTGACTAGACTATCACATCAATAAAACTGATTTGACTAATAATTACCACTAGACTAGAATATCACATTACGACTGCAACATAACAGTACAACAACACAGCTGAATCTAGACGAGTAACTAGCACTATCGTTATTACAACCAACTTGTCATAATGATCAGGATATCCAGGGGAAAAGACTCTCTTCGGTGCTTTCTCTACGGTGAGAATTTCTGGTGACCCGTCACATGGAGTACCTGGAAAGATCAATCAATGTATATAGAGAGTTAATCCCTCATAAACAGGGCTGGGTTACTCATTAAATCAAACATACATTAAATCAAACACCAACAGTAAAGGGACGCCGAGTATGCAAACAAATATTGAAGCTCGTCACTGCGTGTTGTGGTAAACTGTTAGTTGTTAGCCTCCTTATTGTTACCGGACCATCTCACTTTATGTTTTCTAGTGAAATCTAGCGCTGCTGATACCCTTTGTCCTCTACTTACTTTACTTACTCGTACAATGAATGTTCCTATGTGGCACATATTATGAGACACTCACGTGCCCTAGTAATCTTGACCCTTTGCTCGGGGACCTCTGGTAGGGAACTCAACGTCGATCCAAACCCAGGACTATAGGGCCGGCACCGAGTGTCTGGCCACTACACTATCGCGGTATCCCATAGACACAGTGGCGTGTTTAATTTTGCGCCAGATTAGCATTAGAGGAGTAGGCAATCCGTTTTAAAATGAAATGGGATTAGATTTCAGATCGCAGGCCGGCTGTGATCGACCCATCAATGCAAACATGTCTTTGAGAACGAACGAACGTACGAACTTTATTTTCAAAATGTCACAAAATGGGTACGCTGGCCCGTCTTATATTCGCCCAGTGCAGCATCAGCATCAGCAGTACCACCACCACCACCATCACCATCATCATCATCATCATCATCATCTTACACTTCTGCCGTCATGCGTCGTGGGGAGGAATAATTGGCGCTCCAGCGCCCGATGAATGGCATTGGATAATGTCATTCCGTAGGATTGTACAATGTCTTTGAAGTCGTAAATCCATTTTCTTCTCGGGCGCCCTCTTGCTCTCGTCGCAGATGATCTTTGATGTGGGGCCAGTGATGGTAGTTGATGATGTTGCATTCTAACGAGTTGGCCAAACACACTTGATCTTCTGTCTTTCAATAAATGTGGCACAAGGTGTTGATCCCACTGTCTGTCTGATAACATTTCTTACTCGGTCTCGGATTGTTAAGCTGGCAGCTCTCCTCAGGCATCTCATCTCGCAGGTGTTGATTTTGCGTAAGTGTGATTTGGATAATGTCCAGGTTTCAGATTAGTAACATAGGGTTGGTGTGAATATGCTGTTTATTATCTGTCGTTTTGCGGACATGGGTATATATGGATGTTTCGTCCAATGCATATTATCATGTTTTGAAACAAGCAAGCAAGCAGGCTGGCAGGCAGACAGACAGATAGACACAGACACACACGCACACACACATTCATGTATACATACATACCTCATTTACACACATTCTCACAGTTATACACCCACTCAATAACACAGAAATACACACTCACTCGCACATATATACCCACTCACAAACATAAGCATTTACTCATACATACATAGTCTCTCTCTCTCTCTCTCTCTCTCTCTCTCTCTCTCTCTCTCTCTCTCTCTCTCTCTCTCTCTCTCTCTCTCTCTCTCTCTCTCTCTCTTGTAAAACGAAAGGTAGAGTGGGAGGCAACAAGTCATCTTGTTTCACCACATGTGATGTCTGCCAGATGTAACACAGAATCTGCCCAGGTATTTCCTTTACCAGTGACGTATGTAGATGGATTCAATAAAGTAATTTCTTGGGGGCATTGATTTCGCACGACGCGCGAGCTTTCCAACTTTGATAGCGAAATTCCCTGGTAATGTCATGATCACGCCGGAACGAGGGTTCGAGCCAGGCCTCGTCGCTTGCCATTGTAGGGGGAAACTTTGCCGTCTCTTTCTCCTTGCTATAGGCCTACAACATGTGATAGCGCTAGTCCCACCACAGACTCATAGCAGGAAACTGCTACGGGGAGAGATTGTATTTCGTACAGGGTTTGTGTGGGTGTTGTTTCTGGTGGTGTATCATCATTATCATCATTCCATCACCATACAGGGTTTATGTGTGGGTACAACAGATAAGAAACAGATTATCCACACCAACCCTATGCTACCAATCTCAAACCTCGACATTATTCAAATCACACTTACGCAAAATCAACACCTGTGAGATGAGATGCATGAGGAGAGCTGCGAACTTAACAATCAGAGACCTAGTAAGAAATGTTATGAGACAGACAATGGGATCAACACCCTGTGCCACATATATCGAAAGACAGAAGATCAAGTGGTTTGGCCATGTCGTTAGAATGCAACACCAACAACTACCATTACTGGCCTTACATCAAAGAAGATCTGCTAAGAGAGCAAGAGGACGTCCAAGAAGAAAATGAATTGACGACATCAAAGACATTGTACAATCACACGGAATGACATTATCTAGTGCCACCCATCAAGCACTTTTTTTCGTATATCCTTTACAGGATGTCGCTGTCAACACAAGCATTTTACCGCTGTCGTTGATTTCTTGGCAAGATTACGCTCAGTAGTTTGTCATTGCTTTCTGGGCGGCCGGCTCAAATAAAGGTTGAGAACCACTGCTCTAGGCAATCTGCACTCTCAGTCATGAGCAAAGTTCACATTTTAACTCCTGACAATCATCATTATCAACAACACACCCATCATCAATATCATACCACCGCAACTATCATCATTATCACCACCTCCACCACAACCATCAACATTATCATCACCCATCATCACTATCAAACCACAACAACCAACATCACCATCATCCATTATCATTATCACTATCACAGCACCACCATCATCATAACGACCAGATTAATTAATTTATGTTTATATGACTAATCACCACCACCACTGCCATAGTCATCATCACCATTGTTACCACAACATTGTCATCATGACACCACCACAGCTATCATCACCACCACCGCTACCACAATCATCTCCGTCATCACCACCACCGCTACGACAACCACCTCCATCATCACGACCACCGCTACCACACCTACCTCCATCACCACCACCGCTACCACAACCACCTCCATCATCACGACCACCGCTACCACACCTACCTCCATCACCACCACCGCTACCACAACCACCTCCATCATCACGACCACCGCTACCACACCTACCTCCATCACCACCACCGCTACCACAACCACCTCCATCATCACGACCACCGCTACCACACCTACCTCCATCACCACCACCGCTACCACAACCACCTCCATCATCATCACGACCACCGCTACCACACCTACCTCCATCACCACCACCGCTACCACAACCACCTCCATCATCATCACCACCACCACAGCTAACACAACCACCTCCATAATCACCACCACCGCTACCACAACCACCTCCATCATCACGACCACCGCTACCACATCTACCTCCATCACCACCACCGCTACCACAACCACCTCCATCATCATCACCACCACAGCTAACACAACCACCTCCATAATCACCACCACCGCTACCACAACCACCTCCATCATCATCACCACCAAAGCAACCACAACCACCACTATCATCACCACCACCGCTACCACAACCACTACTAGTCTGTGGTGATAATTAGTATATCGTCCACGTAACGACGGTAGAAGGCCAAGTTGTTGATGTCTGAAGATCTATTTTCTTCTAAATGTGCCATGAAGATGTCTGCTAGAATAGGTCCAAGTGGGCTCCCCATGGCCATTCCATCAATTTGGCAGTATGACTTTTTCAGAAAGTTGAATTGTATGTTGGCAGTACATAATTTTAATAGCCTCTCTAGAGTAGCTGATGGTATGCCTAGTTTTAGTTGTTTGTCTCTAATGCGTTCGCTTATTATATTCACGGTCTCATCTAATGGAACGTTGGTGAATAAAGAGGGAATATCCATGCATACCATGTGTTTGTTGTTTATGTCCATAGTATCCAATAATTCCACCAGTTCGAATGTATCCCTGAGTGTTCTTGGATCGAAGGACTGTCGTACTGGCTTTACAATTTCAGCTATCCATCTCGCCATTCGGTGTTGTGCAGAGTTAACCATGGACAGGATCGGTCTTAGCGGGATGCCGGGCTTGTGAAGCTTGGGTAGACCGTACATCTGAGGAGCTTGGTAGCCACGAATTGTGAGCGTTTTTGCAGTGGCCTCACTGATGAGTCCCGCATTCACAAGTGACTGGATCTCTTTCCTCATTATTGCATCCGGGTCCTCCGACTTGTTGACTTTTTGATCTACCCTGTATTTAGATTCATCTGATAATATTTCTTCCATTTTTCTCTTGTAGTCTGATATGTCCATCAGTACTGCACCACTCCCTTTGTCTCAATATTACGAGGGTTTTGTTAGCCTTTCATGCTTTTAAAGCATTAACCTCTGCTGTTGTATGATAGTTGTGTGATTTCTGCGGTATGTACCTGGCGAGATGCAGCGAAATATGCCAGGCAATAAATCGTGCAATCTTGTTTGCTGTTTTCGTTATTCAAATTCACTACGGGAAAACATTGTTTTGAATGTTTGTATGTGTCGAACAGTTGTCTATTTTCACCAATATATTTGTATGTGTCGAATAGTTGTCTATTTTCACCAGTATGTTTGTATCTGTGAAATAGTTGTCTATTTTCACCAGTATGTTTGTATCTGTGAAATAGTTGTCTAATTTCACCACTATGTTTGCATATGTCGAATAGTTTATTTTCACCAATATGTTAGTATATATCGAATATCTGTATATTTTCACCAATATGTTTGTATATATCGAATAGTTGTATATTTTCACCAATATATTTAGTAAATTGTTAAGTTTGTTTCTATTTTCCCCCACCCATCGGACTCTCTACGATAACATCACGCTCTACGATAACATCCCAGTTCCCCATCCAACGGACTCTCAATGATAACATCACATTTCTCCATCCATCGGACTCTCTACTATAACATCAAATTTCCATATCCAGCGGACTCTACTATAACATCACATTACAAAAGCTTTCTTGTTTCTTTTCATCTATATTTTTTGTTTGTTTAGGGCGCACCTGTCAGGACCGGTTTAAAGCGCGTTCACAGCGCGGATGAGACATCAGGCAATAAAGGGGCGGTGTTGCTGCAAGCAGAATCACTGTGCATGGGTACAAGTGTAGGCGTTGTTGCAAGCAAGTGGAGAAGTTGAAAAGCAGGTAGGATCGACAGGAAAAAGGAAGAAGCATATCCTATACACTTTGAGTGTTTGATGTAAAGAAATGTATGCGAACATCTGGGATAAGGAAAGGACATTTGGCGTAGGATGAGTGAGTTCTAGACATGTGTTTACGTTGTTTGATACAAAATGAGTGAATGAGAATGTTATTTAGTGAGTGAGTTCTCACCATCTGGTTAAGTTGTTTGGTGTAGAATGAGTGATTGAGAACGGTGTAGAATGAAAATAGTGTATAGTAAGTGAGTGAGTTAGTCTTCACTATATGGTTTACGTTTTTTGATATAGGAATGTGTGAATGAGAACGGTGTAGAGTGAGAATAGTGTATAGTAAGTCAGTAAGTTCTAGACATATGATTACGTTGTGTGATATAGAATGAATGAATAAGAACGGTGTTGAATGAGAATAGTGTATAGTAAGTGAGTGAGATCTCACCATATGGTTAAGTTGCTTAGTATCGAATAAAGTGAAACATGAACACATGATTAGATTGTTTGATATAGAGAGATTTAATCCGGAATAAATGATTAAATTGTTTGGTATAGAATGAGTGACCCCCAAACATAAGGTTACGGTTGAAAAAAAAAAGGTTACAGTGCTTGGTATATAATCAGTTCCAAACATATGGCTATATTTACACAATGAGAAAGTCCTGAACGTATAGTTAGTTTGGTTGGTATAGAAAGACTCAGTCCCTAACAGATCCACACACAGGTATTAATTTAGCGTTAAAGTTGACTTAACAAATTTGGTACTAGCTTTAATTTCTCTTGACTCCACCAAATTTCCCAGTGTCATGGAAGGTCATCTCGCCTTTTCTATTATTATAATATACGAATATGTATTTTTTTGTTCGCATATACTTTACAGGACATAGCTGTCAACATCAGCATCTTTCAGCTGATTGTTGATTTCTTAACAAGATTACGCTCAGTAGTTTGTCACTGCTTTCTGAGCGACCGGCTCACACACTCCGTAAGTTACCGACGCTACCGATTCTCACGCAACGTCACGTTACTCACGAGAGTATACGGGATTACGGAGAAAATCGTGAAGCTTCTAGACCAGGGAGACCGGCACGAATATGAACAGATGACCTATAATCACTAAAGAAGGCAGTCGAGGCTTTTGAATATATCTGTTACAGAAGCGTTCTTAGAATAACATTGGAGGTCGGCTTATAACAAATTCCCACCACATACCAGCACACAGATTACCAGAAATAATTTCTTGAAATACTGAAATACCTATACTGAAAGTATAAATTGAAAGTAAATACTGAAATAGATTACTGAAATACAACACACTACTGAAATGCAATACTGAAATGAAATACTGAAATAAAACGCCGAAATGGAATGCAGAAATACAATACTGAAATACTATAGCTAAATAAATCTTCTTCTTCAGCGTTCCGAGCCATTGAGGTTCTTTGCTGCAGATACAATCCGTCTCCATTCGTCTCTCTGGTAGACCTTCTCTTGCCAGTCGTTGATTCCAAGTGCTTGTAGGTCTGTATATATATTATCTCTCCACCATCTTCTTGGTCTACCTCGGGGTCTACGGTCATTTATTTCCTGAGTGTAAGCGAGTTGTGTTTCCCTATTGTCTTCCATTCTTTCTATGTGCCACAACCATTGTAGTCTATTAGCCTTCATGATACCAGTGATTAGCGGGGACTTAAACAGATCATAAATGTCTTTGTTACTTCTTCTTTTCCACTCTCCACTTTGTGTATCCCTAATGGGTTCAAAGATGCATCTTAAAACTTTGTTCTCAAAGGTTTGTAACAAGGCTTCATAGCTAAATAAATACAATGCTTAAATGAAATACTGAAATGAAATGCCGAAATACAATACTGAAATACAACACGAGCCATGTATTTTATTTCATCTGGACTTCTAGAGCTTCAACTATTAGATCCACCCTGAGGGGAGTTCTGTAAATTTGTGTTGATTTCTACGCCCCTTTAAGTAGCGCGGGTAAACTAATGGTTTAAAAAGAAAGGCGGTTAACCTAGAGACTAAAGTATCGACGTCATTACCCCATGTAACTGGGTCTCTTTTCACTGGGTGGCTCGCCGAAAGTGGTCGCACAAAGCACGAACTCCTAACTCCAGCCACGACCCTGGAGTCTCCTAGAAAAGTTACACCGTGAACCGAATGATATATTAGGGGCGTTCATTTGAAACCAGCCCCAATGGCTTTATTCCAAAAGCATGAAAGAAACATCAACAGGTGTGGTAGAATTAAACGAAGCATTCATTTTGAATGAATTATGCACCATGGGTTGGTCAGAAGAAGTCGCCGTAGGCATTCAGGCAATCATCCCATTGCTTAGGTAGGCGGCGAATGCCGTCCGCAAAAAAAAGATTGTGGTTGCTCACTGAACCAAGTGTTTACCGCTTTCATTACGTCTACATCTGTGTGAAATCCTTGCCCTTTGAGAGCTTTTTTTTTTTTTTTAGAGGTCCTAACAAATGAAAATCACACGATGACAAATCAGGACTATTGGCTGGATGTTGCAGAATTTCCCACTTCTTCCTTGCTAATGCTTCCTGCACAATCTTTGCGACATACGGACGAGCATTATCGTGCAACAAAATCACACCGCGAGAAAGCATGCCGGGTCGTTTATTCTTGATGGCTTTTTGCAGCTTGTCTAGTGTTTGCAAGTAGTGGGTAGAGTTGATGTTGACACCAGGTTCTTTAAAGTCGGCCAACAATAGCCCTTCATGGTCAAAAAATGCGCTCAGCATAACCTTACCAGCGGAAACCTGTAACTTGAATTTTTTGGCTTTTGGTGATCCAGCATGCTTCCATTGCATGCTCTCTCTTTTGCTGCTCGGCTCAAAGTGGTGACACCATGATTTATCGCCTGCCACTATGCGGAAGAGAAATATATCACCCTCCACCCTGTAACGCAGCAAGTGGTTCAAACACCATCCTATGCGTTCCTCTTTTTGGTGGTCGGTCAACATCCGTGGTACCCACTGTGAACACACCTTCCGATATTGCAGTTTCTTACGAACGACCTTTTGAATTGTCCCAATTGACACATCAAATTCTTTCGCTAGCGAACGTATGCTTCGACAATGGTTAATCTGTACTGCTGCATCAAGTTTGGCGATGGTTTTTTTTCTGTTGCAACAATATCCGCTTGACCCGGCCGTCGAAGATCTGTCGTGAACTGATATCCTTTCCGAAACATTCGTGCCCAGTCTGTCACTGTTGTCTTCGACACACATTTGTACATTTGTACGCTGCCTGCATTCTTCGATGAATGTCCACTGGTCGACATCCGTCAAACGAAAGAAACGGAATCACCTCTCTTTGAGCTTCTTTGGACGGATTTTGGATCAACCCGGCCATTTTCTCAACGGTCAGAAACAGAACCTATGCATCATGGGACGATCAGCACGTGCCCTTTTATTCATTGGTCAGTACTTATCACATGACTATGACATGATCATGTTCAACGTACGCAATTACGCGCGGTGCGGCACGAACGGATTTCAAATGAACGCCATTTATAGAATTAGTTTTAACATGCGGCGGCGAGTCTTGACAGGCGAAGAAATCCCTACAAGCCTTGGAGATGTGGTTTTATAGAAGAATGCTGGAAATTAAATGGACAGCCAGAAAGAGCAATCAGGACGTGTTAAGGGAAGCTGAGTCGCAAAGACAACTGATCACAAACTTCAGAAACAGACAGTCATCGTTTCTTTTTGGCCACGTATATGAGGAAGACAAAAACTGGAGCATTTTGTGACAACCGGAAAGATTTGCGGAAAGAGAGATATAGGAAGACAGCGTGAAAGATTATTGACAGTCTTGTGTCATTGCACGAAAGGAAAGAAGTCACACGAATTTATCCATGACGTCGGAGATCGTAATTTGTGGAGAGACATGATCGTCTAAGCCAGTCGGCAAGGCACCGGATGATTATGATGATGATGAACCGAATGACGGAGTTGTGAAACAAAGCCAGGAGCTCGGAGCGTGAGGCTGATGGCTGAAACACTTGTCCACGGGGACTGGTCAGGTAAACTAAGAAGCTGGACTGTAGAACCTATGAAATGGATAAACACAGGCGATACCTGTATCTCAAATATAGTAGCATTCTTCAGAAAAACAAACAAACAAACAAACAAACAAAGAAACACACCCCCAAAAAAAAAATCAAAACCAACATTTTATTAAATCAATATATGAAAGAGCAATCTAAACATTTTGAGGGAGGTTACGTCCCAAATACAACTTATCACAAACATGAGAAAGAGCGTTATCTTTTTGTTGTTGTTGTTGTTGTTGTTGTTGTTGTTGTGTGTGACTACATTATGAGAAGTTAAAATTTGAAACACTGTGACAACTGGAAAGATTTATGGAAAGAGAGATAGAGGAAGACAGCGGGAGAAACTTTTTGACAGCCTTGAGTCATTGCATGGAACGGAGTCAACACATGAACTGATCCACGCTGTTGGAGATCGCAGATTGTGGATAAGTATGATCGCCCACGCCAGCCGGCAAGACATTTGATGATCATGATAACAGACGACGATGTTTGCATGTATTTGTTATCACACGCTTAGTGTGTAAAATTTCGCTCATTTTAATTCATGATTTGCTCAAATGATTTATTATCGATTTATTTTATCATTGCATGTTTGTGCTAAAGATTGCAGATTTGTGTAACGGCAGAGTCAGTGTTGACTTTCAATGACAGCTTCTTTCAGTGTTATGTTTATTCAAGAAACTGTGTGTGGGGCAATCGGGTGGGGCCTTAGATAATGACAGCCAGAAATTTCACAGAATATTCAACTTATCAACACAAGAGGAACTCAGACATAATGCAATTAGGACAAAGGTATGGGCAATAGCAGCGCTTAGATTTCATTAGAAAACATCAAGTGAAATTGTTTGGTCACATAATTAGGTTACCAACTGACAGTATATCTCAATAAGCAATGATGCACGGACCAAATAGAACCTCAACAAGAGCTCCATCATGTTAACGATGGGCAGAGGGAGTAACAGAGTCATTGGGAATCTCCATATATCATACACGACACTCTCCCACTGTTTATGCTTCACCTCGACACCGCAAGGTACAAGAGGAACAAGATGAAATGATAATATATTTAAGCATTTTATTCTCAGTAAGGGTCTTTGTCAAGGACCTGTGAATTTAGTCACACTCTTATCACGATTGAAAGGGCAGATTGCCTTGTGCGAGAAGCACACTTTCGACCAGGTGCAGGAGAGAAAGGTTTCCTCTAGATTGTACGATTTATTGCCAGGCATATTTCGCTGCATCTCGTCAGGTACATACTGCAGAAGTCACACAACATAGAGTAAAATAATTAGATACTTTGTTCAAGCTGAAATATACACATGTTCGCACAGTAATATCAATTGTTTACCATGGTAATTTTAAATGGACTATCATGTCTGTCTGTTTGCATAAAACTGGCCTATGTAGATTAATCATTACGGCTTCTGCAAACTTTAACAAACGACTATTTTGTGTATGAAACAACACACGAAAAGCGCTGTCTCTATCAATTACATGACTGGTTTCCAAGACATGACGTGCAATGGACGACACCGGAAGTTTGTAATTGTGGTGTGTCAGCCTTCCCATGATCCCATCGCCTGTGTGTAGTATCTTGTCTATCCAGCTTGGTATGTGTTCAGCAACACTGCTGTGTAATTGCCGCTCTGTTCTTCCGATGTAGGCAGACTCGCACCTGCATGTCAATTTGATAAATACAGTTGGATTTGGCGTACACAGGGGTAGATTCTTTTACAGCTCGGGTGGGAATAGGTGTGGTTCCTAATAACTGGAGTTGCAGCACAGAATGTTCGACCGATTGCTGTAATGAGCCGGTCCTGTAGACGTTGCATTACGTCATCCCCTCGAAAGGTTAGCTGGATGAGCTTGAGCTTAGGGACTGTAGTTACGTCTGGTTTTGGTTTCGGCTGTTGGCAGTGGCGCTTTATAAATCCCGTGGAGTACCCATTCAGGTATAAGACATTCTTCAGAGTTTCTGTTTCCTATGTCAGTGTGTCCTTGGTGCATATCTTCCTAGCACTATCAAACAGAGTCCGTACTAAGTCCGTGCAGCGAAATATGCCAGGCAATAAGTCGTACAATCTATGGTTTGTGTCTTCGTTATTCAAACTATTTTATCAGTTTTAGTTAACATTATCCCTGTTGCATTACTATACTTTACGATATGCAGTGTGTATGTGTGGCATATTTCCCTATTTTTGTGTGGATGCTCATAATAGTTGTCAATGTATGTATGTATGAGAAAATGTGGGAGTGTGTGCATATTGATTTGAGTGACTGTGTGAAGCGGAATGCGTATGCGCGCGTGTGTAATTTTATATATGATTAAATATATATATATATATATATATATATATATATATATATATATATATATATATATATATATATATATATATATATATATATATATATACACACTAGCTGACCCGGCCCGGCTTCGCCCAGTCCTTGGTGGGGAGCATCTCATTTAATTCATATAAGTAGTCATATAAGTTCCCGTTCCCGTTACCGACTATCTGTCTGTCTGTCTGTCTGTCTGTCTGTCTGTCTGTCTGTCTGTCTGACCCGGCCCGGCATCGCCCAGCTCCTGGTGTGGAGCATCTCATTTAATTCATATAAGTAGTCATATAAGCTCACGTTCCCGTTCCCGACTATCTATCTGTCTGTCTGTCTGTCTATCTGTCTGTCTGTCTGATCCGGCCCGGCTTCGCCCAGCCCCTGATGGGGTGCATCTCATTTAATTCATATAAGTAGTCATATAAGTTCCCGTTCCCGACTGTCTGTCTGTCTGTCTG
Source organism: Cepaea nemoralis (assembly GCA_014155875.1). NCBI lineage: Eukaryota > Metazoa > Mollusca > Gastropoda > Stylommatophora > Helicidae > Cepaea > Cepaea nemoralis. Next base: position 28,459 of record JACEFZ010014350.1, on the reverse strand, counting down.
TCTGTCTGTCTGTCTGTCTGTCTGTCTGTCTGTCTGTCTGTCTGTCTGTCTGTCTGTCTGTCTGTCTGTCTGTCTGTCTAATCATTTATTGGTTGCAGTTAGAACAACCTTAGATAAACGAAGACCAACTTACAAAAAGCATTAGAAAGAGCACTTGAAAGATCTTTACATCTTCCCCAACAATTAATTTGGGTAAATGGAGCAGCGGCAGCAGCAGAAGAAGAAGAAGAAAAAGGAGGAGTAGGAGCTGGGAGGAGGAAGAGGGAGGTGGAGGAGGGAGGAGGAGGGAGGAGTAGGAGGGAGGAAGAGATAGGCGGAGAGAGGAGGAGGAGGGAAGAGGAGGGAGGAGGAAGGAGGAGGAGTAGTAGGGAGGAGGAGGGATTAGGAGGAGGAGAGAGGAGGAGGAGGGAGGAGGAGGGAGGAGGAGGAAGGAGGAGGAAGGAGGAGGATGAGGGAGGAGGAGGGAGGAGGAGGTGGGAGGAGGAGGGGAGGAGGAGGGGGAGGAGGAAGAGGGAGGAGGAGGGAGGAGGAAGAGGGAGGAGGAAGGAGGAGGAGGAGGAGGGAGAAGGAGGGAGGAGAAGAACGCAGGAGGAGGAGGTGGAGGGAAGGGAGGAGGAGGGAGGAGGGGGATGGAGGAGGAGGATGGAGGAGGAGGAGGGAGGAGGAGGGAGGAGGAGAGAGGAGGAGGAGGGAGGAGGCGGAGGGAGAGGAGGAGGGAGGAGGAGGGAGGAGGAAGAGGGAGAAGGAGGAGGGAGGAGAAGGAGGGGGAGGAGAGGAGGAGGGAGGATGAGGAGGGAGGAGGAGGAAGAGGGAGGAGTGGGAGGGATGTGGAGGGAGGAGGAGGAAGGAGGTAGAGGGAGGAGGAGGAGGGAGGAGGAGGAGGGAGGAGGAGAGAGGATGAGGAGGGAGGAGGAGAAGGAGGAGGAGGGATGAGGAGAAGGGAGGAGGAGGGATGAGGAGGAGGGAGGAGGAGAGGGAGGAAGAGGGAGGAGGAGGGGAGGAAGAGGGAGGAGAAGGAGGAGGAGGGAGGAAGAGGGAGGAGGAGGGAGGAGGGGGAGGACGTAGGAGGAGGAGGAGGAGAGGAGGAGGAGGGAGTAGGAGGAGAGAGGAGGAGAAGGGAGGAGGAAGGAAGAGGAGTGATTAGGAGGAGGGAGGAGGGCGAGGAGGCAGGAGGAGGAAGAGGGAGGAGGAGGAAAGAGGAGGAGGAAGGAGGAGGAAGAGGGAGGAGGAGGGAGGAGGAGGAGAAAGAGGGAAGAGGAGGATGGAGGAGGGAGAGGGAGGAGGGGGAGGGGAAGAGGAAGAGGGTAGGAGGTGGAGGAGGGGAGAGGAGGAGGAGGAGGAATATAACGCATATGCCTGTAGATTTAATAATGGCTGAAGTTGTTCCATGTCTTCTTAGAGTTGGCGACAGTGTAAAGAAATATAAAATCTTCAAACTTGATAGAGATAAGGTAACTATTATTTATTTATTCTTTAAGCATAAAAAGATGAGTTACAATGTTATGCATTATGCATTATTTTTATGAAAACTTTGAAAATGCCTTAAAGATTGTATCATTATTTATTATAACTCATATGCCGGTACATAACTATGGACAAAGAGTTTATAAATCTTTGAAAACGATGCCACAATATGACTATAAGTTATACAGAAAAGTTATGCCCCTTGAAATAACTTTTACAGAGTTAAGTCCCCTCGCTGTATAGAAATTACAATGAAAAATGGAAAATTAAATAATATTGGGTAAGCAGCCGATTTCACACTAAAAAATATCACAGTGGGCTGCGCTGGAATGAAAGGAAGACGTGTAGAAAATTTCATCTCAATGGGATGGGCCGTTCGCGAACGCATGAAGGACATACGGACATACAGACGGAGATTGCCTTTTATATATAAGATATATAAATGAGAGAGAGAGAGAGAGAGAGAGAGAGAGAGAGAGAGAGAGAGAGAGAGAGAGAGAGAGAGAGAGAGAGAGAGAGAGAGAGAGACAGACAGACAGACAGACAGACAGAGAGCGAGAGATATGCGCGCGTGCGTAATTTTATATATGATTAAATATATATGGGAGAGAGAGAGAGAGAGAGAGAGAGAGAGAGAGAGAGAGAGAGAGAGAGAGAGAGAGAGAGAGAGAGAGAGAGAGAATGATTGTGTGAATGCTTTAATGTTTGTGATTGTGAGTGGGTATATCTGTGTGTGTGTGTGTGTGTGTGTGTGTGCGTGTGTGTGTGTGTGGATTTGTGTGTGTGTGTTTGGATTTGTGTGTGTATTTGCGTATTTGTGTGCGGGTGTGAGCACTTGCGTGCGGGTGTGAGTATTTGCGTGCGTGAGTATTTGCATGCGCAGTTGCGTGCGTGCGTATTTGCGTGCATGCGTATTTGCGTGTTGTGTATTTGCGGGTGTTCGTATTTGTGTGTGTGCGTATTTGCATAAGTGCGTGCGTATTTGCGTGCGTGCGTCTTTATTTGCGTGCTAGGGTGCGTATTTGCGTATGTGCGTACTTGCATAAGTGCGTGCGTAGTAGCTGGCGTGCGTATAAGATTAGTGCGCATTTCCTTTCGTGCGTATTAGCGTACGAGTATATTTGCGTGCGTATTTGCTTGTGTGCGTGTGTGCGTGCGTACTTGAGTGCCTGCATGTATATTTGCGTGCGTGTGTATTTGCATGATGTGTATGTGCATGCGTACTTATTGCGCACGTATTTGCATGCATGCATATGTATTTACTACATTACTATGTAGGGATCAGATATGCTGGGTACATATCATTTACTCTCCATCATTCTTTTCTAGCCTTGTCCGTCACTGTGTCTGTGTCCTCTGTGAGAACATCAGCCAACAGGCCACTATGTACAAGTGCAGTAAAAGAAAGCTTGCCCAATATAATTGCTGATGTCTAATGCCAGTACAAGGAGACCCACTGTAGCTCTTAACTTGTAGGTACTTCCTGAATCTGCTACCTTCTGTACCTCATGTCTGTAAACCCTTTTCATTCTTGTCCACTGGAGAATTATCATCCTGTGGCTAGATATAAATGTGTTCACCATGTTTATCCACCTCAGGTGAGGATGACGGTGTTCGCAGATTGTCATGATCCAGAGGTGCAGAACATTGCCCAATAATGTACAATGGCTGTCAACCTAGAGCAGATCTGGTATATAAAGGTGCAACAGGAATATGTGGCCAGGACCAAGAATATTAAATGAGTCCCCACTGAACTGTGCCCAAACCGGATCTGTGTTTCATGATTGATCTGGTGAAGTGTAGAAACAGTTCTAAGATCATTAGGATCAAGTTTATACCTCAATGCAAATTACTTACAAATATGGCAGAAGTTTGGCAGCATTTCATCACTGCTATACTTTGATTTTACTCAGTGAAACTTTTCTTTTTTACTTGTGAGAACCATCAATAACTTTTCAGGAACAGAGAGTAGTCATGGACTCCTCTGATTCATACAGTGTGTAGAGACTGTTTAGACTATTTGTTTTACAAATCCTTGAGAAATGTTCCAGTACCATCTGGGGTATTTATTACAGAAACAAGAGCAGGCTAACTGATGGGAGGGCTTAGTGGCCAAATGACTGAAGTCATCTCTGAACATGAGAGTTCTTATTTCTAATGTTGAATATGAACATTATCTCAATGTCTTGATGTATTTCATATATGTCATAATGCATCACTGGTTACTTCCACAGGTTTTTTATTTTGATTAATAAACCAAAATTAACTGTTCCTGCATTTTTCTGTCAGTCCATTGTGGTGTGACACAACTTTTCATTATTATCTATGTGTTTAGTTAATGTAACTACTCCACATAAGGGTAGTATCTGGAACTACAGGTGACTGGGTAAACTATAATAGACAGCTAAATTCTGTCCTATTGTAATCTCCCAGGTTCCAGGTTACTCAGAAAAGGGAACTTTACATTTTATTAATTCCTGTGACCATTTCACCTAAAAGGGAAAATTATCATAGGTGGGGGACTCTCGAGCTAATTAAGTTTCTCTTTTCGGGAAGGAAGATTTTGGAGGGAAGAAATTAACTTTCCTGGGAAAACCCCTAGATTTCCAGAGCTATTATGGGTTACTTTGGCTTCCAAGAACCCATCCCCTCCAAATGAAATCAGTCCCATCCTCATAGCTGTACTTCATTGTGGGGTAAGTCAGAGTGGGTACTGCTTCCAACTCCCAACATGTCACATTTACTGAATGCTTGCGTATTTGCACGCGTGCGTATTTGCGTGCGTATGTGCGTATGTATTTGCGTGCATGCGTATTTGCGTGCGTGCGTATTAACGTATGTGTGCGTGCGTATTTGCGCGTGTTCATTTGAGTATGTGTTGCGTATTTGAATGCGTATTGCGTGCGTGCGTATTTTGCATGTGTACGTATTTGCATGCGTGAGTATTTGCATGCTAGCGTAGTTGCACGCGTGCGTAATTGCATGCGTGCGTAATTGCATGCGTTAGTATTTGCGTGCTTATTTACATGTGTGTATATTTGAGTGCGTGCTTGCATATTTGCGTGCGTATTTGTGTGCATATTGGCGTGTGTATTGCCTGCGTAGTTGCGTGCGTGCGTATTTCTGAGCGTGTGTATGTGCGTGCGTATTTGCGTTTGTGCGCATTTGCTTGCATGCGTATTTGAGTGCATAAGTACGTGTGTGCGTATGTGCGTGCGTATTTGCGTGCGTGCGCGCATGCGTACTTGAGTGCCCGTTTCCAATTTTGCGTGCGAGCGTATTTGCGAACGTGCGCATTTGCGAACGTGCGTAATTGCGTACTTGCGTAGTTGTATGCGTATTTGCGTGCGTGCGTATGTCTACGCGTGCGCATTTGCCTGCGTGCATGCGTATTTGCGTGGTTCGTATTTGCGTGGTGCATATATGCATGTGTGCGTACTCGCACGAGTGCGCATTTGTGTGTCTGCGTATTTGTATGTGTGCGTATATGCGGGGTACGTATTTGCTTGCATGCCTAGCGTTCGCGAGTATTTGCTTGTGTGCGTATTTGCGTGCGTGTTTATTTGAGTACGTGGGTACGTATTTGCGTGCGTGCGTATTTGCGTGTGTATGTTTGTGCGTGTGTATATGTTTGTGTGCGTAATTGCGAGCGTATTAGCGTGCGTGCGTATTTGCGTGTATATTTGCTGGCGTGTGTGTGTGCATTTACGTGTGTGCGTATGTGGTTGCATGCGTATGTTCATGCGTGCGGTTTTGTGTGCGTATTTGCGTGCGTGCGTACGTATTTCTGTGCTTGCATATTTCCGTTCGTACATGCCTGCGTATTTGCAAGCATGTGTACTTAAGTGCATGCGTGCGTATTTGCGTCGTGCGTCCTTATTTGCGTGCGCGTGTATTTGCGTATGTGGGCGATGGTTTTTGCGTATTTGCTTGCGTGCGTGCATATTTGTATGCGTGAGTTTTTGTTATTCGTGTGCGTGCGTATATACGTGCGTATGTGCATTCGTGCGTATTTGCGTGCGTGCGTATTTGCGTGCGTGCGTATGTGCGTGCGTATCTGCTTCTTATTTCGTTATTAGTTCTTGATTATCCGCAAATAAGAGATTTTAATTGTGTAATTCGCCGTTGGTTCTTTTTCTGTCGTCTGTTCTTCGTGTGGTGTTCTCGCCGTCTCTGTTTGGCTGGTTTTTTAACATATACTGTCTATATATGTTATGAATAAGGCGGGAGGAGGGGGGGGGAGGAGGGGGGAGACAGGACATAACCCTGTCGTACTCTGGATCTTATGGTGAAGGATTCTGAACGTCCCCCATTTGTTCTTACAGTGTATTCACTATTGTTGTATAAGCTTCTACATAAATGTGTTAGAAGTGTACCATACTGTTTAAGGATTTCCTACAGCTTTTTTATATCTACTCTATCATATGCCTTTTCTTGGCTAACAAAGGCTAAGAAGAGTATTTCATTTCAATTCGATTTATTTTTCTATTAGTTGTCAAAGAGCAAAGATGGCATCTGTGCATCTTTTATTTTTCCTAAATCCACGTTGTGTTTCGCATAGCTGGGGTTCTATTGTAGGTCGTAGTTTCTTCAATTAATCAATTAATTACCGTGGCCCAAGAAGTAAGACACTTCAAAGAAAACTGGCTCAAACATGGCGTCAATGTCTCGGAAACTTAAATACTGGACCATACTAAAATACTTGACCATACTAAAATACTTGACCATACTAAAATACTTGACCATACTAAAATACTTGACCATACTAAAATACTTGACCTTACTAAACGTGGCTGACACTTACTAAACAAGCCGAATAGCGCATAAATGCTTTTGACTATAAATGTTATAGACGGGTTCTAAGAATATCTTGGATACAGAAAAGAACAATTGCATTCATGCGACAAGAGCTGAATATTGAAGAAGGTTGGCTACTAAAGACGATGAAACAAAGAAAATTGAAATATTTTGGTCACTTGAAACGTCATGAAAGTTTCGAGAGAACAATAACGGAGAGGTATATGGCTGGGAAGAGAGGAAGAGGACGGCTAAAGAGAAGATGGTTGCATGATGCGGCGGATGATCTCCAGATGCGTGTATCGGACGCGGGACATCTTGCTTATGATCGAGAAGTTTTCCGGAAGGTTGTTATGGAAGCGAGGTTCTGCAAAGGACATGCTACTGAATGAATGAAACGTGACTGTGGCTTCGAAAGACCTGCCATTGAAGGCAAGGTTCATGGTGGAAGAAGAGGGTTCGACAAGCTCGAAGATGGCTACTGGACATTGCAGGACAAGTGGGCACGAGGAAGCACGAGGCAGGAGAAACGCCAAGAGATCGAGACCTGTCGGCGAGCCGTAATTGGAGCAAAGCTCGACTAGCCTTGATTGTGGGTGGTGGGTGGGTGGGTGGGTGGGTGGGTGGTTGGTTGGTTAGTTAGTCGCGGTTCCAACTTCACAGCAACAGGTCGTCCCCAGTATGCTCCGTTCCTGTACTAGTGAATATCACACAAATTGGTCCACATAGCCCCATGTGAAAAGTGGAATAGGCAGGAGTATTGACAACTAACAGCCCGCACAGGTATACTATCATAACTATGCATAAAGCCGCCGCCAGAATGTCAACACAAAAGTCTCCCACGGAAATATTCGTCGTCGATGGAAGCGGCAGTCACTAGAAGACCAGCAGCCGCACATTCCTGCATAAGGCAAAAGCCGGTCAATCCTGTGAATAACCAGCCGCCATTGCTCCGAAGGATATTTCTGGATGTTTGTTCCGTTTCTAGATGTTTTTAGCCAGCTGCGCCATCTTTTCCAAACACACTTCGGACAGATGTAAACAACATTTCACTGCACTGTACACAATGCCGTCGCCAGAATGCCAACAAAAAAGTACTTCTCGAAAGTACAGTTTGTCGTCGATGGAAGCGGCAGTCACTAGAAGACCAGCAGTCCCAAGGCAAATGCCGATCAAATCTGTGACACAGCTAGTCACAATTGCTCCGAACATGCAGTTCACGCTCCAAACAATCTCGAGCAGATATGAAAGCATTTCACGCGAAACTCACAGCTCACAGTGTCGCGCCACGCACTCAACTCAGTAACAGGGCGACGGAACAATACACTTCCAGTACGACATGAGGAAAATGCGAATGCAAACGGTAGCCATGAGCATAAACACTCCAGAGGCCTTAACCGACAAGCCGTGATGGGAACAACGTTGGGCAAGCCGTGACGAGAGCAATGTTCGGCAAAGGGGCTGCTACACAAGACTGTATCACGACTTCTAATAGCAACGTGTCAAACAGAGGCCATCAGGGCCGAATGGGTAAGAACATTCGCTCTTTAACTTCCGGTGTGCTGATACCGAGGAGCTGGTTCAACCAACCCTTACACTGGTCAGTTGGACTAGAATGTTGACTTATCGCCATTAACTTGGAAACGTAAATTACAAATACGTCGGAGTGGGTTCGCCTGAATGCTAGGGACACTAGTAATAGGGAAAGCGAATCCACACGCAAATATCATTCTAGAACTAGAATCACGTGGAAAAAGCGTCCCAGTGACACGAAATGGAATATTGCTTGGATAGCAAATCCATTACGTGGAAAGTCCGAATCGAAAGCTCACTGCGTGGATGTCATCTGCAGACTATATTCATCTGGTTTCAGGAGGAACAGCCTGTTATGAACGGAAGGCCCAATATACGGAAGTGAGGCTAAGCAGCCATGTGCTGGACATGACGATTCCTTGGGTGAGCCCAGTACCAGAGCGCTGTGTGTCGGCTCTGCAATTATAGAAACCTTGGATGGCGTGGAATGTCCATGGTCTGCCCCTGCCTTCCCTTGAGGGCTGACCGGGATGTCTTCAGCTGTTCTACATGAGCCAGCTGGGACGGGGATGGCACGGGGATAACATCACAACAGTGAGAATCAAACGTCCTACGAAACACCCGGGAAGTTAACCCGCCAAGAAATGCCTAAGAAATCGGTTGTGTCGACCGAAAGGTGCAAATATCGCATCTCTGCTGTAAACAGACACAACGTCTAAATCAACATTCTGGACTAACGCAGAAGAAGAAGTAGAACAACTAGAAAAACTAGAAGTAGAAGCATGCTTATGGACTATGCTTGAGTTCAAAGCGAGCAAACGGAATTTGAAAATAAAAACGTGGAAAATGTGATATTAGAGCAAAAATAATACTAGAAAATGTGATATTAGAGCAAAAATAATATTAGAAAATGTGATATTAGAGCAAAAATAATACTAGCAAATGTGATTTTAGAGCAACAATAATCTAGAAAATGTGATATTAGAGCAAAAATAATACTAGCAAATGTGATATTAGAGCAAAAATAATACTAGAAAATGTGATATTAGAGCAAAAATAATACTAGAAAATGTGATATTAGAGCAAAAATAATACTAGAAAATGTGATATTAGAGCAAAAATAATACTAGAGAATGTGATATTAGAGCAAAAATAATCTAGAAAATGTGATATTAGAGCAAAAATAATACTAGAAAATGTGATATCAGAGCAACAATAATCTAGAAAATGTGATATTAGAGCACCAATAATACTAGAAAATGTGATATTAGAGCAAAAATAATACTAGAAAATGTGATATTAGAGCAAAAATAATACTAGAAAATGTCTCCCATAAAACGACACAGTTAAATCCCCCCCCCCCTCCCTAATTCTCTCTTTCCCCCCTCCCTCTCCCTCCCTCTACCTCCCCTCTCGCCTTTTCCCTCCCTCCCTCTCCCTCTCTCCCTCCCTCTCCCTCTACCCCTCTCTCTCTCCCCTCTCTCTCCCCCTCTCTCTCTCCCTCCCCTCCCTCCCTCCCTCCATCCATCCATCCATTCATCCATCCATCCATCCATCCATCCATCCATCCATCCATCTCTCTCTCTCTCTCTCTCTCTCTCTTCTCTCTCTCTCTCTCTCTCTCTCTCTCTCTCTTGTCTACGCACGGTTCGAGTGTATATTGACCAAGTCCTCAACCGTTGTCTCCCAGCAACAGTAGCCCACGATCATTATTTCCCACGTAATGGTATGGCACACGACAGAGCATCGGTAAGTTCGTAACTAACTACCACGTGTTGGTTGAGGAAGCCATAATAACTGTGCTCTGGCCATTCACACCAAGTGCACAACTTAGCGCGCCGGGTGCACGCTAGCACGACATGGACAGTCTTCTAGCACGGGCAGTCTATAGCACGATCTACGTCACTTGCGGTACACAGTGTGTTGTTGTCTGCCGCGTTAATCAGGCTTAAATATACAGGGTGAATTTTTGAATGAGTGTGCAGTGTTTGAAAGTATTGCTGGTCCAAGTTTTTTGTTTACCTATTATGTTGCATGCACTTTACAGAGGGTGAATACAAAACTTGGACCAGCAATATTTTCAAACACTGCACTGTCATTAAAAATACTCCCTATATTAGATACCGCTCCAGGGACACAGATTTTTGTCTGTATTGGTATTCAACATTCAGTGCTATCTTCGCAGTAAAGGTTGGCAGTAATGTATCTCTCGAATTCTCATCTACCATACTAATTTTTTTTTCGCATATCCTTTACAGGACATCGCTGTCAACAGCAGCATCTTTCAGCTGTCTGTTGATCTCTTGGCAAGATTACGCTCAGTAGTTTGCCATTGCTTTCTGAGCGGCCGGCTCAGTTATCCCGCAAGTCACCAGCGGGGGACGAACCGCTCCCAGCTCTCGCCCGCAACGAGACTCTGCGTGATAAACGGGATTACGGAGAAAGTGTTGTTACCTCTCGGCCAGAGATACCGCAGATACCACCATACTAATAGTTAGTATTAATTAGTTGTGCAGTAATACATTTTTTCACATATCCCAAGCGTTTATATTACATAATTTGTTGTTTCAGATTAACTGTGGCCTCCCATTTGAACAGAAGGACGATATATCGCCATCCTATGCTCATCGTGTTATTTGTTTTGTCACTTCTTATCGTCAACAATTTCAATGCTCAGTGAACGAAAATTTACATTACAATACTTGTTCATTTGATTGTGTGCCATGTTTGGTCCAATCCTACTTTTTGTTGGTACTAAATCAGTTAATGTTCCCCCATGTCAGTGTGTGGTCATTGTTTGAAAAGATGCATCTGCAAATACGTTATTCATAATTTATTTAAGTATGTGTGACAGTCCGAGTATAACTGTCTGTTGCGTGGACAAAACGCCACCATAAAGTGTGTGTGATAGTCCGTACATAGTTGTTTGTTGCGTGGACAAAACGCCACCATAAAGTGTGTGTGATAGTTCGTATATAGTAGTCTATTACGTGGACAACACGCCATCATAAAGTGATCAGGTATTGTTTTCTGGCTCTGTTGTCCAGTGTTTCCCACTGTAGCAATCTTAGCCTGGTCATTGCCCGTCAGTCTGTATGATGTGGGAAACCGACAGCAGTCAGGCTTCCGGCGGCATTACATTTTGGATGAAGGGGTCATTGTGGAAATGTCATTCCGTCGGCCACTACAAGGTGGCGACGCAGGATATATATGTCGGTTGCCTCCACCTCCTCCTCCACCACCTCCTCCTCCGCCTCCACACCTCCTTTTCCACCACTACCTCCTCCCCCACCACCCCACCTTAACCCGACATCAAAACCACCACCATAATCATCAACATCCATGTCGTTGGCGTTGGCAGTCATGGATCGCCACATCACATTCACGAATCTTGGACCAGGTCTATGTTCTTGCCTGGATGTAGCGTGGTCAAAACCTATCCTTGGTATTTTCCCAATAAGTTTGTCAGTTGTCATTAAGTTTTCAAATTGATTTCTTGACTGTCGTGCAAACAAATAAAATATTGGCTGTCTACGGACTAATTTCTCTAATCCGTTTACGTTTTGAAATGTTTCTCGGTCGACAGACAGACAGGCAGACAGCAGCCTATCATTTCCGTTCCATAAATTTGAACACATGCCAAAGTCCTAACACATTCCCAATTCATTTTCAATGACCAATAGCTTCCTATCTGGCAAAACGCCTGCTTTTTCCAAATACACAAAACTTTACTATCTGCTATATTTTATCATATATATATATATATATATATATATATATATATATATATATATATATATATATATATATATATATATATATATATATATATATATATATATATATAAAGCTATAGCGGACTTGGACGACTAACATTCGTTGTTGTTGTTGTTGTTGTTGTCTTTCATTTGCGCCGTTATGTGACGGGGAGGGGGGGGGGGGGGATAACGGAGAGCCAGTACCTGAGCCTAGCGTCCTTCCTTCAGTTTCCTCCATATTTCCCTGAGCAGTATTGTTCAGGATCAAATAAATTCCTCACCGGTTCACTAGACCGGTAATAGGTCCCGTATCTATTTGCTTCTTTTTACTTGCCCCCTTCACTTCTATACGTGCTAATCAATACAATTGGTTGCCAGGACTAAATGGTCATTAACATTTTAAACATGACTCATATTTAAGGGGGCCTCTTCATTGTTGTTGTTGTTGTTGATGTTGTTGTTGATGTTGTTGTTGATGTTGTTGTTGTTGTTGTTGTTGTTTGTACATCGAGAATGATGATGACCATTCATTTCACTCGGTGGGGTTGAAAGTATGGAGCCGTGAGTTATAAGATGGCTGGTCAGGCCTAATTTGGCTTGCAATTTTCTTTGTAAATGTGAGCAAAGAATGCTTGATGTTCCAGAAGGAGGATCTCCTGCAGTGGTTTTTCTGTCCAGCCTTTTCTTTCCCACAGCTCTTGCAGTCCTGGTTGCTTCATTCGTACGCCAAGAATTTCGGTCTTTGGCAGCAGTCACCCAAGAGTCGTTATGAATTACAAAAGCTTTTAGGGAGATCTTCAGAGTATCTTTAAAGCATTTCTTCTGACCGCCTTTGGAGCGTTTACCACAACGCATCTCGCAGTTAAAAAAAATTCGTTTAGGGAGCCTGTGATCTGGCATGCGAGTCAAATGACCAGCCCAGCGAATCTGATTCTTCTACTTCATTACGGGCCTGGCGAACCACTGCATTAGAGGCCCCGAGGCCCACTTGTCATCGAGCAAACTGCCCCCTGGCCAGTCAACCACTGTATATAAGTTGTTATAACCATCATCATCATCTTCCACTTTTTCCGCTCCAGCGCCCGATGTGTGGCACTGGATAGTGTCATTCCGTGTGATTAGACAATGTCTTTGATGACGTCAAGCGTCTCATCTCGCAGTTGTTAATTTTGCGTAAGTGTGATTTGTATAATGTCCAAGTTTGACATTGGTAGCATTAGGGATTGGTGTGAATGTGTCATTTATTATTTGTCGTTTTGCGGGCATAAGTATATTTGAATATTTCAGAATGGGTGATAATAATGTGTAAGCGTACTTGCTTTGTGACATCTGATTTCGATTTATCTGTTTAATCTGTCATCTTCTGTGATCATTCTTCCAAGATATTTTAATTCGTTAACTTGTTTCAGAGACTGCTATTTATCAGCTATACTAAGTGAACCAGGAGATCTGCTAACATTCAACCAGCCAGCCAGCCAGCCAGCCAGCCAGCCAGCCAGCCAGCCAGCCATTCATTCATTAATTCATTCATTCATTCATTAGCATGTCTTTTGCCTCGGTCCTATAACAACCTTCCGGAAAACTTCTCGATCACAAGTAAAATGTCCCGCGTCCGATACACCCATCTGGAGATCATCCACCACATCCTGCATCCATCTTCTCTTTGGCCTTCCACTTCCTCTCTTCCCAGGCCCCTCCATTATTGTTCTCTCCAAACTCTCATGATGTTTCAAGAGACCAAAATATATCAATTTTGTTTGTTTTACCGTCTTTAATAGCCTACCATCTTTAATATTTAGCTCTTGATATATGAATGCATTTGTTCTTTCCTTTACCCAGGATATTCTTACAACCCGTCTATAACATTTATATTCAAAGGCATTTATACGCTGTTCAGCATGTTTAGTAAGTGTCCAGGTCTCACAGGCGTATGTTGCAACGGGAAAGATGCATGCTCTTAAAAATCTAATTTGTGTAGTTTGTCTGTTCCACTCCATAGTTTATTCAGTTATTTTAGTCTTTCAAGAGCAATTGACAGGCTTGTCCATGGGACATATTTTTCTGTCATCCCATCCCATGGTAATTTATGCCTGTCCCATCCCATCCCATCCAATGGGATTCCCATTATAATATTAATATGGAATACAATTCAAATAAAATTATGAAAATGTATGAAAGTGTAGGTTTAGTGTCTACTAAATAGGAATTACATGTACAAAGAGACATGTAAAACGACAGAATTTATAACTTTTAACATTCAAAAGTAGTTTATAAAAAAAAGTTTAAACAAAATATGAAAATTCAGTCATTCTGACTGACACTCTCATTCTGTTTCTGAGTCACTCTGCTCATTCAGCACATTATCAATTTCCTGCTGATCGACTGTTTCCAATAATTCAATTAATCCAGGTAATCCCTAAACCATTTCCACAATTCTCATCTTACATGCAAATCTGATACACACAGAGTTTATAACGAGAGCTGGTAACATCCGTTTTCGTAACCTAACAACAATCCAGCTGCACTAAATAAGCGCTCTGCTGCTGCTGATGACACTTTTTTTCTTTTCTTTTTTTCGCATATCCTATTTATAGGACATCGCTGTCAACACCAGCATTTTACCGCTGTTGTTGATATCTTGGCAAGATTACGCTCAGTAGTTTGCCATTGTTTTCTGAGCGACCGGCTCACATACCCCCTTTGTAACCAACTAGTATGGCCAAAACAATTTTCGCACTTGCTTTTAGCAGTGGAAACCTAGACTCACATGAAGATCTGAACTCGCACTCACTCACTACTAACGGCAACACCATACACGCACTCGACTCACCTGTTGTAAAGTGGCTCCTCGTAAATGTTGACACGACAAGGGAGACAAGTAGATAAATCCATGCAAGGGCCATAATCCGCCAAGAAACATCTGATTTAGTGAGTCATAGCAATGATGTCAACTCCTACAGTAACCGAAAACTGTCAATCTGCGAAGTCACGGGTAAAACATAATAAACTTACAGAGCTTACACTTAATCCGCTCGTTTACTGTTTCCTCTAAAATTCACTTCGACCCAGAGTCAAATAAAACCTGAGAATAGTTTTCCAGTATTCTTCACTTACAATACATTAACATTGACAAGAGTGTTATACTGGGAGACAAACGACTCAATGGACCCAGGAGACAGTGTACTACGCTTGGGCTGAAAGCTAGTGAACGCTCAGCATGGCCGAACGAATAAGTGCGTTCGCTCTTAAAGAACCGGTGCGCTGATGTCGAGGTAGCAGGTTAAACACCTACACCCCGGGAAGGTTAACCCGGTCAACAAATGCCCGCAGAAGTCGGATGTGTCGGCCTAACGGCGCAAGAACGTAGCTCTGCTGTAAACAGGCACAACGCAGTCACATCCGAAAAACAAATCCGGATGAACAAAGAAGAAGAAGAAGAAACACACTGATCAATTTTATTATTGACTTCTCGTCCTTAAGTTTGGGACGTCAATTATAAGTTCCTCAGAAGAAGGAGTGTGTTCGTCTGATGATGAGGGGCATTGGAAATAGGCAAAGCTAATCCACGCGCAAAAATCAGCCCAGTGCATTAGAAGTAGTAACACTTGTATAGGTTGCGCTTGAGTTCCAAGTGAGCGATCGCAATTAAAAAACACGCACGCACGCACGCACGCACGCACACACACACACACACCCCCCCCCCCGCATTAAAAGTATATAAAAAGATGTGGTTTCAATGCCTAAGAATACATGGTCAGAATTATCGATGATAGAAAGGGAGCATGAACAATAACATAACTGTGGATCCTTCACTTCTATAACTATGTGACTCGGTAATTATAGTGAAGCTACATTGTAAGGGAAATACTACTTCATGGGTTATTGTCCAAGCTCAGAGTAGTCAATATACTATATAATATTCACACGCACAGACAGACAGACAGACAGACAGACAGACAGACAGACAGACAGACAGACAGACAGACAGACAGACAGACAGACAGACAGACAGAGACACAGAGAGAGCGAGAGAGAGAGAGAGAGAGAGAGAGAGAGAGAGAGAGAGAGAGAGAGAGAGAGAGAGAGAGAGGAAAAACATAATTTTATGTTTTCAAATTAATATCGAAAGAGGAAATTAAAGCAGCCATGAGATTAATAAATTTAATACACTGGTTAAAAAAATAAAATAAAAATAATGAAATTAATAAATTTCAAATTTTATGTTGTATAATGCGTCTTCTAGTCTCTATTTCCTTCTTCTTCTCCCGTGAGCGCCTAATAATACTATGTGTGTTTATTTATGAAATTGTCTTAGTGGCCTCAACGGTTCTCCCCATTGATTTCTTGTGTTTATGACCTACAATAGAACACTAGCTAGGTGAAAACAACTTGGATTTAGAAAAATCA